>CM042167.1:38201211-38226211 GCA_023376005.1 Doryteuthis pealeii
TGAATAAATTTCTAAAACTCCTAGAAGTTCAGTCTCATCGGACAGAAGGCACAGAGTGTGTCCACAAAGTCTGTGTGTACTTTAAAATAAATACAAATCTTCATACATACGTTCAGTCTTGGCTTGTCTTTCGTTTTAGATGTAGCCACCAAGACATTTTGTGTTTCCTCGAGTGAGATAGCAGCCCAGCCCTGTTGCAAGCCATAAAGCCACACTGACAGATGAAATGTTCTACGGCGGGAGTCAGATGTTTTTGTTTTAAAGTTAGACAGAGCTGATCTCGATGCTTCAGTCTATTTTCTTCAAAGCTCTTTAATCTAGCGAAACATGTCTTACACCATTCTTTCCGATTTGATGCTAGATTTTCCCAAGTATATGTACACACACACACATATATACACATATATATACACACATATATATACACGTATGCACATACATATACACATATATATACATATATATACACATATATAAATACATATATGTACATATAAATAATGATATCACTTTCTTCTTGTATGTCATTATTTTCCGTTGATGCAGTGTGTGTACAACAATCAGCCCGGATGACATCTTTAATGAACCCCTAGCGGCGAAAATGTAGAACAAAGGGCGGATAAAGCGTCTGCTCTCCGCACACATCTTTAGGGTAGTGTGCGGAGGCGATGGCATATATTTACCCCACCCGATCACCAAGTGTAGGATGTGACTCCAGACGTGCCCTCCAGCGAAGATCGAACGTACTATGCTGCGAGACTAGCTTGCTAATCATTAGACCATGACGGGACACCCTAGGATGACGATTGATGGTAATAAATCATATTGGTTAGTTCCAGTTGATTTGATGTCTAGTCTTGGGGTCTGTGTTGATTTCGGCGGAATCCTTTGATCTGGCTTCTTCTTATCTAGTACGTATATATTATATATATGTAGGGGGAGGGACTGAGTACGCAGCGTATGTATGTGTGTGTATGTGTGTATGTGTATGTGTGTTGTCATTTCTAGTATACTCGTGTGTATATATTATGTGATTGTGTTAGAAGATTCGATAGGTGTGTGTATTTGTGTGTGTGTGTTGGTAATTGGTAAATTTCTAGTAATATCTATCTATCTGTCTATTTATCTATCTTCTATTATTATACTAAAGCTGAGATTTTCAACTTTTGATCCCTAAAGGTTTTTTTGCCGGTGACCTTACTGACACGAAAATTATACTATATTATAAGTAAGTAAAGTCGATGGGGCGGCCTAAAGTCGGTATCAGCAGTCAGCGAGGGAGTCTATCCCCTTTTCAATAGCGCTAGATCAAGGAGATTGTTTTTACACCTGAGTGGAGCGCCACACCTACCATCAGCTCCTTACTTTACCGTACAGACTACTCATACGCTGAGTTGGCGAGGACCAGTATCGAACTAGGAACCTTGTGGTTTCTAGCCGAATATATACTATATTATATCTTAGTTTTAGTATTACTAAATGTTTGAAAAAATCCACTTTAATTGGTTCTAATTAGTCGTAATTTGCATTTAAGTCAAAAACTGACCCATCCCTGTCTTTACATTATACATAACTCTCTTTTCCTCTCTATATGCGACTGAAGGTGAGATGAGCGTGATTAACAGAGACACTCTTAACACCCGCCCGCAATAAAATTCTAATGTCTATTTCAATTTAAAGTAGGTCAATTCGTTAAAAAATCTGGTTTTTTTTAAGACAATTCTGACCCCCACGTTTGAAAAAAATTACCAAAACTCAGGGAAATATCCGATTTTAATTAAATTTTCAGTGTTGATTTAGCAATGAATTAATTTATCTTATTTTAAAACTTTCTGATTTTTTGAGGTCACTTAACTTTGACCTCCCGGTTTTGGGGGTGCAAAATATCGGTGTGTATATATGGTATTTTCTGCATAAATAAAAATACTAAAGACAGAAGGTGTGAATAGAAGAAAAAAGTTTTTTGGAACTCTTCGCGGAGAACCGTCCCGGTCCCCTGTCTCAAAAAATGCTTGCCGGTGGCTGCTGGAGAAAAAAACACCAGCTACGATTGAAGTCCGTAACCGGAGCGGTGTTACTTGAATAAAAAAACTCGGGTTAGGGTTTGGATTTGGCGTTTATGGTTGGGGTTGGGGTTGGTGTTTAGGGTTAGTTTAATGGGAAAATAAAAAATTTGGGCTCTGTTTTTCTAACCTAGAAAAAACAGAACCCAGAAATGTAATAGAACTATTAATTTTAACTAGGGGTGGGTTAGGGTTAGGGTTATGGTTGGGTTTTTTTGGGGGGGGGTGCACGTGACATCGCTTCGTCTACGGACTTCAATCGTAGCTGGGTTTTTTTTTTCAGCAGCCACCGGTTAGCGCTTTTTGAGTCAGGGGGCGGGACGGTTCTCCGCGAAGAGTGCCGTTTTGTTTTTTTTAAGAATCTGCTAGAGTAGTAAATAAGTACCGAAAATCGAAAAATAAAATGAAAATAAAAACTAAAAAATAATTTTTGGAGTATTATTTGGGTAATCTTTGCGGAGTTCTGTCCTGGAATCCAGCCTCAAAAACTGCTAGACAGTGACTGCTGAGAAAAATCCCAGCTAAGATTGAAGTCCGTAGCCGATGTGGTGAGAAAAAAAACTAGAGTTAGGGTTTAGCGTTGGGGTTGGGGTTTAGGGTTAGTTTAATGGAAAATAAATAAATAATTTGATTGACCCAGGAAAAACAGGACCCTGAAATGTTATAATAAAACTGTTAATTTTAACTAGGGGGGGTTTAGGGTTCGATTTTAGGGTTGGGGTTGAGTTTTCGGGAAAAACGCCCTAAGTTGTTGTTTTTTTTTTGTTTTTTTTTTTCAAGTGATACTGCTTCGGCTACGGATTTCAATCGTAGTTGGTGTTGTTTTTTCAGCAGTCTGCGGCTAGCAGTTTTTGAGGTAGGAGGCCAGGACGGAACTCTGCAAAGATTACCATTATTTGTATTATTCAGACTATTGTCCTCATCTTCATTGTTATCTGTACAACGTTTCGGCCGATGTGCCCTTCGGCCTTCTTCAGGTATTTCTTGTCGGACTCAGGAACCTTCTTGTAATAGGGAGCCATCATGGAACTTTGAACCTAACGCTTTATTCAGCCCACGGGGGTATCATGTTCTCATTCCACTAACCATAGCTGGGGTACACATGTTAAGCTATCTTAATTATTATTTTATGTTACTGCTGCCCCTGGCCAGGATTGAACCTGCAGTCTAGAGATAACTGTTATTTAGAACTGTCTTAACCTAACTCCTTTATCTACTAGGTTATGTGTCTAATTGGACAATACAATGTGATTTTTTTTCAATCGCAAAAGTTACAATTTATTTTGTAAAAACGGATTTTAAATAACGTCTTGGCAGGCAAAAATAAATTACATGTGCAATTTATTTTGCCTTTTTACTGATGCTCATTATGTTACTTCTTTGACTTAGACAAATAATTGACCTTAAATAATCGGTTTAATAAATCTTAATTCGTTTTTAAAATGAAACGTAGAGGATATTTTGGCAGATCCTACTCTTTTTCCTAATCCCAATCATCTAGCAAGAGCTTAATGGGTGACTAAACGGGTCACTTTTTGTCTAGTATATATATATATATATATATATATATATATATATATATATATATGTGTGTGTGTGTGTGTGTGTGTGTGTTGTGTGTGTGTGTTGGATTAACCATTAGATGTAGTTTAAAGTGCAATGATGTGGTTTAAATTATTTAACGAATAAACATTTGCAAACAATTATGACTTTAAATAACTGCCCATCTATCAATGATGGGAATTAGGTCTCAATTTTTCTGTAACCGAAACTATGTCACTGCTTTCGTCACATTACCCAAAATCTTCAATACATAGGATAAAGAAAAGCTCTATATTATATATTCTCCAAATCTGAATATGAAAACTTAGACGGTCCTTATTTTTTAAAACAAGTTTAATAGGTTCATACCCAGTATCATTATATTTATTATATATAGTCTATTTTAATTTAATATATTCCAGTTTTCTATGAATAGAGTTTACGAGAAAATTATTTACAACACAAGAAATAGTCATTTCTTAGTATCAAGAGGTAAGTAAAATATTACAAATAAATAAATGCCTACAGTTTTGAGTAAGATTATTGTGTAAAATATTGAAAATAAATATTTAATTATTAATGAATAGATGAACGCAAAATAATATTTGGAGGAGAGCAGAATTAACTTTCCATTTCAAATTGTCTTACTTTTTGGTTTACTTTTTTATAATTTGATGATTTACTTACTTATGATATAACCCCTGTGACTCTGGATTTTTAACTCACACTCGCACAGAAAATCTTTCAAACGTTCATTTTACATCACCCGGAGTGCGTTTTTTTTTATTTTGTTAGTAATATTGATAATTGTACACACGTTTATTTGGTTTAAAGTATTTAAAGTATTTTGATAATTATCATTTCTAGCAATTAGAATGTCAAGTAATTATTCTTAATAAAATAATTTACGCCAAATTATCTGGTCTTTCAAGCAATTTAAGTGTTATATTACTAATGATACCCATTTGTAAATAATTAGACCACAAGTAAGTAAAGTAAAGTCGTCGGGGCAGCCTAATGTCGGTATCAGCCAGACAGCGAGGGAGTCTATTATCTTTCACTAGCGCTAGACCTAGGAGATTATTTGGAGCGTCACACCTACCACCAGCTCCTCACTTTACCACACAGATCACTGTGCTACTCATACGCTGTGTTAGCGAGGCGCCGTTATCAACCCAGGTATCTTGAGGTTCCCAGTCGAAACTTAACCGACTGAGTTAAACCGGCCCTAACTTAATGCAAATAATTTGTACATGTTTTAATGGTTTCAAGTATTCGTATCTAATTCTGATAATTTTCAAACAAACTATTAGTGGTGTGTGTGTGTGTGGTGTGTGTGTGTTGTGTGTGTGTGTGTGGTTATAAATCTATTTATCCATCCCTTTCTCAATATATAAGTATATGATACTATTATATATAAATATAAATATGAAGAAAATTTTATTACGAATAAACAACAAGATGTTAAACAACTTTTTTGCTGATAGATGTTTCCCTGTGTTCGGATCATTTGGATGAATCAGTCTCTTAAATCAAAGCAACATTGTAAGCAGAAAACGAAATGAATATATCAGTAATTTACCAAGGCCACAGAAACCCTCGTCGATCAGTACCGGAATTTTTTTTTAAATTAAAATACATATGTGTTGTTAAAATAAAATAAATTTATATTTTTAAAATGTTTAAGCATTTTATTCATAAAAAGCCAAAAGAGCTTGTAGTAAAAATGTATATGAATATCAAAAAAGTTCATGTCCGGTTACAAATGAAGCTTTAAAAATGTAACAAGTCCAGCAACATGAATCTGCAATGATTTTAAAACTCGCAAGTCGGATCCTTATTACATCCGAAAATATGAGCCTCCGGTGATATGATTTAAGTAATTCCAAATTTGTTTTTTCTATGGACAGTATGAAGGTAAAAATGGATATTGAATCCGACAATATGTAGGTTTAATAGAAAAACAACAAGATGAGTTAAACATTTTGCTGACAGATATCTGATTTCGACATTATGATATGTCTTTATCAAAGCAACATTGTAAGCGCAAAACGAAAAATGAATATATCAGTAATTACGAGGCACAGAACGCTCTCGATCAGTACCGGAATTTTTTTTTAATTTTTTTAAAAAATACATATTTGTTGTTAAAAATAAAATAAAATTTTATTTTTAAAATGTTTAAGCATTTTTATCATAAAAAGCTCAAAAGAGTTTGTAGTAAAAAATGTATATGAATATATATATGAGAGTAAGTTACCCTCATACTGTTGTGTAGAAAGTCAATAAAAAGTGGAATATAAATAAGTTTCAAAACGAACTTAGAATTTAGGAATGTCAAGCTAGTGTAACGGTTAGAGACTCGCCTGTCAGCTTGACAGTCGAGGTTTCGAGTCACACACGGAGCAGTCTCCCATGTCTATAACCTTGCTGATGAGACCTAATAGGTCGAAATGTACATTTAGGGATTGACATTTTCTCGATTCGTTCAACCTTACATATATGCCCTCCTAAATTCATTAATTATTAACTAATTAATTTTCAAAATTAGGTATGACTTCAATTAAGCACATATCCTCCAAAAATTGTCGGCTTAAAGCCATATAAAAAAATAAACACATTTGTTTGTTTACTTAACCTCATATATATATTATATATATATATATATATATATATATATGAGAAGAAAATATTTTATTTACGAAAGCCAATGACGTGATCAATGCATGTGCAAAAGTGGAAGGTGAAAATCATATGATGATGCATGCATTGATCACGTCATTGGCTTTCGTAAATAAACGCGCATATAAAGATAACGGTTAATAACATCATATTCACACATTCACTATACACTTAACATCTTTCATTTTGTCCCTCACATAAACATTACTTTAACAGTGTCCTGAAGATGGTACAATAGACCGAAATGCTTAAGTATTGACACATAAAATTGTTTCCCCTAATCATAACATCCTGTGTTTGTTATATTTTTAAAATATCTTCTCATCGGATTAATTTCCTCACCGTATTTCCAAATATATATATATATATATGTGTGTGTGTGTGTGTGTGTGTGTGTGTGCGTGTGTCCATTTCCTACGACGATAACCATTACACCACTATAAAATATTTATAAAATTGATATAGATGAAGATTTTTGCTCGAAGAATGTTGACGGACAAAAAGACGAGATGAAGGGATGACAACGAGTTCACATCAGATAAAGACAAACAAAGAAAGATTTGATGCGTGTTCACAGAAAAATATTTATTATTAATGTTGTAACTTCTCTCTGGACAAGTCTCAAAAACCGATAGATAGATAGATAGATAGATATGAAGGGACTGAGTAGATAGATAGATAGATAGATAGATAGATATATCTGAAGACACTGAGATAGATCTATAGAGAGATAAATAGATAGATTCGTTGATAGATAAGTATGATGGAACTGATATAGATATAGATACATATAGATATGAAGAGACTGATATATATATATATATATATATATATATATATATATATAACGTAAGGTAGCGTTCTATGTCACATTACAACCGTTTGTCTTAGCGTTCCTCATAATTTCAATCGTCCAAAGAACGCTAGTTTTTCATTCAACATTTTTTAAATAGATTGATCGACTAAGCAAAAGACTCTCACAGTCTTCTTATTCTCAGTGATGAATTTATTTTTCCTTAAATTAACAAAAGCCCTGATGAAGATCTATGAAACAGATAGAAACACTGCAGCGTTGGCGAAATAAACATCACTCGTTTTATGAACTTGTGTTTTTTCAATTTTTCACTATATTCCATACTGTCGGATTTATTTCCATTTTCTCTTCTCTCTCACACACACACACACACACACATATATATATATATAGAGAGAGAGAGAGAGACAGACAGACAGACAGATAGATAGATAGATAGATAGATAGATCTGAGGGACTGAGATAGATAGATAGATAGATCTGAGGATGAGATAGATAGATAGATAGATAGATAGATAGATAGATAGATAGATATTTCTTACTGCTCGGATTAAAGAGATTTTTGAATTAATTTAATATTCTTTATTATGAAAAACTTATTATTAACTTTTCGACCATTTTCATCGCTTCAAATAAACATCGATCGAACATAAACATCAAACAATTCTTTCCAAATTTTATTATAGCATTTACTCGTGCCGCCAAAAATTGCGGAAATATTCTACAATTACTCCTGAATATAGCATTCATATATATATATATATATATATATATATATATATATATATATATATATGTGTTATATACTGACGTTTTCACAGTACCAAATCAGCATAACGTTGTATACCCTTCTTACTTCTTACTCTGGTCGTCTTTTCTTCTGGCTGGCTTTGGTTCTATCTTCTAACATCTTGGTCTGGTCTATCTTCTAAGGTCTGGTCTTCTATTGAGAACTTCGGGTCTGGTTTCTGTTGGGATTTCTTGTTATCAGAAGCCCTGTGTTATTGTTAGTTTTTAGGTAATAAACACAAGACTTCGATTTACATTGATGTTACTTTATTTATAAATCCCCAAACCAGACGTCTGCGCAGATCCTTACATCTTGCTAGCTCGACTTCTAACTCCTAACTGACTTAAACTTACTATATCCTTAAACCGGAACAGGGTCTTCTATTGCCTTCCGGTTCTCACGATTCATCCCCGGAAGGTGAGAGTGAGGTCAAGCGCTGTTACTCACTCTCAAGGCCATCAGCTGCACTAATCGCCATTATGATTTCTACACTATTGCCATAATCATTAGGTATCTAATAATTATGTAACACACACAACACACACACACACACATATATATATATATATATATATATATATATTCATATGACTGTTATCCATAGACTTTGTGTTTCGACGTATGACGTCTCCTTAGTGAGGCTTGACTTAGCAACTACTTCTAATCGGGAGGGAAACCCAACTGATTTCTCATCAGTCCGATTCCTTAACACTTTTGCCGTCCGCACCTGCCGGTAGGAAGTAGAATTTTAACTGATAAATACATACATCTATACACATGTAAAGGGCAGTTATGTGTATCTGTATGTCTGGAGGAAACATTGAAAATAAAACAATTAACGACAAAGTAAATGTATATACACATTGAATATCACCAGGGCTTGGTTTTTGAGCAAAAATAATAGAAATTTAATTTATATTTGTGAAGATAATTAAAAAATAAAATTTAAATGATAACAGCATGGATTTTTTTTCATTTAATATTTTAGATAGTAGATATTAACATTTCTTTTCAGAGTAGCTGGATCAATGCAAGGTCTATTTTTATACATAGGGATTTAAATGGGGAATCCCACAAGGATTCAACTCACGATTCAGTAATAATGGATCTGTGAGACTGACTTTTAAAAGATCCGGGTAGCCGCTGCTAATAGGTATATATATTACGGTCACTTAGAGAACTCATATCCATAAATAACAGATAGCATTATATATATATATATAGTATCCACTTGCGGTTTTATTCTTTCCGTTGCAAGCACATAATCAAAAAGTGCTCAATATATTAAAAACAGAGCAGTAATAATAATAATAATAATAATAATAATAATAATAATAATTAGAGGGAAAAAATAAAGGATCTACCATTGTTCAATACAAATGTTTTCATCAGTACCTTACCCCACGCTTAATTAAGACGATGTAATTCCTTAGTGACACTGGCTTAGTTAGGTATGGTCCTGATGAAATCCTTTGGATTGAAACCATGGTAGACCCTTAACTCTTTTCTCCAACTAATAATATATATATATATTATATATATATATATATATATGCGTTTTATAATTTGCTTGAAGCAAATGTTTATGTTGGTTTAGTGGTTGGTTTTGAAGGCTAACAATGCAAGTGTAAAGAAAACTGATGTTCGTTTACCTTTGATTCATTTTCTAATATTTCGGGATAAAAATACCTTCGGCATTCTGACGAAGGGAATTTTATTCCGAAATATTTAGAGAATAAATCAAAGACAAATGTACAACATCATAGACACCTCATTTTTCTTTACACTTGCATTATGAGAGCCTAAAACCAACCACCACGCCTATTATATATATATATATATATATATATATATATCCAAAAGTCCAGAGAAGAAATCTTCCTTCCGACACAAGAGTTTATTTAAAAAAAAAAACGTCGCGTTTGAGAGCTCAATGTGTGCTCTTAATGTTAGAGTCACAGAGCAAATATATAAGTAAAGAAATAACAAAAGACTTAGAGATTTAGCTTATAGTCTATTTCAGGAGCTTTTTCTAAGCTCCCTGAAATAGGCTATAAACTAAATCTCTAATCTTTTGTTATTTCTTTACTTATATAATATATATATATATATATATATATATATATATATATATATATTATCATAATGCAGATCCTGTGTCTGTATATCTATCTGTAATGGAAACTACGTCACCACCAAAGATCGATTGAACATTTCTTCATCAAACAATTCTTTCTTAAATTTCATCATAGCTTTTACTCGTCAAAAATAGCGGAAATATTTCGGTTATTCTGCAATTACATCGCACTTATATCAGAAAGTTGATGCGCCTCTGCGTTTTCTTGTTTATGTTAATTGCTTCCGGAATATTAACGGTGAATTATGGGAATTTTGTCAAGTTTATAGCAGAAAATGCTATTTCCACTACGTCAAAATAAGTTTCCAATTCACAGAGCTGGGTAAACGGCCTATCGTCATTGTTTTTTAGAGAATTCGTGAACTGGTTAGAGAGTGGCACACTCATTCAGATGGATGTGAGTGGGGGTTCGGTGTCCTTAAAACCCAAGCAAAAGAAACTGTCTCTTTCGAGTCACACTCTTTGTTGCTGGGGACAGGAGGATCCCGAAAATATTTTTTTTATGTTAATTGCTTCCAGAATATTAAGGGGGAATTATGGGAATTTTGTCAGGAGGGGTTAGATAAGCCGTTAGGGTGGCCTGAGAAGAATTGGTTCCTTTATTTCTCATGCAGATCTTTCTTTTTTCATTTCATTCTTTCTTTCTTCCTTCTTTCAATATCTATTTTTCTTCTTCTCTGACTTCCTATCATTCTTTATCCTGTTCAATATTTTTCTTCTTTCTTCTGCTTTCTCATTTCATTAGCCTTTTCTTTCTTTCTTTCTTTCTTTCTTTCTTTCTTCCTGCTTTCCTCATTTCATTTACCTTTTCTTTCTTTTTCTTTCTTTCTCGTTTTCCCATTTCATTTGTTTGTTTTCTTTCTGCCTTTCTTTCTGCCTTTCTTTCTTTCCCTTCACATTTCTTTGTCTTTCTTTTCTCTCTCAGCCGTATTTTCTTTTTTTTGAATTTTTCAATCCACTTTACTTTCTTTCTTTCTTTCTGTCTTTCTTTCTCGTTTCTCGTTCATTAGTCATTTTCTGTCTTTCGTTTCTTTCTTTTTTCTTTCTTTCTTCTTTCTTCTTTCTAGTTTTCTATTCCATAGTGTTTTTTCTTTCTTTCTTTCTTTCTTCTTTCTCCGTTTTCCATTCATTAGTCGTTTTCTTCATGCCTTTTTTCTTTCTTCGCTCCCTCTTCACATTCCTTTGTCTCTTCTCTGCTCATGCCTGTATTTTCTCTTTCCAATTTCATCTCCATTTTCTTTCTTTCTTTTCTTTCCTTTTCTTTCTTTCTTTCTGGTTTTCTCATTCCATTAATATTTCTTTTTTTCTTTCTTTCAATATCTGTTTTAACTCTTCTCTGAATTCCTATCATTCTTCATCCTGTTCAAACATTTTTCTTTCTTTCTGTCTTTCTTTCTTCTTTCTTTCCCTCTATATACATTGTGTTTTGTTTCTTTCTTCTTTCTTCTCATGGATTATATCTTTACTTATACTTTCTCACTAATTTATTCTTTCTCTCATAAATTTATTCTTTTTTCAGACATTCATTCACTTATACTTTTTTTTTCATTCTTCATTCATTCATTATTCCTTCTTTCATCCTTTGATTTCTTTCTCTTTTCATTTAGTTATTTCTTACTTTTCATGAATTCATTCTTTCTTTCATTAATACATTTATTCACTATTCTTTTTTCCTTCATTCATTTTTCCTTTTTCCTCAACTTACCTTCTTCTTTACTTATTTATTCATTCTTCTCCCTCCTCCTCTCTCTCTCTCTTCTCTCTCTCTCTCTCTCTCCTCTCTCTCCTCTCTCTGTCTCTCTCTCCTCTCTTTCTCTCTCTCTCTTCGTATTTGTTTTAGATTTCATTGTCTTTCCCATTATATTTCCTTATTCTTTATCTTTCTTCTCCCCCCCCCTCTCTCTCTCTCTCTCTCTCTCTCTCTCTCTCTCTCTCTCTCTCTCTCTCATCTCCTCTTCTACCAAGAGATCAAACTATTTTTGTCTTCTGTGTTTTGGCGAGCAAATCCGCAGATCTTTCTAAATTCAAAAGTCGGAGCCATTTATTTCGCGAATTATGTTTTTTTTTTTCCGTGTGAAGCGATGGTTATTTCGGTTCTCTTCTTTCAACCTGCCTACCCCCTCCTTTCTTTCTATTCTCCCCCCACCTCTCTCTCTCTCTCCTCTCTCTCTCTCTCTCTCTCTCCCTCATCTCTCTCTCTCTCTTTCTTTCTTTCTCTCTCTCTCTCTTCTCACAGTCTCCTTATTTCGCCCACTCCACCCATTCACTCCACTCTGCACTTAAAATTCCCACTCTTCCAAACGGCACACCAGCCAAAACGCCGAGCTTTGGCTGCATCAGATAGATCGTCGAAAGAAGAAGAAGAAGAAGAAGACGAAGAAAGAAGAAGAAGAAGAAGAAGAAGAAAGAAGAAGAAGAGAAGGGAAGAAGGAGGTGACCATTGCAAGAAGAAGAAGAAGAAGAAGAAGAGAAGTAAGAAGAAGAAGAAGGGAGCGAGATGCAAGAAGAAAGAAGAAGAAGAAGAAGAAGAAGAAGAGAAAGAAGGAAAGAAGAAGAAGGGAGCGAGATTTGCCAAGAAGAGAAGAAGGAAGAAAGAAGAAGAAGAAGAGAAGAAGAAGGGAGGCGAGATTGCAAGCGAAGAAGAAGAAGAAAGAAGAAGAAAAGAAGAAGAAGAAGAAGGGAGGCAAGATTGCAAGAAGAAGAGAAGAAAGAAGAAGAAAGAAAGAAGAAAGAAGAAGAAGAAGTAAGGGAGATGAGATGCAGGAAAAGAAGAGATGAAGAAGAAGAAGAAGAAAGGAAGAAGAAGAAGAAGAAGAAGAAGAGAAGAGCAGATATTACGATTGTAAAAGCAAAAGCACTATTGTAAGATGAGCACATGTTTTGATTGCGTCACCACAAAATGTGCTGACGTCAAACTTACATCAGGAATTCAAATTTACGTCTTGTTTTGATGTTTAAATCCAATACTAACGCCAATAAAAGCACTGAAAATAGAAACATGCAGTTATTTTAATGCTCATCCAGTGAATAAAATCTATTCAAAAAAAGACGAGAGTAAAGAAGTGTAAAAAAATAAAATGATTATTACCTCAACTTCCGTTACTATTACTTTCACGCGTTTTTTTTTTTATTGTTATTGTTTTGTATATTTTTTTTGGGGGGGGGATATGTTTGCGGCTTTGGGGGGGTTGCTTATTTGATAACAAAATCTAACTTCTCATACATGATCTTGTTGGACTGATTTGATTTTAACGCATGTCAACCCATCTGGGGTTATTTTATATCTAGTAGCAGTAGCTAACTTTATTTATCTATTTATTTATTTCATTGAGACATCTTTCTTTCTTTCTTTCTTTCTTTTTTTCACTACTTTTTTTCATGTCCATTCATTCTTACTTTCTATATTTTTAAAAGACGCTTCGTGGTATAGTCGTTAGCAAATAATTATTACCGTTACTATAAGTTTCACGCATTTTTGTTTTTGTTATTTTTTTTGTGGGTTGATTTTTTTCTTTTTAATCTTTTTTTGCTGTATGCAGGGGTTTTTTTTTGGGGGGGGTGGTTATAATTTTAGAAAATCACAGTGCTTATACAGGATCTGATTGACTGATTGATTTTAACGGCACGTCAACCCATCGGGGGTCATTTTATACTTAATGGCAGTCGCTAACTTAATTATTTATTTATCTATTTATCTTATCGATAGATTCTTTTTTTCTTTCATTTTTAAAAATTATTTCTTCTTTCTTTCTTTCTTTCTTCTTTCTTTCTTTCTTTCTTTCTTTCACTCCTTTTTTCTTTCTTTCATTCATTCTTTCTATCTTTTTTCCTTCTTTCACTCCTTTTTATCTTTCTTTCATTCTTTCTTTCTTTCTTTATTTGTTTTTTTCTTAGTTTCTTTTTTTCACTCCTTTTTTTTGTCTTTCTTTCATTCGTTCTTACTTTCTATACTTCATTCTGAATGCAGCCCGCGCCCGCCGTTTCGACCGGGGGTCCTGTTGAGCTTCGGCGCTCTGGCCGGTTCTGTTATTAATATAGCGTTGATCCCAGGGGGCCATCCCCCCAGCAAACCTGCCCCTCGATTTAAAGGCAGGGCTGGGTTTATTTGCCCAGCGCCTGAGCGCCCCCCTTGAGGGGGAATGCCGACGGGATCGACGCAATTTTTCACCTGCCACTCCATGAGCTCGGCTTGTGGGTGGTCCCACGTTAATAGGACTTTGTGCCTGACCCGTACAAGTGGGGTACGCCGGTAATATCATGCAGCATCGTGGTATAATGGTATGAAAGCTAGTCTCGCAGATCCAGTAGAACTTATCAGTGAGTTCGATCCATGTTGGATGCCTCATTCCTACGATCTTGTGTCACATCCTACCCGTGGCGATCGTGTTGGATAAATACTTACCTAGGAGCTAGAAATTTGCGTATATTGTAACGTTTATGTGTACATTTTTGTGAATATTCTTAAGGGTTTTTTGGGGGGTGGGGTTGCAAAGGGTTATATATAAAGTATTCCTATCTAACAAAAATAAAATGCATGCAATTATATGATTTAACGTATTTCTATCTAATAAGTAATGTAAAGTCGGTATCAGCTATACAGTGAGGGAGTCTATCACTTTTTCACTAGCGCTAGACCAAGGAGATTGTTTTGGGCGTCTGAAGTGGCGAGACCCACATACCATCTGCTCCTTGCTTTACCGCACAGATCCCTGTGCAACTCATTAGCTGAGTTGGCGAGGTCCGGTATCGAACCCGGAACCTTGTGGTACCTAGTCCGACTCTCTACCGACTGAGCTAAACAAGCTAATTTCTATGAAATACTAATGTCTAAGATATAAAATTAGGAACCTATATTACCCTTACCAAAGTTTCGTGTATATAACACAAATGGGTTAGTTCCTATAACTCCAACATAAACAAAGGGGAACCACTCTTGACTGATAAATTATTTATTTATTTATTGATCTACTAGGAAAAAAGAAGACGGGGTTACAGTTAGGGTTAGGGTTTATGGTTTAGGGTTAGGTTTGGTTTGGTTTGTTTTGTTTTACGGCATATCAACCTAAGTGGGTCATTTAATGCCGATAAAGTTTTGAAATAAATCAATCCTTAATGGATAATACAATTTTTTATAAATACATTTTTCTATTTAACCCATAGATGGGACCCTAACAGGTACTACCACTCCGGGTCAGAGTGACCAGGGAGCAATGGTGATGAAGGGGTGCTCCACATCCCCAAACCTCCAAAACTGGAACCTCACCATCAGATAGAGTTTAACGTCATTCCCAGGACATGTAGATCCGCAGCCACCCCCCTTCTAGCACCCATGTGATAAAAAGGGGTTGGGGATTGCCATAAGGGCAATAGGGTTGGGAAAATCATAAAGGTGCTAGGGCTTGACGTGACCAGCCGATTGATCCGAGGGGGCCTCTCCGACCGCCCGTCTAGCCCAAGATAGGGCCAAAGTGGAGTATTGCAAGTGATGAACTGCTCATCCACCTGGGCTCTATCCTTAAGCATCACGGGTCGCCACCCACGGCCAACAGGTGGCCCCATTGGGGGAGTCTTACTCCTCTGCAGAGGTGCAGTCGGTGCATTCTAACGCCCCAGCCGACAGGGCGGTTAGGGTTAGGTTTAGGGTTAGTTTAATGTGAAAATAAATAAATGATTTATCAGTCAAGAGTCATTCTCCTTTGTTTATGTTGGAGTTATAGGAAATAACCCACAAACGTTTGTATAACGCGATGAGTGATCACGTGGTACGACTCTTTTTCGCACAAAACTTTTACTCGAAAATATAACGTGCTAAGGTATTATTGCGGTGACATTCAGATGGGATAAAGAGTAATATTATGATAAAGATAAAACTTGAATATATATATATATATATATATATATATATATATAATAAGTAATCCACAGACACATGTTTCAAGGTTTCACCTTTCATCAGTGTGGCTATACCGTAACAGCTACTTCTGGCCGGGTTTGAGACCCGAATGAACTTTCGTTCGCCAAGCCCTTTAACCCGTACGGCCAGAGGCAGCTGTCAAATATAGGAGAATGTTTAATCGCTACATTTCTAAGCGGAAATAAATACACTAGAGTCCTCAAACATATGTAAACAATGCGAGGGTTAGCTAGACGCCAGAACGGTGAATCTGCAATTAAACCCCTATTCAGGGAACTCAACCAAATTGGGAGTATATATATAATAAATAAGTAATCCACAAACACGTGTTTCAAGGTTTCACCTTTCATCAGTGTGGCTATACCGTTACAGCTACCCCTGGCCAGGTTTGAGACCCGAATGAACTTTCGTTCGCCAAGCCCTTTAATATATATATATATATATATATATATATATGTGTGTGTGTGTGTGTGTGTGTGAGGCTGCGTAAAAGCGTATACATCGTGAGGCAGGAAAATTTCTTAAACGAAAATTAGGTGGTGTGTGTACCGACGCTTAAGATATATAGAAAGTTTCTTAGGAGTACAAAATTTAATGAGCCTGCGTATATATATATATATATATATATATATATATATATATATACTCTTGAGATGTTTCATATAAAAAAAACACCAAACCTAACATTAGTGAAATAGCATTTAATACGGGCAATAATATACTAAACATTTTAAATAACACACTGATCTTATCAACCCTTAAAAATATAATGATAGACTCTTCTAATTTGAAAGAGTAGTGAATGAATGAATTCAAAGGAGAAAAAAAACAAAAACTAACACACTACAAGTTACAATCCCCCGATGACGACCGGCGAAATGGTCGATAGAGTTTGAGTAAAAAGTATGGAACAGTTTCTCTACCAACTGGATCCCAATTTACGAAAAAACAGTTGAATACTAACAAGAATATAGATAATGATCATAAAGAAAAAAATATTCTATGTTCTTCTATATACACACACATACACACAGACATACACGCGCACACACGCGCACACACACACACACACACACACACACATATATATATATATATATATATATATATAATTATTAATGTCACTGCAACGGAAAAGTTGAAATGGTAATTGGATACTATATATATATATATGTACTTTTGGCACACCTTGTATCCTGAAAAAAATTAACGTTCCATTCATTTTTCATTTCTATCTTGGCAAATACAGCTTCAATCTCGATATATATATATATATATATATTATAATATATATATATATATATATATATTAATGGGTGTGTCTCCCCCAAAAAATCATACTTTTACAAAACCAATTTTATCTCTTCACCTAGAACTTAACCTCTTACCTACCGGATGCGCGGGTGTGAGACGCACCCCCACGACCAGATATGCAGGTTGGAAGCTATAAACCGTTTCCTTTTCGTTCATAAACCATTAAATAGTACTAGTTACGTCAAATTAGGCATAAGACAATTGTAGTTTTATGGAAGGCGAAGTACAGTAGACCGATTTGCTAGAGAATTTTCTCAAAACTGCCAAAAAATGTTTATACGGAAATGTATATTGATGTCGATAAAAACGTTTTGTCCGGAAAAAAAAATGTTATTTTCTGAAAAATGTCATATCTCATTTCCCATTGAAAGTAATTTGCCAACTGTCATGGACGATATCGAAAAAATAAAATGAAAATAAACTTATTTGATAATGACGCGTTAGCCAATCGACATGTTACAACATTCTTTTTTATTTGGTTCGGTTCGATCTCCTTTCGTAGCGCCTTCTTTACCGGCACTAAATCGTATATGTTATATACTGGCATCAAATTCTATATATGTTATATAGCGGCTTCTTCAAACTCACGCTGCTAAATCAGCGTACGTACCCTAGCGGGTATCGTCACTAACCCTAGACGATATATATAGTGGTCGCTTAATGAAATCACAACACATGCTGTATAGTAAAAACTTTCGTTTATTTCTTCTCCTGTCTGGTGGGTGGCGAGCGGTGACAATGATTACTACTGCTGCTGTTATGACTAACGTTGGTGACGTGGAAGGGGTGGACGACCTCACTGCCCGCTGGCAGCAATGGTCCGTGTCGACGGTCGCTCCTTGTGCTCTGTTCGCTGTCTCCCATCTGACCGTCTAACTGGTCTGACCTCTGGCTTTTATATTGACGATACGCCTACGCATCTTTATCTTTTGATCTGATAACGAGCAAATCTATTTCCGAACTTATTGTACCCATCCTTTTTTTGTTCGCTTTACCCGGAAAAAAAAGTCCTTTGTCATTTTTGTCGTCTTTTCTTTGCTTTGTTTAATTAAACCGGAAATTTCTATTTCCGTTTGTACAATATACAACAGCTAAGCAAAGGGGACTATCCCTGTTTGTTTATATCTATCTATCTATCTATCTATCTATATCTTGTGTCAGTAGACTTATGATGCTTTCCCAAGGTTACTAGTCCGAAAATGAACGTAATTGTGCAACTGGTGTTCGAACTCGCTTACTATAATGTCGCAGGACAGCATGTTGACCACAATGCCACAGTGACTTCCGCCAAAAATTTGGGAGCTCAGCTAAAGTCTGCCAGTTAATGACATGAGGTTATATATCACGTAGATGAAAGAAACTCTTAGACGAAGATTGGCCTGTTCACTTAGCTGCGTGCACAGAGCTGAGCAAATGAGAACTATTAAATATATTGGTTTGTTTTTGTTTGGTTTTGTTTCTTTGTTTTAATTACATATCAATCGTCACTTTCATTTCTGAATTATCCCAACATCAGTGAGCACTTCCGGTGATAATTGGCCAATGAGAGACGGGGACAGAAAGCATTTAAGATCGTTTGCAACTGTCCTCAAATTAATTACTAGTTGAATTTTCGGCCAGCAAGACTTATCTTTTGGATTAATACTAATTTTGTTTGTTTTTGATTTGGTTGGTTTTGTTTTACTGCATATCAAACTCGGTGGGTCATTAAATGCCGACAAAGTTTTGAAATTAATTCATTCTTAATGGATACTCAATTTTTTTTCAAACATATCTTTTTAACCCATAGACAAGTACTAACACTCCGGGTCAGAGTTGACTTGGGAGCAATGGTGATGAATATTCCCCAAACCTCCAGAAGTGGAACCTCACCATCAGATAGAGTTTAACGTCATTCCCAGGACATGAAGACCCTCAGTCACCGCCTTCTAGCACCCATATGATAAAGGTCGCTGGGGATTGCAATAAGGGCAATAGGATTGGGGCAATCATATAGGTGTTATAGCTTGACGTGACCCGCGATTGATTGGAGGGGACCTCTCCGATCGCCCGTTTAGCCCAAGAAAGGGCCCAAGTGGAGTATTGCAAGTCATTGACTGCTCAACCAACTGGGTTCTATCCTTAAGCATCACGGGTCGCCACCCAGCGCCAACAGGTGACGCCCATTGGGGGAGTTTTACCCCTCTGCAGAGGTGCAGTCGGTACATAGATTCGTTTTGGTTTGGTTCGGTTTTACGGCATATTAACCTCGGTGGGTCATTTAATGCCGACAAAGTTTTGAAATAAATTCATTCTTAATGGATACTCAATTTTTTTTTTATAAAAGTATTTTTCTATTTAACCCATAGATAGAGCCCTAGCAGGTACTACCACTCCGGGCCAGAGTTGACCTGGGAGCAATGGTGATGAACGGGTGCTCAATATTTCTCAAACCTCCATAACTGGAACCTCACCATCAGATAGAGTTTAACGTCATCCCGAGGACATGAAGACCCTCAGCCACGCCTTCTAGCACCCATATGATAAAAAGGGCTTGGGGTTGCCATAAGGGCAATAAGGTTGGGGCAATCATATAGGTGCTACAGATTTCACTTCCCCGTCACTGGGATAATGTTTGCCTCTCAATCCCTATTTCTTGGGGCCGAAGAGATATAGTTTGAATGCGCTGAATCTGGGGAGTATGGAGGGTGCGGTTGCCCACCCTAATTCATATACAGTCCTGTTTCGGTCTGTTTGTTTCAAAATTCGCAGAGAAAATTGACTGTTATGATTTCTCAAAATCTTCAGTTCCATAATGCTCCTAAAATCTGAAATATTCGACGAACAAATTTTGGGGGATGAGGCGTGGGAGGTGAGAGGGTCGGAAGGTGAGAGCCGAGTGAGGGTAATTTATTTTTACGGTCTGAAAACCTTGCCTTGATCTCGTCTAATCGACGAAATAAAATAAATCTCAATTTGACCAGTGGCTGTCTCTTAATGCGTTTTGGTTCTATTTCTTGTGTTTTTATTCAATCAAATCGTTTATTTTATGAAATATAAATATTTTAGTTTGTAGCCAATGATACACTGTGATAGACAGACAAAACAGACAGAGAAGGGAGTTTTGTATATAATTATATATACAAAAGAAAGGTGAACTAGAAGGTGTAACGAGCGAAGAAAGAAAGAAAGAAAGAAAGAAAGGAGAAAAAAATACAAATGAAATGAGAAAACGAGAAAGAAAGAAAGAAAGAAAAGAAGGAGAAAAATACAAATGATGAAATGAGAAAACGAGAAAGAAAGAAGAAAGAAAGAAAGAAAGAAAGAAAAAGAAGACTAATGAAATGAGAAAACGAGAAAGAAAGAAAGAAAGAAAAAGAAAGAAAGAAAGAAAGAAAGGAAAGAAAGGAAGAAAGAAAGAAAAGGAAGAAAAGAAAGGAAAAAAAAGAAGAAAGAAAAAGAAAGAAAGAAAGAAAGAAAGAAAAGACTAATAAAATAAGAAAAAACAAGAAAAAAGAAAGAAATATAAACTAAAGAGAAACTGAATACAGAAGAAAGAAAGAAAGAAAAAAGAAAGAAAGAAAGAAAAAGAAAGAAAGAATTAAGGAAAGATGAGTTACCCTCAAAATGGAGAAAGAAGGAAAAGAGACTAAAGTCAAACTACAAAAAGGGAGTGAGAGAGAGAAAGAAAAAATGTTTTACAAAGCAAGAAAGAGAGAGAGAGAGAGAGAGAGAGAGAGAGAGAGAAGAGAGAGAGAGAGTGAGAGAGAGAGAGAAAGAGAATATTTAAGATGGCAAGAGAGAGAGAGAGAGAAAAGATTTTACAAGACAAGAGAGAGAGGGAGAGAAAGAGAAAGAGAGAGAGGAGTAGAGGGAGAAAATGATGTTTCAAGGCAATAGAGTGAGAGAGAGAGAGAGAGAAAGAGAGAGAGGGGGAAGAAAACAGATTTTTCAAAGAAAGAGAGAGAGAGGAGGAGAAAGAAAGAGAGAGGGGAGGGGAAGAGAGAGACAGAGAGAGAGAGAGAGAGAGAGAGGAGAGGAGAGAAAGAAAGAAAAATAGGGAGTATTTACAAGGCAAGAGAGAGAGGAACAGAGAGAGAGAGGATGAAAAAGAAAAACAGATTTTACGAGGCAAAGATGAGAGAGAGGGAGAGAGAGAAAAAAAAGAAAGAAAGAATGAAGGAAATTTTTTCAAGGGAAGCTAGAGAGAGAGAGAGAGAGAGAGAGAGAGAGAGAGAGAGAGAGAGAGAGAGAGAGAGAGTTATAAGAGGAGATTCCTAACTTGTATTTGTGTTATATAACATTTCATGTTTTACTGATCAAACTCCCATTCAGCCTCAGATTTGCGCGGGAAATTTAATTAGCCCGCTCGTTTTTATGTTCTTTTACGCGCATGCGCATATCGAAGTTTTTGGCGGCTGAAACATCTTACCGCTTGACTAACAAATCGTAACTTCACCAAAAAGTGGAAAAAATTGTAATCAATATGGAAAAGAAAACAAATAGAATAAAATGTTTTCGAATTTTACTAGGGGATATTTTTCAATGTTATAGATTATATATATATATATATATAATATATATATATATATATATATATATATATATATATATATATATATATGTTGTGTGTGTGTATGTGTGTGTATGTGTGTGTGTGTGTTGTTTTTTGTTGTTGTGGAGTCAACACATGCTTCTTTGGATATAACTGATGAGTCTAATTGTCAGTATATATACTGAATCTGTGTATATCTGTGTTTTATATATATATATATATATATATATATATATATATATATATATATATATGTGTGTGTGTGTGTGTGTGTGTGTGTGTGTGTGCGTAGAATTTTAAAAAAGACACATCTCCTGTTTAACAATTTATTTTTTATCTTTTCGAGTTTCTGGCCAACTTTTTAATGTTTGGGTGGAATTCGTGGATAAGTCCACCAAAGTTCAGGTCCCGAGTACTTTCAGCACTTCGAAATGCCATCATCAGGGGTGATGTGTTCCAGTTTTAAAGAATTATATTAATGTGGAGGCTGGAAGGAGAAGAACTGGTGAGAAAGGTGTTATAGGCATTTTAAAATGTGTGTACTGTATTGGAAATGATTTTTTTAAGGATGGTTTGTATTGTTTTATGTATAAAACTTCTAGTATTTGGAGTTTTTGTTTATTTTTTTTCTTTGTGCAGAATGTGTGTATTTTCAGTTAGAATATTTCGGTAATTAGAATGGGGGCATGAATGTAATTTTAGGTGTTGTGAAATAGAGCTATTATCTGTTAAATGGATAATAAGGTAAAATTTATTATTCATTATACAAACAAACAACCAACCTCGTCGTTCGTAACAATTTCTCTCCCCAGACAAGTCGGCTTAATGAGACCAATGTAGTATACAGACTTAAATGTCCCCTAGGAAATTGCAGTCTCCCAGAAAATGAAAATACATACATTGGATTCACCTCAACCACATTGTCACGTCGTCTAACCCTCCATGTAACAGATGTGTGTGTGTGTGTGTGTGTGTGTGTGTGTGTCTTCAATGTTATACCTATTTGTATATAAATATATACATACACACACGTATATATATATATAAATGTGTGTGCGTCTAATACACACACACACACATACATGTCTAATGGGCCGAAATGTACATGCAGAGATTGATTTTTCTCGATTTGTTTAGCCATACATTTAATAGGTATTCCCGCCTGATTCATTGTTAATTAATTAATTTTCAAGGTTGGGTCCGACTCCGGTTGGGCACTTGTTCTCCCAAAAATTATCGGCAAAAAGCCATTCTAAACAAACCTTGTTTACATATATATATATATATATATATATATATATATATATATATATATATTGATGTTGAATTTACTAAATAAATACATAAAATATTTATTTATGTTATGACTAGATATATAGCATCAAGTTGAGAGAAAAATAGAACAATGTTTCATTTCTTTTTTTGCTTATTGTCATTTTTTCTTTCTTTTATTTTTTTACGTGCTCTTATTATAACTTCTCACATCAACCTTGATAAAAAAAGACATGTTTGCAAAAACAATACCAGGATATGTAAATGAGATATGCAAATGAGTTTAAAGCTAAAAGACAGTCCTTACAAACATCAACAGCCGTTTGGGCATACCTAATTGATAGTGCCTGTGAGAGCCCAGATGTTGATTGTGGAAATACTTCTTATTCCACTAGGAACATGTTGGTTTATTCTTTCACCCAATCGCTGTACAGTGCCACCTATATATGTTGCCTCACACCAGCATAGAAATTTATAGATTAATAGACTTTGTTCAAAGATAGGCAGAACTTCTTTTTGGGTTGAGCGAAATGGAGATCGAGTAGTAAAGATTGTTCTGACCTTCATTGCATTAAAAGAACACATAATAAAGTAATCTTAGTAGCCAATGCTTGATCAACAAGTCCTATCCACGGCAAACTCACATACACAGGGCATTTTGGTGTTCTAAATTCTTGATCACCAATGCAGTTTATATAACTGTCGAATCAATTACAGTAATCAGTAATTTTCTGTCCTACACAAGGCTATGTCCGTCCACCATCTTTACATCCTTGAGGCAGTCACGATCTTTTTGCACTGTCCGGTTTTGTGTAGGCAAGGGCTATTGAAAAATTCTCCTGGCATTATTCGCTGGGGGTGTTATTGCGGAGATTGGAGTGACGTGAGGGGGTTCAATTTTTGTTTATCCCTTCTTGTTGCTCTAACCTTTGATATTATCTTATCCCTTTTACCCAATAAATATACTTTGACTTTTAAACGATCTAACGTTTGTAACCTTTTGAAAATACACCAGGCGAAAGGGCCCTTAAGTCTTGATTTTCTTTCGATTTTTTTTCGCCTCTTTTAAAACTCCCGTTTAAATAGCTGATCATAGTTTAATAAAAGTATGATATTGTTCAAGTTTTTGTATAAAATTAATATATATATATATAGATTTATATATACAAATTAAAATAGAAATAATAAAAATTATATATATATATATATATATATATATATATATATATATATATATATATATATTAATGATTTTAAGGCAATTACAATGCGTATAAAAAAGAAAAACATGTTATTTTTGTCTTATCGATTTCAAAGTAAAAACTTCATCTTCAGAGGTGAATATATATATATATTTATTTATATATATATATATATATATATATATATATATATATATATATATATATATATATATATATATCACAGTTACAAGTATATTTAGTGCTGGATTTTATTAAAACCGATTCAAGAGTGCTCAATATAAAGAGTTAAATATAATTTTTTTAAATGAATGGCTTAAAATATTCCAACTGCAGTTTCTCGCAGAAGCGTGAATCTTCAAGGAATTCCCTGAAGATTCGCGCTACAGCAAGAAACTGCAGTCGGAATATTTTAAGCCATTAGTTTTTAATAAGTATAGATTCATATCTATATATATATATATATATATATATATATATATATATATATATATTGAAAGGATTATAGGTTAACCAAGTGACTCACTTTTATAATAATAGTGTGCATGGGGCTCACTTTTATCAAAATAAATTGTTCTAATTTATTATTATAAAAGTGAATCCCATGCAGTCAATTGTCGTCCTGGCTTTTACAATATATGTACTCAACAAATTAAGTCGTATAGAATGTTGAATACTAAACCACATTCCATTTTTCAAGTTATATTTATATAAGTAAAGTCGTCGGTGACTTAGT
>CM042167.1:38231211-38233711 GCA_023376005.1 Doryteuthis pealeii
GGAGGGTCTCTTTTAAGATGTCCATTTCCTTCTGGTATACCTCATCACTGCTGATGGCTTTTGCTCGATGTTGTAAGCAACGGACGATACCTTTCTTTACATTATATGGATGGTGGGAATTGAAGTTGAGATACTGTCCAGTGAGGGTAGGCTTACGATACAAGGATGAACTGAATTCTTGTTCTGTGCGAGTTATTAACACATCTAGGAAGGACAATTTGTTCTTTCTCCATAGTGAACTGTATAGATGGATGGATTGAGTTCACATGATCCATTAGTATTTGAACATCTTCCTGATGTGGCCACAGAATTAATGTATCATCTACGTATCTAAGCCATATTGATGGCTTTAGTTGTGTAGATCCTAAGACCATCTCTTCTAAGTATTCCATGTATATATTGGCCAACACTGGAGATAATGGTGATCCCATAGCCAGGCCCTCCTCTTAATTATCAAATCCCTAATCATCAAACCTCATCTCAAACATTCAGAGAAATATATATATATATATATATATATATATATATATATCATAACCAAATGACGGTTTGTTTATTTTTCTTTCCTTGGAAGTATATATATATATATATATATATATATATATATATATAACCACACACACATACATATATATGTGACAAGGCGAGCAACTGTCAGTAACCAGGCATCGTTGACTTCATGTACACGCTAACTTAATTTAGATATAAGTGTTATATTGATATTGAGCACGGTTTACTTATAAATATATCAACCATATTATCTATCCACCAACATGGCCGATATCTAAACTCTTCTTTTATCCATCACACACACACACACACACACACACACATATATATATATATATATATATATAGAGAGAGAGAGAGAGAGATTGTAGAAAATTATTCTCTCTACCACGGTTTCGGTGTTCAAAGTTCACCTTCCTCAGGGTTCTTTTACAACGATAAATGCTGTATATTTTACAAGATATATTGAGCCCTTTTGGATTAAATACTTATGCTACTGCAATGAAAACGAGGTAGTAACTTTGATAAATATATATATATATATATATATATATATATATATATATATATATATATAAGGAGATAAAGGGTTAGAGTTTCTTTTTGTTTATATTCGGTGTTTCCTTATTCCTTCATTGTCATTTCTCTTCTGTTTGTGACATTCTTGTCACGATTTATTTATGTTTTCTCGGTTTTACTGGCGACCGGACACGGAATTTAAGCCACTTCTATACGCAGTCTCACTACCATTTGAAATTGGGTCACGGAATCTATCTATGTTTACCCTATTCAGCTTTATATCTACGAGTCCATACGTATTGAGGAATGCATTCACACACATACACACATATATATAAGAATACATATATCTATGATATTTTATATATCTTATAATAATGGAGATTGTGTTTTTTCTGTCTGTAACAGAAACCATATAACTACTCAAGTCACAATTCCTTAATTATTTACGTCAATTCTCCATGGTTTCATTCTTTTAAACATTCAATTATTAATGAAATAGTTTTACATTATTAATACTGTTGACCATATCTACATACTAACATGCAATTGTATTTATATATACAACAAAATAGAGGTTTACAGTGTGAACGGGAAGGCTAATTTGCATATTGATATTAAAAATGTAATTTTAATAAATATATGCTTAGTATTATTGGTTTCTAACTGTTTGGTTTTATTTTAATGAATATAAGCAAAAATCTCTTCAATTAATCTTAAATGAAATCCATTAACAAGAAAAGATAACTGTAATTTTATTCTTTACTTCCTCTTTTAACTAAATAGTTAAATCAGAAAAAAATAACAATGAAAGACGAGAGTGATAGAAGAGTAAGTTTCAGTTGTTCTATTTTTCGATTATATCCCCTCTGATTCAAATCTTTTTATCTGCATTCTTATTTAGTTTCATTAGCCTTTCTAATTTAATGCGATATTTCATTACATTAAAACTTAAATACTTGCACCCGGAGGGTGCATATATTTGCTAGTATTCTTAAAGATTTTTTTATGTCATAGAATTCCTGAAATCGTGTTTTAAATTTACGTTTACATTAAATTTTGACTGCTCAAAAAGGGGACGTAAAAATTACCATCAAAGATTAGAAAATCGAATAGGTTTTGTGTGGGAAATATTTGTTGAAAATAAAATTTTAAAAGATTTTTTTTTTTTACGATTTCATCACTATTCAAAAAAAATCAATTTTTAGTTATATGACTTAAATTAACTTTCACTGCCAGCATAAAGCAATTATCATCTGTTTACAGACTGGATCTATGTGGTAATCATAAAATATATAAACAAATGTATTTAATAGTTTAAACACAACCCCTTTACGGCAGCTGTCAAATGTCCGAGAGGTTAACAAATCAGGCAGACGAAAAGTCAGTCAGGTTTCGCTCCAGGGCAGAGGTAGTTGCTTTGTCTAGCCACACTGAAGAGACGTGACACGTCGAAACACGGTGTGGATGA
>CM042167.1:38236211-38288711 GCA_023376005.1 Doryteuthis pealeii
TGTTGGTAGGAATATTGTTTGTTGGATTGGTGGGGGGAGGTGTGTTACGGTTATGAATTTTGATGGCTTTCTTTTTGGCACGTTGGATGAAAGGTTGAGGTTATTGTAACCGTGTGAATGATTTATCTATATATTCAAATTCTTCATTTAGAAATTTCTTGGTACAGATTCTAAGGGCTCTCAAATAAAAGCCTATAACTAAACCACTTTTAATTTTGGTGTTGTGATGTGAGTAGAAGTAAATATGGTCATTTTATTAGTGGGTTTGTGGTAGACTTTAAATTCTAAGCGATTGTTGTTATTTATTAATAATACATCTAGGAAAGGTGTGTGTGTGTGTGGGTGTGTGTGGTGTTTGTGTGCGCGCGCGTTTTTTTAGCAGAAAGTGATCTCGTCAAAATGCATTTGGGATATTAATACATGTTATAAATGAATGTAACGTTAGCTGTCGTCTCTCATTGATTTAAGATGTTTTTCGTGTCATCTAATCTTTAACCATCACATTAACGTTTTCCCTCGTCTTGCAAAGATAGAGGTTCAGGTTTCGCGCCCGCTGATTGACATGCTAATAGAATTGAACAGGAAAACAGAAAAGGAATCAGAATCCAATAACAAAATCCAAAATGAAAAATAGAAACAATATAGTAAAGTAAAGTCGAGGGGGTGACCTAATGTCGGTATCAGTCAGACAGCCAGGGAGTCTATCCCTTTTTTACTAGCGCTAGACCAAGGAGATTGTTTGTTTTTTTCGTCTGAGGTGTAGCGCCACACCTACTATCAGCACCTTACTTTACTGCACAGAACCCTGTGCTACTCATGCGCTGAGTTGGCGAGGGTCGGTATCGAGCCAGGAAACTTGCGATTCCTAGGCGAGTGCACTACTAACTGAACTAAATCGGCCGTATAACTAATACACTTTTACACTACATAGGAAGTGCGTGGTGTAATGGTTATAGTCATGGGAAATGGACTTGTCGCCCAGAGTTCAAATCCTGGATGTTGTAAATGCATTTCACTTGGGAAAGGTATGAAGCTCCTCTCCCTCCAGCCATGGGTAAATAGTAGGGCAGACTGGGCTCTTTACTTTGGTTAGGCAACCGGTCTAGGAGTAGGAAAACTTTGAAATCAAACCTGCTGAACTCCGCTTAAGAAATTGACCTTGTGTCACATCTTACTCGTGCGGAGAGGTTGGTAAATACATAATGTCGGTATCAGTCAGACAGCTACGGAGTCTATCCCTTTTTCACTAGCGCTAGACCAAGGAGATTGCTTGGGTTTTTTTGCGTCTGAGGTGTAGCACCACACCTGCTATCAGCACCTTACTTTACCGCACAGATCCCTGTGCTACTCATGCGCTGAGTTGGCGGGGGTCGGTATCGAGCCAGGAAACTTGCGATTTCTAGGCGAGTGCTGTACCGACTGTACCGAATGAACTAAACCGGCCCTATAACTAATACACTTGTTCTTTAATCTTCCGACCGTTATCATCTAACAACACCCTCTCGTCAAAAACGAGACAGTAAAAATAGTCCCAGATGAAATGCAAAAATCTATATCCTGATTATCTGGTGTTGCTTATCTGCTGAATTCTTATTTCTTGTGAGTGTCGTCACTTCAGCAAAATAATGGACCATTTTGTGTTTTTTTTTATTAAGAAAGAAAAGGAAGGAAAAGGACATGCGATACAGAAAAAATCTAATAAGAAAGAAAGAAAGCGTGTATGTGAAAAATTGAAAGAGAGGGTGGGTGAGCGGAAGCGATAACGCTAATCGGTTTCAATCAAACACAATGAAAAGATGAAAAGAAGCAAAAGAAAAGAAAGTGTAAGAGAGAGTTTAATCAAGATTATTATACTTTTTAAATATTGAATTATTTCGCAATAGCTCTTAAGTAAACATATCAAATGTAGTAATAATTAGATTATCATACTGTGGTATAACCACAGGTCCTGCTAGTAACGACACTAATACAACTAGCAAAAGTATGTGCCCTGGGCCCAAGTATTTAAGTTTTAATGTTATAAAATTATATTAAATTAGAATGAATAACGGAACTAAATAAGAACGTATATAAAAATATTACACTGTTACAATGCTTATTTTATTGATTTCTAAATAAAATCGTATCTAGGATGTCTTCTAATACATTTCTGGACTTTGAAAATTCTCAACAGGATGTTAAGATTGTTTATTTCAATGTTTCAGTTTATCTACTCCGAACAGCAATCATTCTTATTCCTTCCCATTTTCTACTCTCTCTCTCTCTCTCTCTCTCTCTCTCTCTCTCTCTCTCTCAAAACATAAATTGTTTGAACTAACTCTTGTCATCAATGAAATTGTGATACTTAGAAGAATTTTAAAATAAGAACAAATTTATTAGTCCTAAGTAAAAAAAAAAAACATAAAAAAATGTAAGTAAAAATCGGCAGTGACCTATTGTTTGTATCTGCTGAACAGCGAGAAAGTCTATCCTCTTTTCACCAGTGCTAAACCAGAAAGATTGTTTTTTACCCATGGCTGGAGGGAGAGGAGGATTCATACCTTTCCCAAGTGAAATGCAATTACCACATCCAGGATTTAAACTCTGGGCGACGAGTCCATTTCCCATGACTTTAACCATTACACCACGCACTTCCTATATAGTGTAAAAGTGTATTAGTTATAGGGCCGGTTTAGTTCAGTCAGTAATAGAAATTAGTAAGAGCAAATAATCATTAATTAAACATAGTTTGATTAAAATCATAATGCAAATTATTCTCAGCATATGTTACATAATCGATGCATAGATTATTGTCAACCCCCTGTATTTCTGAAGGGATGGCCCGTTTTCATATCACGGGCGGGACTTTCCATGGAATATTACAGAAAGCCCGCGAAATACGTGAAGTCACGTGGGACCTGGTTGGCCCTCAGTTTCAGCTTGGACGTCAGGCAGATAAGATGTGTCTGCTTTAGCTGGAGCTCGCTTGCACACGCGCGTTGTGTTTAGTTAGAGGAATATGTTTAGTTAAGTAAATAAAGGTTTAAATAAATAATATGGTTTTGTGGTTGATGAATGTCTTGGCAACAAGACTGACCTTGAAGAAGAAATGAATCAAGGACAACCAACCAGCAAGAAGAGAGACGTTAGAAGAGACGCTGGAAGAACGTAAGATACCAAAGATGAGCAGAAGAATAATAGAAGTAAGAAAGGAAAGAGAGTATACAACACATACACTATGTAAATCTTTATTTTCTAGAGATATCTATCTATCTATACATATATAAAGGGAAGTTGTGTGTATATGTATGCCCGGAGGAAACTTCGAAAATTAAAAAAATTAACGACAAAGTAAATATATATTCACATTAAATATCACCAGAGCTTGGTTTTTGAACAGAAATAATGAAGGTTTGATGTGAAGATAAATAAAAAATGAAATTTAAATGATAACAGCATAGAATTTCTTTTGCATTTAATATTCTAAATAATAGACCTTTTTTTTTTCTTTTCAGATTTTCCTGGATCAACGCAAGGTCTTCTTTTTACAAAAGAATTTTAATGGGGCATCCTGCGAGGATCTAATTTGTGATTCGAAAATAATGGATCTGCGAGACTAAATTTTTTGCTACCCCCTACCCAGGCGATGCCGGGTAGTCACTTCTAGTACATATATAAAGGGCAGTTGTGTGTATCTGTATGTCCGGAGGAAACATTGAAAATAAATAAAAAGTAACGACAAAGTAAATATATACACATTAAATATCACCAGAGCTTGTTTTTTTAGCAAAAATCTTGAAGATTTGATTTATATTCGTGAAGATAATTAAGAAATAAAATTTAAATGATAGCAGCATGAAATCTTTTTTGCATTTAATATTTTAAATAGGTGACATTAATTTTTTTCTTTCAGAGTGGCTGGATCAACGCAACGTCATTTTACATAAGGATTTTAATGGGGCATCATGTGAGGATCCAACTCGCAATTCAATAATAATTTATCTGCGAGACCCTCTTTTTACCCCCGCCTCTACCTAGGAAACCCCGGGTAGCCGCTTCTAGTATAATATATATTTCAGGATTTTAAATGCATTAGTAATTTGGGCAGTTTTGCAGCAAATCTAACTCAGCTAGACTTAAATAGAGACGTTGTTAATAAATTAGATGCTAATTAAGTTTAAATTATGACTATATTCATAATCGTTAGGAATATTACTTAAATAACTAAGAAAATCGTAACGTCAGTGGCGACGTAGATTCCGTTACATACAGACAATTACATAATTTCCATTATAATTTATTAATGCAATCCAATAATAAAGTACCCGTTGGACATGCGCCTCTTTTGGTTTTGCGTTTGACATGAAATGCCCTGACCTGCTGCTGATATACAAAGAGATATTTTCTTATCTTTAAATCTCGGACGAGATTGTTTGCATTTCACATAGCACTAATACATTTTGAAAAGGTATGATACTTCCCTTGCATACTCGTCCTTCGGGGCGGGGACCAGTGTGCTTCGGCCACTGGATCAGGGTAAAGTACAAATAATAGCGTCGATCCCGGGGGCTATCCACCCAGGCAATACCTGCCCCCTTGATTTAAAGGGGCAGGGCTGGGTTTATTGCCCAGCGCCTGAGGCGCCCCTCTTGAGGGGGAATGCCGAGAGATCGACGCAATTTTTGTTCTTTCACACCCATGAGCTTCGGCTTGTGGGTGGGCCCACATTAAAACGAGGCCTTGTGCCAAGTCCATACAAGTGGGGTATGCGACAAATATACCTTTTGAAAAGGTATGAATCCAACGAGTCTCCATCCAGTTATGAGTAACTAGTCGGACATGATGGGATCTTTAACCTTGGTTAGGCAAGTAGTCTAGGAGAAGAATAACTGAATTGAAACTCCGCTTAAAAATTAACTTTGCGTCTCGTCCTATGCGTGTGGAGGCGTGGGTGTACACACACACACACACACACACACACACACATATATATATATATATATATATATATATATATATATATATATATTATAAAAAGAAGGTTTGCAAAAAGGATTATGTTTTTTTTTAAATTTTTATTAACTTACATATGAATGCGACACGTGTTTCTGATCTGTTGTCTTCTTCAGGCATTGAATTATTATTTTGGCAGAATATGTCCGATATTTGATAGGTTGTGTGTGTTTTTGTAACTTTTATATTATAATGGTTATGTAATAATGGTTGAACGCTACGTTATTTCTTTTCAATCCTTGCGTGCGATTTGCGCGTGACTTGCGTGCGACTTGCGCGCAAAAATTGAGAAAAAAATGCTGTAACGTTCCATACGTGCACTTTTTTTTAATAAAATATCTATTTTTCTCCCGTTGGACCCTATATCAACAGTTTATATATATATATATATATATATATATATATATATATATATATATATATATATATTCATCAAAAAGTTACTACCATGTTTTCATTGTAGTAGCATAAGTAGTTAATCAAAAAGGGCTCAATATATCTTGTAAAATATAGAGCATTTATATATTTATTTACACTTCCATATATTCAATGCCAGGGTGTATGTATTATAAGTAAAATCATCAAATTTATAAGTAAAGTCGTTTGGGTGGCCTGAAGTCGGTATCAACCAATCAGCAAGGGAGTATATCCTCTTTTCACTAACACTAGACCAAGGAGATTGTTTTATGTCGTCTAAGGTAGAGCGCCATACCTACCATCAGCTCCTTACTTTACCGCACAGATCCTTGTGCTACTCATATAGTTGGCGAGGGCCTTATCGAACTAGGAACCTTGTGGTCTCTAGCCGAACCCTCTACCGACTGAGCTAAAATGGAAACTTAGTTCTGTCCCCTTCAAATAAAGTGTTGCTTGCATCTATAAATTATTAATTAGATTAATAAAATTAATTGATTATTTTACACATAAATGTTTCACAAAATCGCGGGTATTTATTTGTAAACATTTTAGTTAACTTGTTACTGAAAAAAGGACAAGAGTAAAACATCATTTTTAAATTTGATTACAAAATTCACAAATAATCTTTTCTATTTAAAGTAATAATACAACTTTAATTAAATTTCATAGTTTATTTATTTAAATTGTCACAATGGAAAGGATTCAAATATTGAATTATAAAGAACAACTTTTATTTATTTCATTATTACTAGTACAAAATTTTAAAAAACACCCTCCGGGCGATGTAAAAATAGATTTTTAAACATATTGCCTGAGAGGTGGCAGTAAAAACTTCAATATCAGCGAGTTTGTGCCTAAGTAAGTAAAATCATCAAATTCATTAAACGATTAAAAAATAAAACAATTTGAAATGTAAACTTTAAATATGTATTAAAATAAAACAAACTATATATAGATATATAATACCAGTCATGTATTTATTAAAACTTGTTTTAAAAAACAATGAGGACTGTCTAATGTTGCATGTTCAAATTTTGAGTGTTATGACGATTTTGGGTAATTACGTCACTGCTTACGTGACGTGAGCAGTGACGTAATTTTTCGTTACAGACAAAAACCGGAAGCGAATCTCCATTATTAATAGATTAATATTGAATATTGAAAATATATAAATACAGATATATATTATATATATTTACCAACACCTCCGCACGAGCAGGATGTGACACAAGGTCAATTTCTTAAGCGGAGTTCAACAGGTTTGAATTCAAAGATTTCCTTCTCCTAGACCGGTTGCCTAACCAAGGTTAAAGTGCCCAGTCTGCCCTACTATTTACCCATAGCTGGTGGGAGAGTAAGATTCATACCTTTCCCAAGGGAATTAGCGCTAAGTGAAATGCAATTACCACGTCCAGGATTTGAACTCGGGGCGACGAGGCCATTCTCAATGACTTTAACCATTACACCACGCGATTCCATACACATATATATATCATAGGGTTGTTATTTATTCTTTGAATTAACAATTTTGGTTATTGTAACGTAAGTAGCGACGTTGTTTCAATTACAGTCAGATAGACACCGAATCTCTATTATAAATAGATGTAAGAATAATGAACACGTCGGAGGTGCGCGCCTTCGGTTTTTGTGTGTGACATGAAACCCTCCTGATGTACTGTTGATATACAAAGAGATCTCGGCTTTAAACTTGATATCTCGCGTGAAACGACGAGAATGGACCCAAGCGCACCTGCTTTTTGACACAAGATCAATCCCTCACCACGCAAGGTTTTTGTTTGCTGAGAGAACTTTACTTATATCATTATCGGCTATAGAATTTAATCTATGGATATAAATATGCCGTATTTGCTTACATATGAAGATACTTTGGCAAGCACTTTATCTAGTATGGTGGTTAACAAACTGAATTAGTAGAACAACAGCAGAACCCCCTCTCTCTCTCTCTCTATATATATATATATATATATATATATATATATATATATTTATAATGGTACACAGTAATAACTACTCGAGTTTCACCATAAAGATCTTCAGGGTTAAAATCACTGAATTAATCAAGATATCAAGATAATCAAGATCTTTATGGTGAAACGAGTAGGTTATTATTGTGTACCATTATAATACATTTGCTCTACTAACGTATTGAGCACTTTATATTTGTTATATCGCTGTCTTATCATTGTGATACTTGCATCAACTAACCATTGTGACCAATTTCACCGGTAAGTCCCATTTTCATATATATATATATATATATATATATATATAATATATTATACTAAAGCTGAACGAATCAATGTTTGTCTCCTAAAGGCTTTTTTACTGTCTAGTTTAATGACACGAATGTTATACTAAATTATTCCTTAGTGTTAGGATTGAGTCATGTTTGAAAGAAATTCCATTTTGATTGCTTCTAATTAGTCATAATTTGCAATTAAGTAAAAAAAACTGTCCCGTCTCTTACTTCACATTCTATTTGTCACTTTCTTTCTCTTTGTATTACCTTCTCGTTGTGTTTGTTAGTTTCTCAGTGAGCGTAGAGAGAGAAGGGTGAGTTTGAATGTATTTGTATGTTACATTTCAATCCGTAGCTTAGATTAGGTGAAACGTTCCCTTTCTTAGAAATCTTACAATTAATTTTAATGTTGGTTTTAAATTGTCCGGCTGTATTTATTTATTTTTGTAAATTCTTGATGGATACGCCATTTTCTTTTTAAACTCTTTTTTAAGCCATTTTTAAACTCAGATTTTTTTCTATTTAACCCATAGATGGGACCCTAACAGGTACTACCACACCGGTTCTGAGTGGATAGAGATGAAGGGTTATTCCACATTACCCACAGTTCCAGAATTTGAAATTTACCAGTAGATCCAATGAGTATCAAACTCGCTACTCAATAATTATGGATCAGTGAGACAAGCTAGCTAACCATTACACCACGATGGGATATTTTTGTGCGTGTACCTGACTGTGTGTGTGAGTGCCTGAGTTTGTGTGTGTATACAACAGTATATATATATATATAATAACGGGTTACGTTTTGTCTAGTATATATATATATATATATATATATATATATATATATATATATATATATATATAGACAAAAAGTAACCCGTTGACCTCTGGGTAGATAATTGTTATTAGGGAAAAGTGAGTTTGCAAAACGAATTAAATTTGCAAAAATAAATAAATACAGCCAGACAATTTAAAATAAACATTAAAATTATCTTGTAAGATTTCTATGAAAGGGAACGTTTCAACTAATCTAAGCTACGGATTGGCCGAATGTATGCACTCGCGGGCGTGCCTGTGTGTGTTTGTTTGTTGGTTGGCTGGTTGGTTAAATTTTACGGCATGTCAACCCTTGTTGGTTATTTTATGCCGAGGATTAATTGATTAATTTTGATGGATTCTCAATTTTCTTTCTAAACACAATATTTTTAAACAGATTTTTAAAACTCAGTTTTTATCCCATTTAACCCATAGATGGGACCCTAACAGGTACTACCACTCCGGTTTAGAGTGGATATGAGAGTAATGATGATGTAGGATTATTTCACATACCCCACAGTTCCAGAATTTGTAATTCACCAGTTGATCCAGTGGGGAGCAAACTCGCTACTCAGTAATTATGGATCTGCGAGACAAGCTTGCTAACCATTACACCACAAAGGGAAGCTCCTGTTGTGCATATGTCTGAGTGTGTGCCTGTGTGTGTAGTTGTGTGTGTGCGTGAGTGAGTGCCGGGGACTACTGCTAATATATAGGGTGGGCCAAAAGTAAGGGTTACAAGTACTTCATTATCTGTTTCCTCTTCACAATCACGTTTTAATGTGTGCCAGAGTCTTTTTACGAAGATTGTTGCAAGTTTGAAGGTGGACACTTTGAGCACTTTATAGATTAAATGTTCAATATAAAATGTCTAATATGTAAATGAAATATATGTACATATATGTAAATAAATGTCTAACTTTAAAATAAAGGTAAAATGTTTAAGTGTTAACTGTAACCCTACTTTTGGCCCGGCCTGTATATATATATATATATATATATATAATATATATATATATATATATATACACACAAGTAGCACTGGCCAATGGGATGCCTTCACTCAGCCTCGGCATGGTCAAAGAATCTCTTATAAACCAACACTGACGCAAAATGCCAAACTTAAAAAGTGATGCCACACAATGAAGTAGCAAAATATTGCTGGGATGCAAACCCGAAATTTAACATTTTGGACTGGGTTTCCTGTGGGAACCGGTATAATGTTGAAAGACCCGAAACTGGTAATGAACACAGGGAAACATTACTGACAATGCATCCCAACGCATCTTGTAGATGTATTTTCCAAATATATTATATATATATATATATATATGAAAAGTAAATACACACGCGGTGTGTTTATGATATGGCTTTTTTAGCCGACAATTTTTGGGATAATATGTGCTTAATTGAAGTCGTACCTAATTTGAGAGTTAATTAATTAATAATTAATTAATTAGGCGGGTATACCTATTTAAATGTAAGGCTAAACAAATCGGGAAATGTACATATAGAGATTGATTTTTCCCGATTTTTTTAGCCTTACATTTAAATAGTATGTCTGCCTAATTAATTAATTATTAATTAATTAAATCTCAAAATTAGGTACGACTTCAATTAAGCACATATTCTCCCAAAATATATATATGTGTGTGTGTGTGTGTGTATGTGTGTGTGTGTGTCCGTGTGTGTGTGTGTGTGTTATGGTAGCGTGGACTTGAAATCAACAGCACTTGGTTTGGAAATCGCATGTTTGTATGTGTATGCATCAGTGAGCATGCACCCGCGAACGTGTGCGTGCATATGTGTGCTTGTACGTGCGTGTAATTATGCGTGCGCTCGCATGTGTGTGTCTGTGTATGTGCGTGTGTGTGCGTGTGTGTGTGTGTGTGTGTGTTTCCCGCTGTTTTGAAGACCTATATACAACTAGGTGTTATTAAACAATTACACCTGCTTGACACGGAAGTTTGGTGATAAGACGCTATCAATAAAGCTGGAAATCTAAAGCAAGTCAGTCATTAATTGTCTGTTTGGCTATCACTTCCTTCTCTTGATTCAAATTAGGAGGAGGGTCTCCTTTTTTTTTACAGTGCTCAGAACTTATCTCATTATCGCATCGGTAAACATTAAGGAAAGGGTAAAAAGACACACCCGGAAAATAAGGAAAACGATCATTTATTAAAGTCATTTCCCTTGTATAGAGATAGATAGATAGATAAATAGATATAGATAAATAGATAGATAGATGTTAACGGACTGAGATAGATAGATAGATAGATAGATAGGTATGTACAGACTGGGATAGATAGATAGATAGATAGATAGATATGAACAGACTGAGATAGATAGATAGATAGATAGATATGTACATACTGGGATAGATAGATAGATAGATAGATAGATAGATAGATAAATTGATAGATATGTACATACTGGGATAGATAGGTAAATAGATATGAACAGACTGAGATAGATAGATAGATATGTACGTACTGGGATAGATAGATAGATAGTTAGATAGATAGACAGATAAATAGATATGAGCAGAGATAGATAGATAGATAGATAGATAGATATGCACAGACTGAGATAGATAGATAGATAGATAGATAGATAGATAGATAGATAGATATGAACAGACTGAGATAGATAGATATGTACACACTAGGATAGATAGTTAGATAGATAGATAGATGTTAACGGACTGAGATAGATAGATAGATAGATAGATAGATAGATAGATAGATATGCACAGACTGGGATATATATATATATATATAGATAGATAGATAGATAGACAGATAAATAGATATGAACAGACTGAGATAGATAGATAGATAGATAGATAGATAGATATGCACAGACTGAGATGGATAGATAGATATGAACAGACTGAGATAGATAGATATGTACACACTAGGATAGATAGTTAGATAGATAGATAGATAGATGTTAACGGACTGAGATAGATAGATAGATAGATAGATAGATAGATATGCACAGACTGGGATAGATAGATAGATAGATAGATAGATAGACAGATAAATAGATATGAACAGACTGAGATAGATAGATAGATAGATAGATAGATAGATAGATAATATGGGTGCTGTAATTATAAGTAAACATGTGTACTATATTTATAAGTAAATTCTGTCTGAAGATCGCATAGTAGCTAAGCCCCTTGGCCTCCAAGTCCACGCTACCTTAATATATATATATATATATATATATATATATATATATATATAGACGCTGATATCTAGCCTGATATATATATATATATATATATATATATATATATATATATATATATATATATGCCACAGTGCTTTGACGTTTACGTCTCATCAGTGCGGCTTGAAATAACAGCTACTTCTAGCTGGTGGCGAAACCCGACTGAATTTTCGTTAGTCAAGCTCCTGAACATCTCGGCCACCGGTAATTGTCTCAGTAAGAGACGAAGAATTAACTGATACATACTTCCGTAGATGTATGTTTACTATCCCAAGAGAACTCAAGTCTGTAAACAGCAGATGAGTAATACCTCACGCTAAACGGTAAAAGTACAATTAATGTCCCCTCTATAGAGCTCTACCGGGTATTGCGAGCATATATATATATATATATATATATATATATATATATATATATATATATATGGTTGAAATGATGATGACACGTGAATGGGCTGAGAGTACTTGGGAACAAATAAATTATGGTAAATACATCAGCCAATTCTAGCCAGATATTATGTCATCTATTCTAAACAAATATGTCTGAATGAAGAAATGCTGTCTAATTGTATATATATATATATATATATATATATATATATATATATATATATGTATATATGGATAGATGACGGAAAAAATTAAATTTGCTTTATGTAATAATTTATTTCAACTGCAAAATGCACCAACACCAGATAGAGCAAAAACAACCATGTTTTTGCCCTGTCTGATGCTGCTGAAATTTTCCCTTTATTTATTCACTATATTGCTCTATCCGTCCACATAATGGTACTAGGCACATCGAGCTCTCACTAAGGTTAACATGTAGCATTACAGTTGAACCTAATATGGAATGATCCTCATCACCAAAAACAATTATATATATATATATATATATATATATATATATATATATATATATATAGTGTTCTACACTTGTAAGTGAATAGTGCTCAATATCTTGGATATCTAAATTAAGGTTTGGTTTGAATATAGTGTCTCGCCTATGCGATTTTCAAATAACAATTGGTAGTGGGAGGTTGTAGGAATGGTAGTGATTCGAGCGAATATATATACATATGGTTTCGAGTCCTCGCTACCATATATATATATATTCGCTCGAACCACTACCATTCCTACAACCTCCCACTATCAATTGTTATTACCTCCCACTTCCAATTCCTTGCTACTACTCGTTCTCGTTAAAAACGAGACACGAACCCATACCATAGTTTCCTATCTGATGATGGCAAACTGTATTGCTGAAAGCGCTCGTTTTGAAACCTTTGGTGGACTGTTACACCAGATCCACCCCGACACCAAAAAGATGGCCCGAAAATTAGAAAGGATCAAACAAAAACTCGTCCGACAAGAATTGTCTGTACAGTTCAACAAAACTTGTATAAAAGAAAAAATGCTGCCAAAATACACTTATTTTAATATATATATATATATATATATATATATATATATATTATATATATAATATTAGCAGAGATGCCTAGGACTTAAAAAGGTAAGACTAAATATTATCCATATTATATATCTATATTAATAAATATGTCTTTTGATATCTTTAATATATATATATAATATATATATATATATATATATATATATATTATATATAATATATATATGAACACCTTTCACTTAAGCGTAGTTTAACAGATTTGAATCCTGAGATTTCCTTCTCCTAGAGTGGATACCATTCTAAGTTTAAAGAGCCCAGTCTGTTCTACTATTTGCCTTTGGCTGGAGTGAGAATATTTGGATTCGTACCTTTTAGTAGGGGTATTTGCGCTATGTGAAATGCAAACAGCCTCGTCCAGGATTTGAACTCGTCTCGCCGTGTCCATTTCCTACAACACCAACCATTACACCGGGAGATTTCAACAAAAATATCGGGTGATTATAGCAAACTTTCTGTCCAGCTTTAGAGTACTCTTGCCCCTATTAACAAAAATGTATTTTCCCTTCCGTTTTGTCTAACCTTTTTGTAAATTGGGTGGAGATCCTTTTACGTGCGATTCTATGTTGCCCAACCCGTTCTGACCCCCGGGGTCAGCAAAAAAAGCAACAAAATAAAACAATTTTGTAATTTTAGACGGATCACTTATTAATAACCAGAAATGATTTCCTGTGCAAAAGATACGGCCATTTTAAAACGGGAAAATATAATGGCCAGTATAAGAGTTATACCGTTCTTTAAAGGAGGTGATGAGGAAAAAGAGATTAAGAGAGAGAGAGGGGGTGTTGGAAGTGAAGAGAGAAGACCATAAAGAGAGAATGTTCATGGGAAGAAGGAAGTGGATAGTGGTAATAAAAGAGAACAAGAAAGAAAGAAAGAAAGAAAGAAAAAAAAGAAAGAAAGAAAGAAAGAAAAGGAAGGTAGCTAAGAAATATTAAGGTAGCTAAGAAAAAGGGAAACAAAGAAAGTAAATGACGATAGCGCAGAAAGAAAAAAAAAAGAAAAAAAGAAAGAATAAGAAAGAAAAGGAAAGTATCAAAGATAGAATTGTAGATAGAAATCCTCCGAGGGAGGATATTTTCATCTCGTAAACCATATCATCTTTTTTTCACAATTTTTTTCATTCATGTGTTTTTGTTTACTCTTTCTTTCTTCGTTGATTTCTTTGTTTTTCCTCGTTTTTTATTCAACTTTTTAAAAATATTATTTGTTTACTTTTTCATTTGTTGGATTGTCCTCCTTCAATCATCTTTATTTCATCATTTCTTTCTTTCATTTCTTCCTTTAATTTATTTCATTTCTTTCTTTCGTTTGTTTGTTCCAATTTTTTCTTTCGCTTCTTTCTTTCCATTTCTTTCTTTCTTTTCTTTCTTTCTTTCGCTTCTTTCTTTCGTTTCTTTCTTCCAATTTTTTCTTTCATTTCTTTCTTTCATTTCTTTCTTACTTTTCTTTCTTTTCGTTTCTTTCTTTCGTTTCTTTTTTTCCATGTTTTTCTTTCATTTCTTTCTTTCTTTTCTTTCTTCTATTTCTTTCTTTCGTTTGTTTCTTTCATTTCTTTCTTTCATTTCTTTCTTACTTTTCTGTCTTTCTTCCGTTTCTTTCTTTCGTTTCTTTCTTTCGTTTCTGTCTTTCTTTCGTTTCTTTCTTTCGTTTCTTTCTTTCATTTCTTTCTTTCGTTTCTTTCTTTCTTTTCTTTCTCTCATTTCTTTCTTTCATTTATTTCTTTCATTTATTTCTTTCTTTCAATTTCTTTCTTTCGTTTCTTTCTTTCATTTCTTTTTTTTCGTTTCTTTCTTTTTCTTTTTTCTCATTTCTTTCTTTCGTTTCTTTCTTTCATTTCTTTCTTTCTTTCTTTCTTTCGTTTCTTTCTTTCATTTCTTTCTTTCGTTTCTTTCTTTCTTTCTTCTTCTTTCTTTCTTTCTTTCTTTCTTTCTTTCTTTTTTCTTTCTTTTTTTTCTTTCTTCCAATTTTTCTTTCGTTTCTTTCTTTCGTTCTTTTCTTTCATTTTTTTCTTTTTCTTTTCTTTTCTTTCTTTCTTTCTTTCTTTCTTTCTTTCTAATTTTCTTTCTTTATTTCTTTCTTTCGTTTCTTTCTTTCATTTCTTTTTTCGTTTCTTTCTTTCTTTTCTTTCACTCATTTCTTTCTTTCGTTTCTTTCTTTCATTTCTTTCTTTCATTTCTTTCTTTCATTTCTTTCTTTCGTTTCTTTCTTTCATTTCTTTCTTTCGTTTCTTTCTTTCGTTTCTTTCTTCCAATTTTTTTCTTTCGTTTCTTTCTTTAATTTCTTTCTTTAATTTCCTTCTTTCATTTCTTTCTTTCGTTTCTTTCTTTCCAATTCTTTCAACCAACCTTTGTTTACCTTTTTTATTTGTCTTATATTTTGTTCTTTCTAAAAATGTTTGCTTTCATAATTTCTCTTTCTTTCTTTTCATTCCTCGTTTTTCTTTATATTCTTTGTTTTTCTCTTTATTTGTTTCTTCGCTTTATTTGTATCCTTCTTTCTTTCTTTCTTTCTTTCTTTCTTTTTTTTTTCATTTTCTCTCTCTCTCTCTCTCTCTTTCTTTCCATACTTGTTACTTTTTAATCCGCCCCGAGGCGTGATTGTGTTCGAGGCGTATTCTCAATTTTGTCACAAGAATTTTATCAGCAAAACTTCAATCAAAATTGGACAGTGGAACTAGAGATGTGTCTGTTTATCTCTTTTCATTGTCGCCAACAATGGACGACGACGACGACGACCGACGACGATCAGCCCATGACGTTTATACGCATGCGTGGCGGTTTTTGTGATCAGCAACAAACGGACATGACACAACGGAGAAAGAAAATCTGAAAATTACGATACCACATATATATATAATATATATATTATATATATATATATATATATATATATATATTTACTAAAAGCACCGCACAAGCAGAATCTGACACAAGATCAATTTTTAATCGGAGTTTAACATGTTTGAATTCTGAGTTTTCCTTCTTTCCTACACTGGTCGCCTAACCAAGTTTAAAGAGTCAACCGATGAAGAGAAGATAACACTCTCGAAAATTTAACAAATAAAACGAAACTTAACACTTAAAAAACCGAGTTTCTAATATTGTTAATGCTTCACACTAAAGCCTAAACTAAACATATATACCACAAATAGACGGATATAGATACATATATAAACACACATATAACAACGAGAAGCATACGTGGACCCCTTTACAACATATATATACATATATAAATATATATATAAAGTCATTCACAGACACCGTGTTTCCACGGTCCATGTCTCTTCAGTGTGGCTATACACAGCAACTACCTCTGACCAGGAGCAAAACCCGACTGCAGTGTTTAAACTATTAAATACATATGTTTGTTTATATATTTTACGATCACCAGAGAACTCCAGTCTGTAAACAACAGACGATCATTGCTTTGTGGTGGTAGTGAAAGTTAATTTAAGTTAATTTAATAAGGATATATATATATATATATAGTAATCCACAGATACCGTGTTTCGTCGTTTCACGTCTCATCGGTGGGACTTTACGCCTGTCCGATCCGTTAACCTCTAGGTCATTGCCAGCTGCTCTTTAAGGAGCGGTGTCTTAACTATTTTAAATACATACATCTGTGTATATACTTTACGATCACTAGAGAGATCAAATCTGTAAACAGATGATCATTGCGTTACGCTTTTTTGACGGTGAAAGTTTATTAAAGTCGCCCCTAAAGAGTTACGGGAGCATATAATAAGTCATCCACAGACACCGTGTTTCGACGTTTCATGTCTTATCAGTGTGGTATATATATATATATATATATAATATATATATATATATCTTATTATAATTGGAGATTGTGTGCTTTTTTTGTCTGTAACCGAAAACTATAATCACTACTCAAGTTACAATTCCCTTAGTTATTGACATCACATTCTCAATGATTTTTTTTATTTTAACCTCAATTATTAATAAATTGTTTAACATTATTAATACTGTTAAGCATATCTACATACTTATAACATGCAATTATATTATATATACAACAAAATAGCGGTTTACAGTGTGAACGGGAAGGCTAATTTGCATATTGATATAAAAAAATCGAATTTAATAAATATGTGCTTAGTATTATTGATTTCTAACTGTTTGGTTTTATTTTAATGAATATAAGCAAAAATCTCTTCAATGAATCTTAAATGAAATCCATTAACAAGAAAAAATAACTGTCATTTTATTCTTTACTTCCTCTTTTAAGTAAATAGCTAAATTAGAAAAAATAACAATGAAAGACGAGAGTGATGGAAGAGTAAGTTTCAGTTGTTCTATATTTCGATATACCCCCCTCTGTTTCAAATATTTTTATCTGCATTCTTATTTAGTTTCATTAGCCTTTCTAATTTAATATGATATTTCATTACATTAAAACTTAACTACTTGCACCCGGAGGGTGCATATATTTGCTAGTATATATAAACTCACACATATACAACTAATGACAAATCCATTTCCCAAACACACATATATATAAAAGACAATTAAAACAGACATACACACATACACATACTCATTCATCCTGACCCATCCCCATCATCCAACATTCTGGACTAACACCTGCATCACCATATAAACACTCCCCATCTAGAGAGAAGAAAATACACTACCCAGCCCCAACCACCCCTGCCCCTACTGACAACCTACTGTTCTCGCCATTTTGAAAATGTCCTTCATTGAAGCAAGAATTATATTCGAGTCCTGAAGAAGATCTAAATGACCGAAACGTTGCATCGCCGACAATAAACATCCCGTACTTGTCTACTTTTGTCCACATATTGTCGGATTAACCTCCTCATATTTCTCCCATATATATATATATATATATATATAATATATATATATATATATATAGAGAGAGAGAGAGAGAGAGAGAGAGAGATAGATAGATAGATAGATAGATAGATGAGTGGTAAAAAATGGAAATTAAATCCGGAAAAATAAATAATAGAAAAATGAATATAGAAAACAAACAAAAAATAGTATTCCAAGCAGATAAATCTATATTAGAAGTTGAAGTCGACGTTCAAACGTTTCGTTGTTTTAAAATAAAAATCAAACTGTGGAACGAGAGATACGAACAGGAGATGCGTTTTTTATCTCTTTTTATTGTCGCCAACAATGGACGACAATGACGACGACGAGACCAGCCCATGTGACGCTTGTACTCTTGTACGCATGCGTGGCTGTTTTACTGATCAGCAACGAAGGGACGTGAGATGCCGGAGAAAGCAGATTTGAAATTGAATTTGTTCGAATGAGATAATTAACAAAGAGAAGGAAAAAAAATTGTAAGTCGAATAAAGGAAAGAAGGAAGAAGGAAAAAAAAACTTTCTTGATTTTTTTGGATTTTACTGCATATAAACCAACATTTGTAGTTTCTTAAGATATTTCTGCACACGGTTATATATATATATATATATATATATATATATATATATATATATATATATATTTACTAACCCCTCCGCACGAGCAGTCAGTTTATTAACCTGAGTTTAACAGGGTTGAATTCAGAGTTTTTATCTCCTAGACTGGTTACCTAGCCAAGTTTAAAGAGCCCATTTAGCTCTACTATTTACCCATAGCTAGAGGGAGAGTATTTTAATGCATACCTTTCCCAAATGTATTAGCCATTAACCATTACATTGAACACGGTTATATGATATCAAGTATTCCGATCTAATACAAATAATTTGCATAGTTGTAAGGTTTCAATTATTCCTATATAATAATGATAATTATATGGTTACAATCAATTATTTGAGAGTAGACCTAGTAGTACTAACAATGAGGATATACTCAGATTAAATTTTTTTAACCATTATTAATTATTGTCTAGATTAGTTGGTTGGTTGGTTGGATTTTTAAAATCCACATACACCGTTTTTCGACGTTTCACGTCTCATCAGTGTGGTATATATATATATATATATATATATATATATATATGTGTGTGTGTTGTGTGTGTGTGTGTGTGTTTTAATTGAAGTCGTACCTAATTTTGACTTCAATTAAGTACTTTCTCCCAAAAAATTGTCGGCTAAAAAAAGCCATATCATAAATACATCGCTGTGTATCTACTTTCTCATATATATATATATATATATATATATATATTATAGAGAGAAGAGAGAGAGAGAAGAGAGAGAGGAGAGAGGAGAGATAGATAGATAGATGAGTGGTAAAAAATGGAAATTAAATCCGGGAAAATGAATAATAGAAAATGAATATAGAAAATAAGAAAAAAAAAGTATTCCAAGCAGATAAATTTGTATTAGAAGTTGAAGTCGACGTTCAAACGTTTCGTTGTTTTAAATAAAATCGGACTGTGGAACGAGAGATACGAACAGAAGATGCGTTTTTTATCTCTTTTTATTGTCGCCAACAATGGACGACAATTTGTGTTTATTTAATGGCAAAGACGTTTTGTTCTATTTATTCTTGATGGTTTTTGAAAATTCTTTTTTTAACTCAATTCTTTAACTAATTTTATTAACTCATATTCTACTTTTTAACGCTTAGATGGGACCCTAACAAGTACTACCACTCCGGGTCAGGTGGACCTGGGAGTAATGGCGATAAAGGAGTATTCTGCTTTCTCCAGAGCCTCAGAATTAGAACTTCACCATTAGATGCTGGTTAACGTCTTAATTATTCCTGTTTCTATCTTGGGTCGAATCGTTTCTGCTGGCTGCGTGGTCACGTGTCGAGTTCATTTTGTTTGGATACTGTTGATAACAGCACAGAAACAGAACTTTACGATATATGTATGTATTTACCAACCCCTCCGCGCGAGCAGGATGCGACACTAGGTCAATTTCTTAAGCGGAGTTTAACAGGTTTGAATTCAGAGTTTTCCTTCTCACAGACTGGTTACTTGGCCATGGTTAAAGAGTCCAGGAATACTTTCAAGATATTTTTAATCAATAAAAATAATAGAAAAATATAAATTTTAAAGAATTATTTTGATTTTAATCTAATTTTGTTATTTATAATTATTTATAATATCTTAATTCATAGCTTAATTGAAAGTAATTTAAGATGATCAGATGAGAATATTTAACCCATAGATGGGACCTTAACAGGTACTACTACTCCCGGTCTGAGTGGACCAGGGAGCAATGGTAATGAAGGGGTGCTCCACATTCCCCAAACCTCCAGAAGTGGAAACCTCATCATCAGATAGAGGTTAACGTCATTCCCAGGTCATGAAGACACTCAACCACCGCCTTCTAGCACCCATATGATACAAAGGGTTGAGGCTTGCCATAAGGGCAATAAGGTTGGGGGCAATCATATAGGTGCTAGAGCTTGACATGACCAGCTGATTGATCGGAGGGAACCACTCCAACCACCCGTCTAACTTAAGTAAGGATCTAAGTGGAGTGTTGCATGTCATGGACTGCTCATCTACCATGGTTCCGTCCTTAAGCATCAGTTAACAATATGCAGTCTACAAATGAAAGATAGTTTTTGCTGACCCCAACAATCGGTTGTACATATCTAATTGATAGAAAACATGTCAGAAAAAAAGAAAAATTAAAAAATTAGAAGAAGAAAGGAAGGAAAGAATGAGAAATAATGAATAAAGAAGAATCAAGGAAGAAGAAAGAAATTTGTAATAATGAAGAATAAAGAATTGAATGAAATAAGAAAGAAACAAAAAGAATAAAGACGAAAAGAATGAAAATGAAGGAAAAATGAAAGAATGAAAATGAAGGAAAAATGAAGAAACATGATGTCTGAGGAGCAAAGTATGGAGAATGATAGAAAGAAAAACATGAAAAAGAATGAAAATGATTGAATGTAAAAGAATGAAAAATGATGGAATGAAAAGGAAGGAAGAATGATGGAAGGAAAATGAATGGAAGAGAATGAAAACGATGGAATGAAAAAGAATGGAAAGAATGAAATGACCGGATGAAAAAGATGATATGACGGAATGAAAAAGAATAAAAATGATGGAATGTAAAAAAAAGAAATAATGATAGAATGAAAAAGAATGAAGAATTAATAAAATGATTTGTATGAAAAAAAAAAAAAAACAAATAAATGAAATGTAATAAAAATGTTTAATAAATAAAAACTGAAAGAATGATTTAAAAAGAAGAAAAAAATTGGCAAAAATAACATCGGAAATAATTGCCCGTTTGCAAAACGATTTAATTCCTATTTTATATTTGCTTTAGATTTTTTTTCTTCATTCTTCGAGATTTTTTTTATTCATCTGTTTATCTTATAAATATTGGGGGTTTTTTAACTTTAGTTTTTTGTGTAGATTTGTATAGATTAAACCAATTAGAGTCGACTACACAGCAAAAATTCAAATATATGTGTGTGTGTGTGTGTATATGTGTGTCTATATATATATATATATATATATATATATATATATATATATATATATATAATATATAATTATATATATATATGTGTGTGTGTATCTATATACATACACATATTTGAATGTGTCTATATATATATATGTTTGTGTGTATCTATCTATCTATATGCATATATATATATATATATATTATATATATATATATATATATTTGAGTGTATCTATATATATGTGTGTCTGTGTGGTATCTATCTATCTATCTATCTCTCTCTCTTCTATATATGTATATATATACATATATATATATGAGTGTGTTTATATATAATATGCTTGTGTGTATCTCTCTATATAGTATGTGTGTCTCTATATATATATATATATATATTATATATATATATATATTTGAGTGTGTCTGTATATATATTATATATGTTTGGGTGAGTCTATATATGTATACATATATTTGTATATATAATAATATATATATATATATATATATATATATATGTGTGTGTGTGTGTGTGTGTGTGTGTGTGTGTGTGTGTGTGTGTGTGTGTGTGAATGTCTACATATATATGTACGTGAGTTTGTGGGTAGAAATGTAATGCTCGTCAAATAAATACCCAAAAAACTATTATACAAAAAACTGAATGAATTCGATTACCAACAATTCTAACCGATACAGCACACAAACATACACACAAGCACCCCCCCATATATATATATATATTCATATATAAGATGGTATGATTATTACACATGCCCAAGAATCTGACAGTCAATCAACCGCTGTTAACACCTTGTCTACGCTATCCTATATCTATCTATCTATCTATCTATCTATCTATCTATATATATATATATATATATATATATATATATATATTATATATATATATATATATATATATAAGTAGTTTAGCATATATACATGATTTAGTTTGGTATATATATATATATAATATATATATATATATATATATATATATATATATATGCCATAGTAAAAGATTTATATTCTAGAAGGAGTAAATAATTTTAAAATTTAAAATACTTCATGATTCATAGCTCAAAAATGTGTAAAAGAGTTCAATTAAAATAAAGTTTTATATACGATTAAAAACCGAATGGTCGAAAACAAGACCGATTCGAATTTTCACGCAGATAACAAATCTTGAGAGTCCCTGAAGATTCATTATCTGAGTGTATCTTGAGTCGGTTTGGTTTTCGAACAATTGGCTTTTAATCCTCTCTCTCTCTCTCTCTCTCTCTCTCTCTCTCTCTCTCTCTCCTCTCTCTCCTCTCTCTCTCTTTCTCCTCTCTCTTCTAACTCTCTCTAACTCTCTCCCTCTCTCTCCTCTCTCTTCTCTCTCTTTTTCTTTCTCTCTCTCTCTCCTCTCTCTCTCTCTCCATTCTATAATATATTAATAAATATCTATATATATATATATATATATCTATATATAATATGTCTGTGTATCACAACTTATTCCTTATCAAAAGAGAATTCTGTAGGTTTCGGTTAACTAAAGAAAAAAAATAAAAATAAAGGAAAAAAAATAAATTTCATTCCCAATTTTTGCCCACATCCTTATAAAATCTGAAAAATGCAGAAAGAAATTTTGGTTACGTAAATATGTAAATAAAGTAACTTGCCCTGAACTCAACAAATCTCATCTCTCTTCCTCTCTTCTCCTCCTCTCTCTCCTCTCTCTCTCTTCTCCTCTCTCTCTCTCTCTCTACCCGTCACTCTCTCTGTACATACACACAAACACCACACACACTATCACTTCTTTCTCTCACTCTCTATTTCTGTCTTTCTCTATCATTCTCTTTTTTGCTTCTCTTCCCTCCCTCTCTCTCTCTCTCTATCTATCTATTCTATCTCTCTCTCTCTCTTTTTTCTCTCTCTCTCACTGTCCTCTCTCGTCAACTCTTCTCTGTCATATATATAATCACACACACACTATCACTCTTTTCACCCCACTCTCTCTCTCTCTCTTTCTTTGTCTTTCTCTATCATTCTTTTTTTGTTTCTCCCCTCTACTCTCTCTCTCTTTCTCTCTCTCTTCTCATTCTTATCTTAATTTTCTATTCTATCTACTTCTCTCTTTTTCTCTTCTCTCACTGTCTTCCTCTCTCACTTCTCGTCTGTCATATATACAACACACACACAACATACACACTATCAACTCTTCTCTTTTCTCCGCCCATCACAAACTCTCTCTCCTTCTCTCACTTCTCCTGTCATAAATCAACATAACACACACCACACAACACTGCTATCACTCTTTCTCTCACTCTCTCTCTCTCGTCTCTTTGTCTTTATCTATCATTCCTGTTTTGTTTCTTCCCCCCCTCTCTCTCTTCTCTCTATATATATATATATATATATATATATATATATATATGTGGTGTGTGTGTTGTGTATGTGTGTGGTACTCTCGTGTCTATCTATCAATCTGTCTATCACAACTTATTCCTAATGTAATATTTATCTAACATTATTGTGATGAGGGTGAATGAATAACAATAGCATCGGATATCTCTCGTGGGGCTCGAACTCACTCACCCTCGACTATGAGTGCAGCAAACTATCACCTGTGCTAGCAGGGTATCCGACTGGCTGGCAGACTCCTCGTATTGAGAGCAGCATGTCAAAAAGGAGAGTAATGGAGAGGAAGGAGCTTAGAAGAGAATGTAATATGTTCAAAAGATGATGGAAAGTGAGGAAATAAGATGAGAACAGTGACGTTGGATCAGCGACAATTGAAGCGAGTGGGAAGAGAAACAGTGAAGTGCATGGGATCTGCCAATGTGGCAGGAAATGCAGCGGTCGAGGTGGGGGTTAACGAGGGCATCTGGGTCGCAATACAGACTGTAAGCATAAGAGAGAATATACTAAATGCTGTATAAAAAAGCAAATGGTGGGAAGATCATGTAGAGCAACGAAAAGGAGAGCAGTGTAAAAATGGAGAGCTACGAAAAGGGAGAGTTAACGGAAAAGAGAGTAAGCGGAAAAGGAAAACTAACTGGAAAAAATGGAGAGGCCATTGTAAATAGAGAGCAGTGTAAAAATGGAGAGCAATGTAACAATGGAGAGCATATAAAATGGCGAGGAAAAAAGGAGAGCCAGGTAAAAAAGAGAGTAAGAGAAAATCAGGGAAAATAAATGGAGAGAAAGAGAAATGAGAGAAAAAGAAGGAGAGCAAAGGCAAAAAGGAAGGAGTAAGCAGAAAGGAAAACAAGGAAAATAGAGAGTGATATAAAATGGAGAGCAACGAAAAAGGAGAGTAAGGCAAAAAGGAGAGTAAGCGGAAAAGGAAAACCATGGAAAAATTAGAGAGCAATGTAAATGGAGAGCATAGAAAAATGGAGAGCAGTGTAAAATGGATAGAAAGGAAAATGGAGAGAAAAAAGGAGAGTAAGGCAAAAAGGAGAGTAAGATGACAAGGAAACAAAAAAAGGAAATAGAGTGATTTAAAATGGAGAGCAAACGAAAAAGGAGAATAAGGAAAAGGGAGCAAGAACACAAACAAAGAGAGTAAGAGGAAAAGGAAAAAAAAAGAAAAATGGAGAGCCATGGTAATACCAGAACAGGGAGAAAAAAATAAAGAAGAGTGCAGCGCAAAACGAAACTGGAAAAGGGAAACCAGGGAAAATAGAGAGCAATGTAAAATGGAGAGCATAGAAAATGGTGAGTAAAAAAAGGAGAAGCAAGACAAAAAGGAGAGTAAGAAAGAAAGGAAAATGGGGGAAATGGAAAGAAGAGCAAGGCAAAAAGGAGAGTAAGTGGAAAAGTAAAACCATGGAAAAATAGAGAGCTATGTAAAATGGAGAGCATGTACAATGGAGTGTTAATGTAAAATGGAGAGTAATGTAAAATGTGAGAGCATAGAAAATGGTGAGAAAAAAAGGAGAAGAAAGGCAAAAAGGAGAGTAAGAAGAAAAGGAAAACCAGGGGAAAATGGAGAGTAATGTAAAATGGAGAGCTACGAAAAGGAGAGCGAGGTAAAATGGAGAGTAAGAGGAAAAGGAGAGCCTGGGAGAAATGGAGAGCAATGTATAAAATAGAGGCGAGGAGAGCAATTGTGAACGTTTGAAAGTCGAGAAGATATATAGATATATATGAACACTAGGAGGTCGCTATTTAAAGCTTTATACACACACACACACACACACACATACAACACACACACACACACACACATATATATATATATATATTATATATATATATATATATATATATAATATATATATATTGAAGCCTTTAGTAACTAACTTCTAGTTTTCATAATTATAATAGTTTTATCTTACATACCTGCTCTGTTAAAATTGCATCGATCCCTTTCCATGCATACTTTTCTTTCTATCTTTCCCCTACTCTATTTCTTTGGGTTTTTTATTTGTTTTTTTATTATATTTTTCTGTGTAGCATGTCTGTTTTCTTCCCATTCTTTTCAATAAAATCAGAACTGTCCATTATTTAGCGGAGGTGACGACATTCATGAGAAATAAAAAAATCGGTGGACAAGAAACACCAGGTTATCAGGATTTACATTTTTGCATATAATCGTGGACGATTTGGACGGTTTCATTTTTAACCAGAGGGTGTTGCAAGATGATAACGGTCGTACAATTAAGGAACAAGTGTATCAATATATAGATTGGACCTTATGTAATAGTATTAGGTTTTGAAATTGTATTGCCTCTTTGCCTACTTAAATCCGCTCATAGCGTCTCCCCACCCTTGTTGCCCTACCGTAAGCAAAGTACAAAAACTTATGGTTAGTTCATTATAATTGCACAGAAGGACCCAGATTATAATAATAATAATAATAATAATAATAATAATAATAATAATAATAATAATAATAATTTGGGAAGGGTGATCCACAGGGAATTATGCAAAAGATTTAATTTTGACCATACAAAAAATGGTATAATGCATGAACCAGAATCTGTTCTTTGAGAACGAAACTCATAACATTCTCTGGGACTTTGAAATAAAAACGGATCACCTTATCCCACAAGAGACCAGACCTAGTGTTGAATAACAAAAAAGAAGAACTTGTCAACTGGTGGATTTTTGCAGTGCCAGCAGATCACAGGGTGAAGCTAAAGGAAAATGAAAAAATGGACAAATATCTGGACCTTGCCAGAGAATTGAAAAGTTATGGTATTATGAAAGTGAAAGTGATACCAATTGTAGTTGGTGCACTTGAAACAGTCCCAAAAGGATTAGAAAAGGGTTTGGAAAGTTTGGAAATCAGAGGAAGAATCGAAACCATTCAGAACATTGCACTGCTGCAATCTGCCAGAATACTCAGAAGAGTTCTGGGGACCTGAGGATACTTGCTGTTGCTCAGACTCCAGTGAAAGACCATCAGTTTACACTGATGTGAAAACTCAAAAGGGATAAATAATAATAATGATGATAATAGGACTTCATTTGAATAGAATAAGTTTTCAGGTGAATATATAGCGAACGTTAAAATATCCCATCATACAGGTAAAAAATACCAAGAATATTTGGTACAGGCATGGGAGGGATTTTTGTTAGGCAAACAGTTAACTCTTTGCCTACTTGAAGCTACACACAGCGGCTCTCCTACCACACCCAAGCAAAGTACCAAAACTGATGGGCAGTTCATTATAAGTGAACAGAAGGACTCAGATTACAATAATAATAATAAAGGACTTTATTTGAATAGAATGGGTTCTGAGGTGAATATATAGAGAACTCTGAAATATCCCATAAATAGCTATTTCTGTTGTATATCAGAGCAGTACTTAGCAATATTGTAAGACGATCATTATTACAAATAAATAACGTAGAGTCGGTTTTATTAACCAATAATTGAAGTACTTACCCATATTTACATACGGATTTTAAAATGGTCATTATTAAGAATAAAGGACATAGAGTCACTTTTATTAAACAATATCAGCAGTACTTACCCATATTACATACGGGTTGTAAGGTGGTCATTATTAACTCTTTGCTTACTTTAAAACAGTCACATCGCTTTTACCACCACTATGATCCTACCGTAAACCTCTGACAGCGACTCTCATTATAATAGTGCTGAAAGACAATAATAATTGGACTTAATTTGAATAGAGTAAGTTCTTATGTGAATGGATAGGGAACTTTGAAATATCCCATCATACAGGTAAAATATACCAAGAAAATGTACAACCATGGAGGAGAGATTTTGGTACTTTAAACTGCTAACAGCGGTCCTCCCATTACACCAAATCAAAGTACAAAGGCTTATGGTTAGTTCATTATAATTGAACTGAGGGACTCAGATTACAATAATGATAATAGGTTTTTATTTTAATAGAATAAGTTCTGAGGTGAATAGATAGTGGAATTTAAAATATCCCATGAATGGTTATTTGTGTTGTATATCACACAGGTAAAAAATATCAAGAAACTTTGGTACCGCCATTGAGGGGGGATTTTGGTAGGCAACGAGTTAACTTTTTGCTTAATTTAAGCTTCTCACTGCGACTCTCCAACCACATCCAAGCAGGTAAAAAATACCAAAAAATTGTGGTACAACTGTGGGGGAAATTCGGTAGGCAAAAAGTTAATTCTCGTTATCTGATCACGAATGTCTCGATTCAAGAAGTTTAGGAAAAGTATCGCGAGAGCACCCTTCTCCTTGCTTTAGTATACTAGAAATTTACTTTTTCTTTTTTCTTTTCTTTTCTTTTTTTTTTCTCTTTTTTTGTTTTGTTTTTCATTGCCAATTTCAGCTTTCACGTTGATTCCAGAAGTCAGTCATACGATTCCTGCTTTTAAGGGAATTCTAAGATTTCGTGTCTTTCCAGAACACAGACTTTACCATCAGAGCCATCAATTTCTGATACTGGGGAAAATCCCCCCATCCCCATCCACCACCAGGCAATCCTTCTTCCTCATCCCCCGCGTCACACCTACTACTTTACCTGTCTCTCTTCCTCTTTTTTTCATCTTTACTAAAACAACCCTTCCCGGCAACCCTTGCGTTCACATCTCTTTTTTTCTTCTTTTCGTTTCTTGTTTCCCACCTTCCAACAATGCTTCCCGACATGCCATTTCCCGCGTTTTTTCCAAGCTATCACTGACTTGCTAATGTTCCCCGAGGTGATGTTTCAATGGTGGGACTAAGTTCAGAAAAAAGTATGTTGCTGTATATGCGGTTCGATGGCCAGACGAAGAAGAATTGCAACAAAAGAGACTCGTATATAGGTCGATTTTTCCAAATATCTGATTATTAATCAATAAAATACCCGAGTTCAATTCCTGGACGAGGCCGCAGTTCACATCGCGCTGAAAATCCTTGGGAAAGGTATGAATTCAACTATTCTCCCTCCAGCTATGGTAAATAGTAGGACAGGCTGGGCTCTTTAACTCTCTGACTATGACGTCGCAATCCAGCGCGTTAGTTACTGAGCCACAGGGATCCCCATCCTGAACCGGTGCACTGATCGTCTAGTAACTACGCTTTTGTATTTGCTCTTAATAATCGCGTTAGTATTATCATAGTAATCGATCTTAGTATAATTCATTGTATTATGATCGATCAATATTTTTAAATTTTTGCTGACACCTGCTTCTTCCCGTTGGACTCCTGATAAGTTTTTCTATACAAAAAAAGAAGAACTTGAACGTTGGCATTGTTTTTCAATTCTTACGTCTTATTTGGAAGTTAAAATCGCCCACTCCCCGAATATGTCCGAAAATTCGTTTGTCCAGAAAACAAATAGACTTGATATCCACAGACGCGTAAGTCTAAATTGGTCCAAGATTTCGTTTGTTTGTTTTACGGCATATCAACCCTTTTCGGGTCATTTAATACCGAAATAAATTATTTTGATAAAAGTTTTTGTGTTTCAAGTTTTTGATATTGTAACGTTCTAATAGCGATATATGGTCACAGTACCAAAAGCGATATATGGTCACAGTACCAAAAGCGATATATGTTATATAGCGGGTCTTGTCAACGTGCCTCCAAATTCACGACACTAAAAAGGTGTTCGGCACGTAGCGGGCATCTTGTCGATAAAAAAGTACAACGCGAGAAATATATCGTCACAAGCTGCTTAGCTTTTATTTCTAGGCTCGCCTCGTGGATTGTATTGGAAGAGGAGGAAAGCAGAGAGAAAGAGAGAGGACACTGTTAAATTACTGTAATCCCACACTAGGGACCAGAGGCCCGTCCGTCCCGTCCGTCCCCTAGGCCTCGGAAAGCAAAAAGAGGCCGTTATTTTTCTTCGTCGTTCCACGTCACCATGTAATTTCCGGTTCCCGTCAACACTCGAAATTTCCGGTTGGCTTTCAATTCTCCATTCGGGGGGTCACGCCCCGGTCAAATTCACGACAAACCGTTTTATGTTCATCACTTTTTTAAAAAACCTTTACCCCTCTTATTTCTTCTTCCTCCTTTTCTAATAGTAGTCCTCGCAAAACTCAGGACCTTCCCCATCTCGCTACAATATTTTCAAATTGGTATACACAATTTTCATTAACTTCGTTTGGTTTGGTTTGGTTTGTTTAATGGTATGATAACCGTGTGGGTTATTTAATACCAAAAAACTATTAGAGTTTGAGATAAAAGTTGGTACTCAAGTTTCCTTTATTGGTGTAATTTTTGTTGATGTATTTCGTGATCCAATACATCAAACTAACTACAGTTATGATCTCTCTGATAAGATGAAGCAAAAATTATTCTAAGCTGTGCCCATGTCAGTGCTACTGTATGGCTGCACCACTGTAACTTTAACGAAACGCTTTGAAAAAGAATCTAGATAGAAACTGCACAATAGGGTAATTAATTTTATTTGAACAGAATGAATTGATAATCTTTTCTGGGTTGAAATAATAAGGTCTTTGAGCAATTTTATATCTAAATGTATTATAAACAAGTTTTTTTTGTTTTTTTGTTTTTTTGTTTTGTTTTTTTTTTTTTTGGGGGGGCTTCATATTAGACGATTTATAAAAGTAAATGCTCATAAATTGGTGCTAGTTAGTAAGGACCGATTTAGCTAAGTCGGTAGAGTATTTGGCTAGGAATCACAAGGTTCTTGGTTCGATACCGGCCCTCGCCAACTCAGCGTATGAGTAGCACAGGGGTCTGTGCGGTAAAGTGAGGAGCTGATAGTATGTGGGGCGTTCCACCTCAGATGCTAAAATAAATTCCTTGGTCTAGAACTAGTGAAAAGGGGATAGACTCCCTCGCTGTCTGGCTGATACAGATAATAGGCCACCTCGTCGACTTTACTTTTACTTACTTATCATACCAATACGCAACCTTCCCCGGTTGAATCATTTTGATATTCAAAAAAAGTTAAAAATCGACCTACCCTACTGCACAAGGATGCTGCTCGTTGACTTTGTTACATAATCTATGCGGTTGCATAAGATTATTGTCAATCCCCTGTAATTCTGAGAGGATGACCCTTTTCATATCATGGCCGGGTCCTTCCATGGAAAATTACAGAAGCCCGCCAAAATACGTGAAGTCACGTGGGACCTTTTTCAGAGTCCCCAGTTTTGCAGTCAGACGTCAGGCAGAGCGGTCGGCCATTTTATGCTCTGCCTAAACTAGAACTCACGCGCGATATGTTAGTTAGAGGATTATGTATAGTTAAGGAAATAAAAGTTTGGATAATTAATATGTTCTTGTGGTTGATGAATGTCTTGGTAACAAGACTAAGAAATGACGACCAGCCAGCAAGAACATAGTAACAGAAAACCAGACCGAAGTCCCCAAGTCAACTCCAGACGCTAGACCAGACCAAGTCAAGATGAAGAAATACCAAAGACGATCAGAATACTAAAGACGGCCAAGAAATAGAATTAAAGAAGGAGGCATGCAACATTATAATTATTTAGTGCCAGTGAAGAAGGTGGTATGCAACAACTTGAGCATGTTTTACTTTTGACCCTGTACCATACGTAGTTAAACCTATTAAACATCATTAAATATCAGTGCGATGGGGTTTTTATTGTTTTTTCTCTCTCTTTTTTTTTTTTTTTTTTTAAGATTAAAGCACAAATCCTGACAATAAAGGGATATGCATGATATGAGATTGTTTCAAGAGCTTATCTCGGAAGCTGTTGTCAGTGAGTTCGAGCTATTACCGTGGCTTCTTGCCAAAGGAAAAATAACAAAGCCCCGCCGAAATATAGCCCCACTTTGAGCAAAATGAAAATGAAAGGTATTTCATCGTCGTTCGCCTCTTCATAGGCAACAAGGTTACCGGAAGTCACCTCCTCTTCCCACCCCCAAACCACCCATTCCACGCACCCACCCCCAAAATAAGTTTCGTCGATACGACGGAAATATCTCAAGGCGGGAGGAGTGCCGCTTGAAAGAATTCTACAAGCCGCTCTCGCTTTTATATCGCGTAAGAGTGGCAAAGTTTCCTACGCCTCACGTGACTGATAGGCGGCGGCGGCGGCGACGGGAGTTTCTGAAGGTGGTAGACGGAGGAGCCTGTCTAGGCATCGAGGCGTGCTGAGAGCGAACAAGCATTAGGTAAAGGCATTCGTGGCACCGCCGGTGCGTGAAAACGGATTTAAAGACTGCGTGTCGGCGTTATTCATTTTTAAGTACTATTTACTTTCATCTTCATCTCTATCACTCTCAGTCGCAACTCGCAAGCCGTCTTTCTACGATCGTTCGCAAGAAAGCGCTGATTGGAAAATTATGAATACTAGCAAAAAATATAAACTATAGTATATAAAATATAGTAATTAATTTTTAATGTAATGTAATGTATCGTGAATGTTTGAGATGTGGTTTGATGATTAGTATTATCTGCGTTATTCGGACTATTGTCCCCATCTTCATTATTATTTGTACATTATATACTATTTCTCTGGATGTTTGAGATGAGGTTTGATGGTTAATATTATCTGCGTTATTCGGACTATTGTCCCCATTGTCTTCCTAATTCAACTATTTAGTTAAATTAGGAAAATTTAGCAATGAAAGGCAGGAGTGATGGAAAAATGATAGAACAATTTAATTCAAAGTACTTCTGTTTTAATTCTTCTGTTTCAATTCATTTTGTCTGTATTCTTATTTAGTTTCATTAGTCTTTCTAATTTAATATATTTCATTACATTAAAAATTAATTATTACATTAGTATTATCTGCATTATTCGGACTATTGCCCCCATTTTCATTGTTATTTGTACAACGTTTCGGCCGATATGCCCTCCGGCCTTCTTCAGGTATTTCTTGTCGGACTCGAGAACCTTCTCGGACTCGGGAACCTTCTTTTCGAATTCGGGAACTTTCTTTTCGTAATCGGGAGCCATCACGGAACTTTGAACCTATGAGAAATCTGGATCGCAGGACAGAGGATGATACCCGAAAACTCACCACAGTTTGTCTGTCCTATGTGAAAGGCTTGGCTGAAAAGATTCAAAAGATATGTAATCCCTATGACATCAGGACAACATTCAGGAGTGACTCAACTCTTCGTAAACATCTCGTCCGAGTCAAGCCCCCAACAGAATACAACATGACCAAAAATTGTGTGTATTCCATCCCATGCAGCTGTGGCAAAGAATACAAAGGTGAAACATGCCGTCCAATGAGAGTAAGACTAGAAGAACATCGTAAAGCAGTGGTCAGAGGAGAAATAGAAAAGTCGGATATGGCTGACCATATATGGAATGAAAAGGGAAACCATCTGCCCTTATGGGATGAAGTTAGAATAATAGATAAAGAAGAACATTGGAAGAGAAGACGCCTCAAAGAGTCAGCACATATGATAGGCTGTACTGGGCTGTTAAGTAGACCTAGCATAGAAATGAATACAATATGGGAACCCATAATTAAGAAGGCCAGATCAGATTGAGAAAGGAGAGAGAGAGAGAGAAAGAAAAAGAAAAAAACATAATATGAGTCTAGGTAAAAAATCATGCATAAAAATGAATAGGTAGATATTCTAGCCAAAAACAAGACATTAGGTTTAAAAGTTCCCAAAATTCACACTCAATTGTCCAATTGGACACATGGCCTAGTGGATAAGGTAGTTAGGTATAGGCAGTTCTAAGTGACAGTTATCTCTGGATTCCGGATTCAATCCTGAGTAGAGGCAGTAACATAGAAAAATAATTAACACAACTCCTACCCCAGCTATGGTTAGCGGAATGAGAACAGGATACCCCCGTGAACTAAATAAAGGGTTGGGTTCAAAGTTCCGTGATGGCTCCCGATTACGACAAGAAAGTTCCCGAGTTCGAAAAGAAGATTCCCGAGTCCGAGAAGGTTCCCGAATCCGACAAGAAATACCTGAAGAAGGCCGGAGGGAATATCGACCGAAACGTTGTACAAATAACAATGAAGATGGGGACAATAGTCCGAATAACGCAGATAATACTAATGTAATGTAATGTAATAATTAATTTTTAATGTAATGAAATATATTAAATTAGAAAGACTAATGAAACTAAACAAGAATACAGACAAAATGAATTGAAACAGGGGGCGTATAATCGAAAAACAGAAGAACTTTGAACTTAATTCTTCCATCATTTTTCCATCACTCCTGCCTTTCATTGCTAAATTTTCCTAATTTAACTAAATAGTTGAATTAGAAGAAGAAGAAGAATTAAAGAATTAAATGGCAGTTATTTCTTCTTGCTAATGGATTTATTTTAAGATTTATCTCTGAGACTTTTGTTCATATTTATTCAAATCAAAACCAAACAATTAGAAATCAATAATACCAAGCACACATTTATTTAAATCAGATTTTTATCGTCAGTATGCAAATTATCCTCCTCGTTGACACCGTTAACTACTTTGTCGAATATATAAATACACTTGCATGTTATTAGTATATGGACCGCCCCTTAGGCGGGGGTTGCTGTAATTAACAGTGTTGTTCCCAGTGGCTACCCCCCAGGCTCTCTCTCTCTCTCTCTCTCTCTCTATATATATATATATATATATATATATATATATATATATATAATTTCTGCTTCATATTGGTAGCTGATGAAGGGTTAAGGAATCGGTCGGTTTCACTCTCGGCTAGAAGTAGCCACACTGAAGAGACGTGAAACGTCGAAACACGGTGTCTGTGGATGACTATAATATATGCTTCCATAACCCGGTAGAGATATTTTAACTGACTACCGTTACCGTAAGCAAGGTTCTCTGTTATTTATGGATTTGAGTTCGGCTGAACTTGCACAAAAGTGTCAAAATTAGGGTGACCCAGAAAAAACAGAACCCACAAATTTTGTAATAAAACTGTTAATTTTAACTATGGGGGTCTAGGCTTAGGGTTTAGGGTTAGGGTTGGGGTTGGGGTTAGTTTAATGGGAAAATGAATAAATAACTTGGGTTCTGTTTTTTTCTGGGTCACCCTGTATACCGGTGACCCCGAAAAAACAGAACCCACACATTTTATAATAAAACTGTTAATTTTAACTAGGGGGGATTAGGGTTAGGGGTTAGAGTTAGGCTTAGGGGTTAGGGCTAGGGTTGATGTTGGGTTTAAGGTTAGTTTAATGGGGAAATGAATAAATAATTTGGGTTCTGTTTTTTATGGGTCACCCTAATTTTGACACCTTTGTGCAAGTTCAGCCTTAAGTTCTCTAGCGGCCGTAACATATATATATATGTATGTATTTATCAGTGAAATTCCTGCTTCTTACCGGTAGATAGTGACGGCCGAGGGGTTAAGATATCGGACTGATGAACAAATAGTTTTCTCTTTTGAAAGGTCCAAAAATTCAAGATAATATCAATCCTTTGCAAGTCTCTCCAGCAAACGAAATGCAATTCTTTCCCAACCGAACACGCCACTCTCACTTCAAATAGCAGTCGTCAGTTTTCACTTGCCGTCCAAACACTTTCTTCCTCACTCACTGTGTCAGTGTGAGTCCGTCTTATTTCTGCTCGTTCGGCTGCGCTTATGCGAATTCCGATATACCTCATCAGGGTTGGGAGAGCATTTCAGCTACGAGGAGGTAGCGAGTTCGAATATCCCCACACTCTTCCCCGTCTCACAGGCCAAACATATCCTGACGCGCTTTGTGGGGGCTGGGAATCCGCTTGTTCATAGGGCTGCCTTTCAATTTCGACACAGTTTCACTAGAAGTAGTTGCTAAGTCTAGTCACACTGAAGAGTCGGTGTCTGTGGATGACTTATATATATATATATATATATATATATATATATATATATATATATATATATATATACAAGCTGCATCATAAGGGTATTGAGATTGAAGCTGTATTTACAAAGATAGAAATGAACAATGAATGGGACGTTATTTTTATTTTTATTTTTAGAATACACAGCGTGTCATAAAAGTGCAGTTTGAAGCTGTATTTACTAAGATAGATAAGAACAATAAAGGAATGTTAATTTTTTCATAATACAATGTGTGTCAAAAGGTACAAAAAATCTCGATACATTTTTGACATACATTTTATATTATTATCTTCACCTTCATGTTCCACAGTTTTCTCAGTTCTCTGGCTAGGTCCAAGTATTTATCTATTATTATATATTATTATTATTATTATTATTATTATTATTATTATTATTATTATTATTCACTCCTTTTGAGATTTCACACCAGTGTTAGCTGATGGTATTTCACTGGAGTCTGAGTGACAGCAAGTCTCCTCAGGTCTCCAGAACTCTTCTGAGTATTCTGGCAGATTGCAACAGTGCAGTGTTCTGAATGATTTCAATCCTTCCTCTGATTTCCAAACTTTCCAGACCCTTTTCCAATCCTTTTGGGACTGTTCCAAGTGCACCAACTACAATTGGTATCACTTTCACTTTCATATTCCATAACTTTTTCAGTTCTCTAGCAAGGTCCAGATATTTGTCCATTTTTTTCATTTTCCTTTAGCTTCACCCAGTGATCTGCTGGTACTGCAAAATCCACCAGTTGACAAGTTCTTTCTTTTTTTTTATTATTATTATTATTATTATTATTATTATTATTATTATTATTATTATTATTATTATTATTGGTGTTTAATTTACGATGTGAATTTCATGTTCATTTCTGAACAGAAAAAAAATAGGAATTGGAAGTTCTGGAAAAAATAGTTGAAGTCGACTAGTCAATTGAAATCTAACCGTGGAAACACCGCTGAAAAGCGAACGGTAGTGGTGGGTGCACGGGAGAAAAAAGCAATCTAAAAAGCTTATAGTGTTTCCCTTGAAGGCGAAATCCAACTCGGAAGCACTTCACCCGACGACGACGACGTCCAACCCACTCCAGAAGAGTTAGTTACAAGAGAACAATGTGTTCACACTCAAACGCTGTTCAATGATGTTGGCGTTCGTTCCTGAAATCGTGGAGTGTTCGTTCCGGGGAAAAGCAAAGGAGTTTTTAGCGTCACAAGTACCTGTTTTGAAAAGGCTTTCCCCGATGAAGACGAAGATGTTTCTCATTTTCCCCACAAAACCGCTTTACACTATGTCTCAGCATTTGAATACGTAAACTTTTACTCAACGATAAGAACCCTCAAAGAAAGTTGTTGTCTTTTTTGTTTGTACTAATGCAGAATAACGCGCAAGAGATAATATCATTAGAGAACCCGCCGAGGAATCGTAAGGTTCCCGGTTCGATACAGGTCCCGCCAACTCAGCGCATGAGTAGCACAGATTGGGTAATCTATTTTGCGCGGTAACGTGGGGGAGCCGACGGTAGGTTGGCACTCCACCTCAGCAATAAAAACAATCTCCCTGGTCTAGCGCTAGCGAAAAAGGGATTTTTGTACTAATGCAGAATAGCGCGCAAGAGATAATATCATTAGAGGACCCACCGAGGAATTGTAAAGTTCCTGGTTCGATACAGGTCCCCACCAAGTCAGCACGCGAGTAGCACAGATTAGGTAATCTATTTTGTGCGGTAAAGTGGGAGAGCCGACGGTAGGTGTAACACTCCACCTCAGCAATAAAAACAATCTACCTAGTCTAACACTAGCGAAAAAGGGGTAGGCTCCTTCACTGTCCGGCTGATACCGACAATAGGCCACTCCGCCTCTTTTACTTTTTTTACGTATAAAAAGCATTACATTTCATTAAATTTCACGGAAATATCCGAAACATTTAAGGCGCTAGGGTTAGGATTAGGGTTAGGATTACTTTAAGCGTTAGGGTTAGTATTAGGATTAGTGTTAGGGTTAGAGTTAGGCTTCTTCTGGAGTTTCCGTTATCTAATGCCATTTATACGTAAAATGCAATTCTAATGATATTATCTCTTGCGCGCTATTCTGCATTTGTACCGTTTTTTGTTTTGTTTGTTGGGATAATTTCACTTAAGTTTGAATAGAAAAAAAATTTGTAATGGTATATAAATCTTCATGGGTTATTTAATGTCATTGCCACCCTTTTAGAAGAACAGTAGTGGTATTATTTAACTTGGGGGGGGATTAGGGCTTCATACCTTTCCGAATGGTATTAGTAAAAAAAAGAATGTAATTGCATGACTGGAGTTCGAACTCGCTTACTATGATGTCAGTGTTCAGCTCGTTAACGACTACACCGCTGGGACGACCCGCTAATTTTTTATATTCATTTTAAGTCTTGCAGGGATAGAGACATGTGAACGAACACAGGTGTAAATATTTGGTCTTGTTTGTATGGTATTATCTGCATTATTCGAACTATTGTCCCCATCTTCATTGTTATCTGTACAACGTTTCAGCCGATGTGCCCCCCGGCCTTCTTCGGGAATTTCTTGTCGGGCTCGGGAACCTTCTTGGACGTCTGAACCTTCTTTTCGAACTCAGAAAAACCTTTTTGTCATAATCGGGAACCTTTTGTCGTAATCGGGGGCCGAGTCCGAAATGGTTCCCGAGTTCGAGAAGGTTCCCTAGTCCGACAAGAAATACCTAAAAAAGGCCAGAGGGCACGTCGGCCGAAACGTTGTGCCGATAACAATGAAGATGAGGACAATAGTCCGAATAATGCAGATAATACTAATCATCAAGTCATCTCAAAAATTCAGAAAAACTTGTATGGTTTGGTGGGATTTATTGATTTAATGGCATATCAACCATCGTGGGTTATCTAATGCCAAAGACACCCTTGTAGAAGAACACTGGTGGTACTATTTAACCCATAGCATGAATGAGTGGATTCATACCTTTCCCAAGGGTATTGATACGAAAGTGAACGTAATTGCATAACTGGATTTCGATCTCCCTTCGTGGCCACGCTAAGGGGATTCTCTCTGTTTATATCTATCTATCTATCTATCTATGTTTTGTGTCAGTAGACACATGATGCTTTCCCAGGGTTATTAGTCCGAAAGTGAACATAATTGTGCAACTGGGGTTCGAACTCGCTTACTATAATGTCGCAGGACAGCATGTTGACCACAATGCCACAGTGACTTCCGCCAAAAATTTGGGAGATCAGCTAAAGTCTGCCAGTTAATGACAGGAGGTTATATATCACGTAGATGAAAGGAACTCTTAGACGGAGATTGGCCTGTTGAATTAGCTGCGTGCACAGAGCTGAGCAAATGAGAACTCTTAAATATATTGGTTTGTTTTGGTTTGTTTTAATTGTATATCAATCGTCACTTTAATTTCTGAATCTCCCAACATCAGCGAGCACTTCCGGTAATAATTGGCCAATGAGAGACGGGGACAGAAAGCATTTATGATCGTTTGCAACTGTCCTCAAATTAATTACTAGTTGAATTTTCGGCCAGCAAGACTTATCTTTTGGATTAACACTTCAGACTCTGTTTGGTTTTGGTTTGGTTGTGTTTTGTTTTACGGCATATCAACCTCAGTGGGTTATTGAATGCCAATAAAGTTTTTAAATAAATTAATTCTTAATGGATGCTCATTTTCTTAATAAATAGATTTTTCTATTTAAACCATAGATGGGACCCTGGCAGGTACTACTACTCCGGGTCAGAGTGGACCAGGGAGCAATGGTGATAAGGTGGTGCTCCACATTCCCCAAAACTCCAGAACTGGAACCTCACCATCAGATATAGTTTAACGTTATTCCCAGGATGACCCTCAGCCAACGCCTTCTACAGACTTGTACTTATACATATTACAAGGAACACTACAGATTAGGATTACCAACTCACTACAGATTTGGACTTATATATTACAGAGGAAACCTACAGACTAGGATTACCAACACATTACAGATTGAACTTATATATTACAGAGAATTCTGGGAACCACAGAACAACTGAAATATTACAATAACGACAAGGATTTTACAACTGGGTTATTTAATGCCAAATTCACTCTTACAGAACAGTTGTGGTACTTTTTATCGCACATACAAGAAGATACAGTATGGTTGTACGGTGAGATTTCGATGATCCAAAATAGAATCATCCCTTTCTTACTAGTTATTTGGATTATATTACACACACACAATCAAACACACACATACATACACACACATACATACACACATATACACATATATATTTGTTAAGTTTTGCTTTCTTTGAAAGTTATATATATATATATATGTGTGTGTGTGTGTGTGTGTGTGTGTGTGTGAACAAACCGAAACGCTGTAGGGTCGGCTGATTAAAAATATAATCCTTCTGAATACGTTGTTGTTGCTTTACACACATAAAAGGACATGCTACACAGAAAGGATATGATAAAAACGAAAGAGAAAAAGGAGGTGAAAGATATATTGGAGGGATGCCTTTGCCAAGCGCAATAATCCGAAGAGGAACGTAATAGCACGACTGAGGTTTGAACTCATTCACTACTATGTCGCAGTCCAGCACGTTAGCCACTACACTACGAGGACTTCCCCTGTTATTTGAACTATTTGTAATTCTTTTAGAGATTCCACAATTTGATTATTTCCCGTGGAACATTATACATTCAAAAACGAATAGAATTAGGTACTATCTATGGCCATATTTCGGTATACATAATAATATATTCAATTTAGATTCAAATCGGTAATTATAGACTTTTGTTTAGTAAATTAGGGCGTCCCAGAAAAAACAGAACCCACAAATCTTGTAATAAAACTGTTAATTTTAACTAAGGGATTTAGGGTTGGGGTTAGGGTTAGGGTTGGGGTTTAGGGTTACGGTTGGGGTTTAGAGTTTAGGGTTAGTTTAATGGGAAAATGAATAAATAATTTTGGTTCTGTTTTTTCTGAGTCACCCAGTACAGGGTGACCCAGAAAAACAGATAGATAGGCATATACAGACAGATAGATATGGACGGACTGATCATCATCATCATCATGTCACGCATGCAGCACGGGTATCCATGACAATCTTTCACCAACCTTCCCTATCATTCATTACACCTGAGAGCTCCTCTGCGGAGCAGCCAGCATCTTCACATAACTGGTCAATGTAGGTCCTGGCTGGTAATGGATATATATATATATATATATATATATCATTTATTTTATTTTACAACTAAAAAAAAAGCTAAGTAAATAAAATCTTCTATTTGACCTTCGAAGTGCCGAAAGTACTCGGGAACTGAACTTTGGAGGACTTATCTACCAATTCCACCCAAACATTAAAAAGTTGGCCAGAAAATTAGAAAAGATCAAAAAAAATTGTTAAACAGGAGATGTGCCTTTTGTTTAATTCTACATGTATATATATATATATATATATATATATATATATATATATATATATATGTGTGTGTGTGTGTGGTGTGTGTGTGTGTATGTTTGTGTGTGTTTGTGTGTGTGTGGTGAAAGCTGATCTTTCTGATATGATAAAGCGAGTATTCTTCCGAGACGTAGCCATGTCAGTACTACTGTACAGCTGAACTCTAATGAAACGCCCAGATAAAAAGTTTGATCGGTGCTACACACGAGCTAGACTAACAAGAAATGCTGGACACTGTTGGAGAAACAAGGACGAACTCATAAGTGACTTCCTCCTATGGACGTCTATACATGAACACGCAAGTGTAGGCCAACCAGCAAAGACTGTGTGGATTCTGGATGCCGCACGGGAAACCAGCCAGGAGGAACGATTGATAGGGACTGTTGGTGAGAAAGTGTTATGGGAAAGTGCTGAAGGTTTTTGAATCTCAATTTTTAAAATACATTTTAAACTCATTTTTATCTATTTAACCCATAGTCCTGACCCTAACAGGTACTACCACTCCGGGTCAAAGTGGACCTGGGAATAATGGTGATAAAGGCGTACTCTACACTCCCCAGAGCATCAGAATTGGAACTTTACCATTATATGCAGTTTAACATCATACCCAGGACACTAGGACTCTCACCAACCGCTTTCTAGCACATGTATGATAAAAAGGATTGGGGTTTGCCATGAACGAAATACGGTTAGGACAATCATATAGGTGCTATGGCTTGGTGATCAGCCGATTTATTGGAGGTGGCCTCTTGGAACGCCGTTTAGGCTAAGTAAGTGTTGAATGCTATGGACTGCTCAACCACTAGGATTCCGTCCTTAAGTATCACGGATCCCCACCCCCAGCCCACAGTTGACTCCATTGGGGTGATTTTACAACTCTGCAGAGGTGCAATTGACGTATTCTATAGCCTCAGTCCATAGGGCGGAGAGCCGGTTTCAGTAACCGAATAAGTTTCAGAAGATAACTGCCGAGGTTTCACCGAGAAGGATCTTCAAGATAATCCCCCCCTCTCCTCTCTCTCTCTCTCTCTCTCTCTCTCTCTCCTCTCTCTCTCTCTCTCTCTCTCTCTCTTTAATCTTTAATATCAGAAGATCTGAAACACGTGTCGCAAATGTGAAATAATTTTTTTTTTAAATCCATTTTGCGGACCTCCTTTTTTTATAAATATTTAATTTTCTCCCGTTGGACCCGTAACAACAGTTTATATATATATAGATAGATAGATAGATAGATAGATAGATAGATGTGTGTGTGTGTGTGTGTTGTGTGTGTGTGTGTGTGTGTGTGTGTGTGTGTGTGTGTGCATTACGAAAACACCTCTGAGGAAAAAGGTCTTAAAATCATAATTTAAAGAAGCCGAAGTAGAAGAGGAAGAGGAAGAGAGAAGAAGGAGAAGGAGGAGAAGGGGAACAACAACAACTATGTTGACTAGAAAATGAATGGAAGTTATTTCTTCTAATCCGTCGGTATTTGGGATTATCGTGTTTACGCACAAAGTTCGAACTGCGATTTCCGTATCGAGAAAGCACTTTATCTGGTTCAACGCTGGGGTGATTTTAGTTCGTCTCACAATCGCAAAAACAAAAGCTTTTTCCCGCCTAACGTTTCTTCCTTCATTTTTTTCTTTCCTTCTTTCATTCCTTCTCTTTTTTTTTTACCTCTTATATTTTCCCACATGCTTTCTTTCACATAGCTTTCCATCTTCTATTTTTCTTTTTCATTTTTTTTCTTCATTTCATTCATTCTTTCGTTCTTGATCACCCCCTTTCTTTCTTCTTTTTTGAGTTTGTGCTCTTTCTTTCTTTCTTTCTTTCTTTCTTTCTTATTAATTTTCTTTTTTTTTTCGTTTATTTCCTTTTATTCATTCATTCTTTCTTTTCGTTCATGATCACCTTCTTTCTTTCTTTTCTTTCTTTTCTTTCTTTTTCATACATGCTCACCTTTGTTCTTTACTCCTTTCTTTTTCCCCTTTTCGCGTTCTTTTTCTTTCTTTCTTTCTTTCTTACAATTGGTACGACCTTCACCTTCATGTTCCACAGTTTCCTCATTTCTCTGGCGAGGTCCAAGTCATTATTATTAATTATTATTATTATTATTATTATTATTATTATTCCTGTGTGTTTAGACCTTAAGTAGTTTGATTTATGTATAACAAAACAACAAACTTCGTATACAGTTTCCCAAATCTCGTTATCTAAAAAAAAAAAAAAAAAAAAAAACATCCATCATTGTTCCCACAACAATCTTTCCATCTGAATGTCCTGATGAAGGTTTATTAAAAAATCGAAACTTTTTTAAGTTGACTTCACCATCAAGAATAAATCCCTCTTTTGGAATACTTTGAATTTCTATTTTCTACACACACACACACACACACATATATACATAATTATATATATATATATATATAGATAGATAGATAAATATATATAATATATATAATATATATTACCGGTGAATATGGCACGATCGTTGGAGGTGCACAGAATCCAGGGGTTAAGTCCGCGATAAAACAAATACAAAGTGCTCAATACAAAGTAGAGCAAATTTATTAAAGAAATGGATACAATAGAAACCTACTCGAGTTTCACCATAAGGATCTTCATGGTTAAATCCACTGAATTAATCGAGTTACCGATTAATTGCAGCCGATTACTCGTGTGTTCATTAAATAAGATGTTACGTTACGTTACGTTAACCCTGAAGATCCTAATGCCGAAACTCGAGTAGGTTTCTATTGTATCCATTTTTTAATAATATATATATATATATATATATAGAGAGAGAGAGAGAGAGAGAGAGAGAGGGGAGAGAGAGAGAGAGAGAGAGAGAGAGAGAAAGATGGTTGTATATAAGAAAAAAAGACTCAGTCACGCAGAATTCAATGGAAAATGCATCGTTAGAAATAAGTCAAACAAATAAAAAGTGTTTTTTGTCCAACTCTTGAATCTTCTCGAACTCGGAATCCTTCTTAGAATAATTCGCTATATAGTTATTTACTAAGCTTAGCTAAGAGGTGACACAAGGCCAGAATTGTGGCGTGCCCTGTAAGAATCGAACTCACTACCAATGGTTTGCTAATCTAGCTCGCTAACCATTACACCACGTAAGGTGCCCAATAATTTGCTATATAAGGTGTGCTGTGGATCCTAAATCAAACTTACAGACTCTTCGATGTTTCATGGACTGATTCGGTCAATGAACACGTTCGAATACGTGGTTGGTTAGCTATTTAAAGGCCTTGCTGGACAGGCATTCAGTTGCTCGTGCTTAACACGGACGAACGGACGAACGAACCAACGGACAAGGATTCTGCTTAACACTGACAAAAAACAAGGATCATAGGATTCTATATATACATACCAACGGACAACACAGATCAAACTTAATGCCACAAGGGATCTCCAGTGTAATGTGCTCTCACCTGCAGCCTAAAAATGGACACATTAATCGTAACAGGTTATGGGCCCAGCGCGCTTCATGTAGTAATAGGGTACCTAAGGGGAACTTTGAACCGGCTGGTCACTTCAAGCCCTGGCATCTATCTGATTGTCCCAACCCTATTGCCCTTATGGCAAGACCCACCTCTTTTTATCATATATGTGCTAGAAGGCGGTGGCTGAGGGTCTTCATGTCCTGGGAATGACGTTAAACTCTATCTATATTTTTCGCCATGATCTTCAGCTGACCTCACCAAATGAAAAATGACAATTTGTTTTAAATTAACATTCGGTCAGGTAAATTCCACCTGAATCTGTCATTACGATCCAATACAGCTTTAATAAATTATCAGAATAGCTAATATATGTAAATATGTGTAAGTTGAATATGTACTAGAAAGCGGTGACTGGGGGTCTTCATGTCCTGGGAAAGACGTTAAACTCTATCTGATGTTGAGGTGCCAGTTTTGAGGAATGTGGAACACCCCTTCATCAACATTGCTCCATGGTCCACTCTGAACGGAGTGGTAGTGGTAGTACCTGTTAGGGTCCCATCTATGGGTTAAATAGTAAAATGTGTTTATAAAAAAATAAGTATCCATTAAGAATGAATTTATTTCAAGACTTTGCCGGCATTAAATGACCCACTGCAGTTGATATGCCGTAAAATAAACCAAACCAAACCAAACTAAACTCTGTAAAGGGTTAAGACTCTCCTCCAAAAGGTTGTCTTCTGTGTATATGAGTAAAGTTTGTCGGCATTAAATGACCCACCAAAGCTGATCTTCCGTAAAACAAAGAAAACCAAACCAATCGTATGAAGGGGCTCGCTCTTTGTCATGATAGGATTGAGGGAGGCTTTTTTTGTCCAACAATAAACATAAATGGCTTCAGCATCTATCTATCTATCTATCTATCTATCTATCTATCGTTGCCAGAATCCTCATTCCTAACCAATCCTTTTATCTATTTATAGCTTCTTAACCCGCGGAACATTTGAAGATTTTAAGAGTCTTAACTATTTTAATGCGGTTCCATGATGTTTTTATCAGAACCGGATTCTCTCTATTTTGGGGTCGTTTATTTTTACAGTTGATCTTTTCATTTTTATCTTTAGTTTTAAATCACATCTTTTTTTTCTTTCGTTATTTTCTTTCTTTTCTTTTTCTTTCTTTCTTTCTTTCTTTCTTTTTTTCTTTCTTTTGTTCTTTCTTTTGTTCTTTCTTCCTTTCTTTCTTTCGTACGAGTTTTCTTCCTTCTTTCCACCCATACTTCTTTTTTTCCTTTTTTTCGTGATCACCATATTTCTTTATTTCTTTTTTTTTTTCTTTCGTTCTTCTTTCTTTCTTTCTTTCTTTCTGTCTTTCTTTCTGGATCACCATCTTTCTTTCTTTCTTTCTTTTTTTCTTTCTTTCCTTCCTTTCTTACTTCCTTTCATTCTTCCCTTCTTTCTTTATTTCTTTCTTGTTCTTTCTTTTATTCTTTCTTTTTTCTTTCCTTCTTTCTTTCGTTCTTTTTTACACTCGTTTTCTTCCTTCTTTCCTTCCTTCCTTCTTTTTCTAATTCTTTCTTTCTTTCGTGATCACCTTCTTTCTCTCTTTCGTATACTCGTTTTCTTCCTTCTCGTCCGTCTTCTTCCTTCTTTCCTTCTTTCTTTCTTTCTTTCTTTCGAGATAACATTCTTTCTTTTTTTGTGGTGACATTCTTTTTTCTTTCTTTCTTTCTTCTTTACCCACCTTTTCTCCTAACTTTTTTTTCTTTTTCTTTCTTATTTTTGCGGTCGCGTTCTTTCTTTCGGTCTATCTTTCTTCCTTCCTTTCTTTTTTTCTTTCCTTCTTTTCTTGTGCTCACCTCATTATTTCTTTCTTTCTTTCTTTCGTTTTTCTTCTTTTATTCCCACTCTCTTTCTTTTTTTTTTTTTTTCTTTGGTGCTCTTGTATTCCATCCTTTCCGTTTCTTTCTTCCTTTCTTTCTTTCTTTCGTTCTTTTCCACTCCTCGCTTTTCTAACAACGCCCTCAAATGTTTATCCATCTTCCCCTCCTCCTCCTTTCCCTCCTCCTCCCTTTCTTACTTTCCTTCCTCCTCCTCCTCCTCCTCCCCATTCCATACACTACCTTTCTCACTCCCTACCCCTGCACACCCCTTCCACACAAAGTCGAACACGCCTTAGCGAGCCTAATGCAACATTAGTCTAGGTGAAATTGATATGCACTTATCTTGATACGTTTTCTGCAGTTCTGGTCGAAGCACTTAAAAATAGCATCCATTCCTCTTCTTTCTCCTCCTCCTCCTCCTCCTGTCGACTGGTTGCACCGGCCGGCCGGCTCCGATGTCGATAGCTGAAAAATGCTGACAAAAAAAAATCCCCCCAAAAAAAAGAAAAGGAAGAAGAAGAACAAATGTCTGCAGATCGATTATCGAAGTGTACAGGTGGCGTTTACTACGACAGGCTTGCGAGTTGAAAAGCGAATCCGCATCATCAGGTCTCTCTTTGCTTTAATAATAAAAAAAAGAACTAACTAGAGGCCATTAGGTAAAAGAGAGACGATGCACTTAATCCATCCATACAAACCTCAAACCTCATGTTTTTTTTTTCTTTCTATAGATTGCCAGGTTATATATCTAAGTCTTTCTCTCTCTCATATATATATATATATATATATATGGTGTGTGTGTGTGTGTGTGTGTTGTGTGTGTGTGTGTATGTGTGTGTGTGTGTGTGTGGTGTTTGAAAGAATAAATAAATAAAGGAAAGAAAATGTTGAATGGATAAAATTAGTTTAATGAATTACTCACACGTGTTTCGGCTAGGAGTTTGTTTATGTACATATTGTATTCTATTAATTATTATTTATTTATCCTTTCAACATAATGTCGGATTCATTTCCATTTTTCAACTTACACACACATACACACACACACATACGCATACATATATATATATATATATATATATATATATATATATACGTATGTGTGTGTGTGTGTGTGTGTAAGTTGAAAAATGGAAATGAATCCAACAATATGTTGAAAGGATAAATAAATGATAATTGAGTCTAATTTTCAATGTATATAATATATCTGTTTGTTTGTTTAGTGTTACGGCATATCAACCTCGGCATTTGATGACGGCAAAGTTTTGAAAGATTCGTAGTTTGGAAGAAAACCTTTAAAACGAATTTTCTATTTAACCCATAGATGGAACCTAACAAGTACTACCACTCCGGGTCAGAGTGAACCTGTGAGCAATGGGGATGAAGGTGTGCACATTCCCGAGACCTCCATAACTGGAACCTCACCACCAAATAAAGTTTAATGGGACATGAAGACCCTCGGCCACCGCCTTCTAGCACACATGTATGATAAAGAGGTTTGCGGCTTGCCATAAGGGCAATAGGGTTGGGACAATCATATAGGTACTAGATCGTAGGGGGCTTCTCCGACTGCCCGTCTAGAGCCAAAGTGGAGTGTTGCATGTCATGGACTGGTGGCCCCATTGGATAGGCAAGATTCATACCTCTCTGAAGAGGTGCAGCTGATTTATGCTACAGCCCTGATCGACAGTGTTGGAAATGTTAGTGGGCTTTTTGTATACCAGAAGCAGCTACCTGGCATTGCCTGGTTAGAGGTGGGGATAAAAAAAAGTCTCACAGATCCATTCATTGTTTTGGTTTTCCATTATTAAATTGTTAATATTTTAATCACGAACGCCAACAATGACTTTCGTTTCTCTTGCTATTAGAATCCTAAATTCTAAATATCTTCACGAATATAAAGAAAAAACTTCCTTATTTTTGCACAAAAAGCAAGCTCTGGTGATAGTGAATGTGTATATATATTCTTGTCGTTAATTGTTTTAATTTTGAAGTTTCCTCTGGGCATACATACATACATACATACACACCAACTGTTCTTTATACATGTACTATATGCAGCTACCCATTGGCACTTAATTCGAAGGGGGAGCAGAAATACCTCGTGTATTGATTTGTTTACTTTCGAGATTCCCAAATCCTGGACATTTTAAAGTAGAATTTCAATGCTGTTTCTATATATATTTAATTTTCAGATATATTCAAAAAGTTAGTCTCATAGATCCTTTATTACTGAATTGCAAGTTCGAAGTTCCATTACAATCTCTACATAAAAAGATCTTGCGTCGATCTGGCCTGGTGAGGCATCAGAAAAAAAAGGACACATTTAATCTTAATTAGAATTTGAATTATTAATAATGTCTCTATTAAAGCCTGAGTTTGATTTGCCTCAAAACAGCCCATGTTATTAATGCATTCAAAATCCTGCAATGTGTCTTATATATTATTTAGAAATAATGGTTAACTTAGTACATGGTGTGGTTAATTTGCCTGTTGATTTTAACAAAACTAGGTTTAATAAATAATTACTTGGTGTTATTGACCTCTAATATTATTGTTTCATTTTCCAATGTAGTAAAAGCAATCCTATGTATAAAATCAAATGAAAATAAGTGTAATCTTTTATGCGTTCTTATTCAATTTCGTTAGTCTTTCTAATTTAATGATATTTAATTGCATTAAAACTTTTTAAAAATAATGTCTTCTGTTTAAAATGTCAATTGCAAAAAGTATCCACGCTGTTACATTTTAATTGATTTCTAAATAAAAGAGGGAAGATAAAAGAAAAACACTGGGATGCATACATAAGATTTTACTGCGTCCTTTTAGATTTGTGTACGCCAGGGACGCAGGACGCGTACCTATCAGCATCTCTGTATCTTTCTATTTATTAGTGTTTTTTTTTTTGGGTTTTTTTTTACTATGTATTCTTTCTTTAACAAATTGTTTTGTCTCTAATATTTCTTGAAATTACAATTACTGAATAAATTGATTCATTTGTATAACCAGATTCTCTTGTGTTAAAGTATAGGAATCACTTCAAAACATACAACTGTTAAGGATTATTAAAAATAAGTGATAGATTTATGTTTAAGTCATAGCAGAGATGCAGCTTTTATAGATAAAAGTGTCTTATTTTAAATCTATTATTTTCTACTAGCAATAATATGCACCCTCTGGGCATAAGTATTTAGTTTTAATGTAATGAAATATATTAAATTTGAAAGACTATCAAAATTAACTAAGAACACATATAAAAAGATTACACTTATTTTAATTATATTTTAATTGGTTTCTATATAAAATTATTCATAGGAATAATTTTAATATGCTGGAGAATAAAACAAAAATATTAGAGATCAATAGCACCAAGTAATTATTTATCAAACCCGGTTTTATTAAAACCAGTATGCAAATTAACTATACGATATTTTATGTTAACCTTTATTTCTTAGGGATTTATAAGACACATTGCAGAATTTTAAACGCACTAATAACATGGACTGTTTTGAGTAAATCTGACTCAGATTTTCATAGAGACCTTATTATCAAATAAGATTTATTCTATGTATTAATGATTTTGAATATAAAAATAAATACTCATTGATAAACTTACGCAATCCCTGAGAGAATTGTAATGTAAGCAGTGACATAGTTTCGGCTACAGACACCGAATGTCCATTATAATAAGATTGATTAATCACAACTCAGAAGTATCTTGTTTTGTACTATAAGTATCTTATAAGGGTTTAATAATTTTATTTTTAAAATTATTTTCATGAATATAAATCGAATCTTCATTAGTTTCGCTCAAAAAGCAAGAACTGGTGATAGTGAGTGTGTATATATATTTACTTTGTCATTAATTGTTTTATTTTCGTAGTTTCCTCCGGACATACATACTCACACATACATATACACAACTCCCTTTTAGATAGATAGATAGATAGATAGATAGATATCATTTGAACCTCTCAGACCAAACGGTTAAATTTCCCTCCTTCTTTCTTTCATCATCGTTGCTCTTGAAGAAGACCGGTTTTATAAAGCATCTTTTTACAATTGTCTTCATTTAATTTAAAATGATTTCAGTTGAATTGTAATTTACAAACTGTTGAGAAATTTGGATATAAGGCGTGTGCCAGATGGCCACTTCTACTTATAGACTCGCCGATAACCACATGACCAACCTATTGGCCAATCACTGGCAGTACTCTGCTGCTGATATTGTTATTTATACTGGCTGTTCTGGTCATACCTACTCATAGCTACTTGAATCTTCGTGGACGACGGAACATAGGATTATATCACAGGATCTATTCACTTACCAAAGGATTCTATTTGGTTACATGTCATGGACTGCTCATCCTCCAAGACTCCGTCTTTAAACATCATGGGTCGCCACTCACAGTCAACAGGTGGCCCCATTGGGGCGAGTCTAACCCCTCTGCAGAGGTGCAGTCGGTGCATTCTAATGCACCAGATGACAGGGCGGAGACCTTTTTAAAGACAGTTTTTATCCTAAACATTTGGCAAAACTTATTTTCCTTTTTTTTATTTCGTACAATGTGTAACTATTGACAAATTGATTCTCTTCACATTTTCTGAAATTTCTTTCGTTTTGTTTGAGTTGCGTCTCCATTCAAAATTCATATTATTGTGTCATCAAGAAAAGTTTTCCTTGTCTCCCCGAGCCTGTCAGTTTTCTGATCGACAAATAGCTGAAAATATAAAATAATGTGATCAGTTATTTAACAGTCTGATTGTCAACAATATTGTTAAGCAACAGTGATGTAAAAATGGGTATTCGTCGGCCGATAGCCGAAATAATAATAATAATAATAATAATAATAATAATAATAATAATAATAATAGATAAATACTTGGACCTAGCCAGAGAACTGATGAAACTTTGGAACATGAAGGTGAAGGCCGTACCAATTGCAATTGGTGCCCTTGGAACAGTCCCCAAACGTCTAGAAACATTTTTGGGTGAATTGGAAATCAGAGGAAGAATCGAGACAATCCAAACAACAGTACTGTTAAGATCAGTTAGAATACTCAGAAGAGTCCCGGAGACCTGAGGAGACTTGCTGTCACTTAGCCTCCAGTGAGCCTCTGGCAACGACAGGTGTGAAAAACTAATAATAATAATAATAATAATAATAATAATAATAATCAAATGCAGTAACTTAGCACAAAGAGAGTACAAGACTAGGCACGAGTGGGTGGGGAAGGTGATTTACTGGAAATTGTGCAAGAAATTAAATTTTAACCATGCTATTAAATGCACAGACTAGAATCCGTTCAAGAGAATGAGACGAATAAAATCCCCGTGGTGTAATGGCTAATGCGCTGGAAAGTGATATAGTAATAAGTGGGTTCGAACACCAGTCGTGTTATTACGTTCACGTTCGAACTACCCTTGGGAAACTTATGTCCCCCTATGCTTTATTTATTTATCTAAAAGCAACAGTTCCCTATTTTTACTTTCCTTTTCATTTTTTTACTTTTTACTTTTTTTTGTTTTTTGTTTTTGTTTCATTCACTTTATTTATTTACTAGCAGGACCTGAGGATATACCACAGTATGATAATTTAGTTATTACAACTTAATGTTTAATTAAGACTTATTGAGAAATAGTAAACAAAGTTTAATTGTAATTTTTTTAAAATTACAAATTATATGTAAAAAGTATGATCATCTAGATTTAACTCCTCTCTCTCTCTCCTCTCTCTCTCTCTCTCTCTCTCTCTCTCTCTCTCTCTCTCTCTCTCTCTCTCTCTCTCTCTCTCTCTCTCTCTCTCCGGTGGCGGTTGTAAAATGTTTACATTGATTTGCCAAAAGAAATTTTGGGAGGCGTTTAAAATACCTAAATTAATTTGCTGACAAAAGTGACAAAAAACACCACTTGGAAAATATCTAAATTGGGTCGGAAATTCACCT
>CM042167.1:38296211-38318711 GCA_023376005.1 Doryteuthis pealeii
TAAAAGATGAATAAGAAAGAAGAAAGAAAGAAAGAAAGAAAGAAAGAAAGAAACACAAACGTCGAAAAAAGAATTAGAATAAAAAGAAAGTAAAAACAAATAAATGATGAAATAAATGAATGGAAAAAATAAGAAAGAAAAGCAATGAAATGTATTTATATTTAAGATATCAGGAGACGACCCCCAGGTAGCATAAAATATATGAGTGGAAAGAAGAAAAGGAAGAAGAAAGAAAGAAAGAAAGAAAGAAAAAGAAAGAAAGAAGAAAAATGAAACATATAGAAAAAAATTTAAAAAGAAGAGAAGAAAGTAAAAAGAATAAAAGAATAAAGAAAGAATGTGAATACGACACTCAAAGTCGAAAGAAAAAAAATAAACACAGTAAGTATATACAACTTGGAAAGAAAAGAAAGTAAAAAAAAAAAAGAAAAAGAAGAAAACAAAATAAACAGAATAAATGAAATGAAAAGAAAAAATAAATAAAGAAAACAAATAAAACAAATACCATATAAAAGAGAATAAAACCGAATAAGGAAAGAAGAAAGAGAGAAAAAGAAAAAAGAAAAAAAAAAAAAAAAAAAAAAAGAAAGAAAGAAAAAAAAAAAAAAAAAGAAAGAAAAAAAAAGAAGAAAAAAGAAAGAAAGAAAATAAATAAATGAACAAAAAATTAATGAATGAAGAAAAAAAGAATATAAAGAAAAAAGAAAAAACAAATACATATAATAAAATAAAATAACTGAATAAGGAAAGAAAGCGAAAATAATATATAAACAGAATTGATGAATGAAGATAAAAAAGAAAGAAAGAAAAACAAAGAAAGAAAATAGATACAAGAAATAACTGATAAGGAAAAGAATAAGAAACAGAGAAAAAGAAAAAAGGACAGAAAGGAAAAGAAGGAAAGAAAAAAGAAAGAAAAAAAGAAAAAAAGAAAAGAAAAAATAAAATAAATAAACAGAAATAAATGAGAAAAGAAGAAAAAAGAAAGAAAGAAAAAGCAAAGAAAGGAAAAAAAAAGAAAAAGAAAGGGAAAAGAAAAAAGAAAGAAAAAAAAATGAATAGAAATAATGAATGAAGATAAGAAAGAAAGAAAAGAAAGAAAAAAGAAAGAAAGAAAGAAAGAAAAAAACAAAATTAAGAAAATACAAAGAACAGAATAACTGAATAAGGAAAGAAAAGAAAGAAAGAAAGAAAAGAAAGAAAGGAAAAGAAAGAAACAGAAAAATAGAACAAAGAAAAAAGAAAAAAAGAAAAAAGAAGAAAAGAAAAAAAAGAAAAAAAAGAAAGAAAAAAAGAAAAATAAAAATAAACAGAATAAATGAATGAAGAAGAAAAAAAGGAAAAAAGAAAAAAAAGGGAAAAAGAAAGAAAAAAAAATAAATATATAAACAGAATAAATGAATGAAGATAAGAAAGAAAGGAAAGAAAGAAAGAAAGAAAGAAAGAAAGAAGAAAGAAAAACAAATTAAGAAAATGCATACAAAGAATAACTGAATAAGGAAAGAAAGAAAGAAAGAAAGAAAGAAAGAAAGAAAAACAAATTAAGAAAATAGATACAAAGAATAACTGAATAAGGAAAGAAAGAAACAGAGAAAGAAAGAAAAAACAAAAAAAGAATATATATAAACAGAATAAATGAATGAAGAAGAAAGAAAGAAAGAAAGAAAGAAAACGAATAAAGAAAGTAAAAAAATAAGAAACTAAAACTGGTTGTTGGAAAGAGCAAATGACGACTAAAATGTATTTGAATCGAGTGTAAGATATCAAGAGAAGAAGCACATTTCATTTGGTTTGATAAGAAAAGATGGCCGCCAGGTCAGAGGGAGAACATTTGAAACATTTCAGCCTCGTTCTGACAGCAACACGTGCGTGGAAAAATGTGTTCATGCCTAAATTTGGGTTGATTTCGCGGGGACCCTTCCACGTGTTCACTTGTGGGTCTATGTATCTATACAATTCGCATCTGCAATCTCAATAAAGGAATGCGATATATGTATGTACACACACACACACACACACATATATATATATATATATATATATATATATATATATATAGTATACACGCACATACATGTATATGCACACACAAATATATATACGTATATACGCGCATATATATATATATATATATATATATATACATGTACACAAACATATATATACGTATATACACACATATATATAAACTCAAACACACACATATATACACACATATATATATACGTATACACGCACATACATATATATGCACACACACTCAAACACACACATATACACACACGCATATATATATACGTATATACACACTAAAATACAAACACACACATATATATATACATATATACGCGCATATATATATGTATATACATACACATATACACAAACATATATATACGTATATACACACATATATACATACACTCACACACGTAAACACACACACAAACACACACTCATACACACACACACACACACACATATATATATATATATATACGTATACACGTGCATATATATATATATACATATACATGTACAAAAACATATATATACGTATACACACACACATATATACACTCAAACATACACACACACACACACACACACACATATTATATATATATATATATATATATATATATAGAGAGAGAGAGAGAGAGAGAGAGAGAGAGATTGAGAGAAAGAGTTATAGATATTCCTTAACCTGAACTATGCCTTTATATACGCGCATATATATATATGTATATATATATATATATATATATATATATATATATACAGAAACATATATATATACAGAAACATATATATACATATATATACACTCAAATACACACACACACACACACACATATATATATATAGAGAGAGAGACAGAGAGACAGAGAGAGAGTGTGTGTGAGTGAGAGAGAGAGTGATATATATATATATATATATATATATATATAGAGAGAGAGAGAGAGAGAGAGAGAGAGAGAGAGATTCCTTAACCTGAACTATGTCTTTATGGTTATCTTGATGGTATCAGCAAAAGCAGGCATACCTTCTTTAGTTCTGAGATCCGAAACGAGTTTGTACATTCTATTAATCTCATTCCTTTTATAGCGTTTTTTTTTTTTTGTATTATTCAGATTTTTCCGACTGTTGTTCTAATCTTATTGTTATGTATACAACGTTTCGGCAGATGTCCCCTCCGGCCTTCTTCAAGTTTTTCTTCGCGTCGAACTCGGGAAACTTTTTGTCGCAACTTCAAAACCGAACTTCACGCTACTTCGAACCGAACCCTTTCTTTAATCCATTGCGGTATATAGTCCTTATTCCATGACCGGGTAAAAGTATTAAGCTACGTTAAGAAGTATTCTATTTTTTTTTATCCCTAGTCAGGATCGAACCTGCATTGAATCTCCAGATTTTATTTTGAGATCCGAGACGAGTTTTCGCATTTTATTAATCTTATTATTTTGTAGCGATTGTCTGCCCCTGTTTTGGTCTGGAAGTTATCTTCCCTTTTTTTAGGTTTTCTACCTCTAGGGGTCCTGGGTATTTAGCCAGGAAAGCGCGAATTTTAAACTCTCTTTTCTCCGGGACAGCAAACAGGACACATGTGTTAGACATTTGCATTTATACCTTTTATAGCCTAAGTAAGTGACATTCCTTCTGGACTCTGCATCACTTCTACAGGACGAAGTCCTACTTTCTTTATACATCTCTAGTATATTGCCTCGTAATATATATATTTACCAACCCCTCCGCACGAGCAGGATGCGACACAAGGTCAATTTCTTAAGCGGAGTTTAACAGGTTTGAATTCAGTGTTTTCCTTCTCCTAGACCGGTTGCCTAACCAAGGTTAAAGAGCACAGTCTGCCCTACTATTTGCCCATAGCTGGAGGGAGAGTAGGATTCATACCTTTCCCAAGGGTATTAGCGCTAAGTGAAATGCAATTACCCCGTCCAGGATGTGAACTCGGAGCGACGAGTCCATTTCCCATGACTTTAACCATTACACCACGCGCTTCCTAGTATATTGCCTCGTATATGTGTTCATTGTGTATCTCCTTTGTGTACCTTGTCATGTATGTATTTTCTCCACGTGCTCACTAAATAAAGTCTATGTCTGTTATTGTTCTACAACTTCTTTGTCGGAATATTACTTGTACTTATATGTATCCACTAAGCCTTCCAACTAATTATGATATCTTTAAATCCAACAATTTTATTACGCATTTTTGTATTATAAATGAAACGTGTTATGTGTGTTTTTCTCATATTCCTTTTTTTGTAAAATAATGATTCAGAAATAGACTATAAGATTGTTTTTAGATAGGGAAGAGAGTTACTTTACAATCACCTTGTATATATATATATATATATATATATATATATATATATATATATATATATATATTTGAATATTTTCCACATCAATTTTACACAAAATCGTAGGTATTTATTTATTTGTAAACTTTTTTGTTAACTTCTTGTTACTGTAAAAAAAAAAGGACGAGAGTAAAAAATAATTTTTAAAATTGGTTACTCAAATTTTGGGTGTATATAGCATAAGAATATTGTGACGTAAGCTGTGACGTAGAGCTATGACGTAGTTTTTGTTACAGACAGAAATACAGACAATCTCCATTATTAATATAAAATGGACTCTCCCGTCGATGTTCGACGTATGAGTGTTCATACACACAATGAACTCCCACACAGGGATTTGTTTATAGTGGTGAAGGCTTGTGTTGGACCATCCACACTTTTTGGCACAGTCGATAGGAAAGAATTGGTGCATCAAGGGTTGCCACAAACCAAATCAACGACCTACCTCAGGAATTTTGAATTCGGAGTTATCCCTCTCCTAGACTGGTTACCTACCCAAGGCTGAAGGGCCCAGTCTGCCCTACAATTTAACCCATAGCTGGAGGGAGAATATATGGATTCATACCTTTCCCAAGGGTATTAGCGCTATGTGAAATTCAACAGCTTCGTCTATATATATATATATATATATATGTGTGTGTGTGTGTGTGTGTGTGTGTGCACGTGTGCACGTGTGTGTGTGAAATCATCAACTATATAATAGCGAATACAACGAACTGACAAAGAAGAAGGGTAAGAGTATGCTCCATTGGTTGGGGGTGGGGAAAGGTGATCCACGCGAAATTAGATGGAAATGACTAAAATTTATATAAGAGAAAATGATTGAAGCACAGATCAGAATCAGCTGTCTGGGAAAAATAAGACGCAGTATTTTCTGGGATTAGGAGATGATGCGATTATCGAGTGGCTTGAGAGGCTGGGGTAAATGCTGGTGCCCATATAGAATCTTAAGTAAAACTACATGTTATGTGTGTTCTTCTATTTCATTTTTTTGTAAAAATAATGATTCAGAAATAAATTATAAGATTTTTTTAAATAAGGAAGGGCAACACAGTGGACCTGGCAGTAATGGTGATGAAGGGGTACTCCAAATTCCCCCAGATCTTCTGAATTGGAACTTTCCCACCGATACAGTTTAACAGTCATACATAGGACATTAAGATCCTCAGCCACCACCTGCTAGCACATACATGATAAAAAGAGTTTGGGTCTGCCAAAAGCGCAATAAGTTCGGGACAATCGTATAGGTGCTAGGTCTTGATGTGAACAGTTGATTGATCGGAGGGGGACACTCCGAGTGCTTGTTCTACAAAGTATTGCAGATATATTATATCTGTGAATAATGTATTGTAGATATATGAATTACTAGCAGGACCTGTGGATATACCAAAGTATGATGATTTAATTATAACAACATTTGATATATTTACTTAAGAGCTATTGTAAATAGTTCAATTTGTTAAATGTATAATGATCTTTATTTAACTCTCTCTCTCTCTCTCATTTTTTCTTTATTTTTCCTTCTTTTCATCTTTTCATTGTGTTCGATTCAAACAGATTAGCGTTATCGGTTCCACGTGTTCACTCACTCTCAATCTTTCCCTTACTGAATAGGAACGAAAATTAACGTTCAATTCAATGTTCAATTCTATCTTGGTAAACACAGCTTGAGTTTTCTTTCTTTTTTGCCACGCATCGTATTTCCCACCTGGTTAGGAGTTCTGGATTCATTCAGAACATCTGTTATTGAGACAGCTACAATAATAGGTACTTTCTCCCTCCCTCTAAAATTTCCCTGTGGACCGGGAGCTCAGCTATATCTCTATAAATGAAAGATCTTCCCAAAAATGTAACCTCCAGATTCAGACAGGTACCTCGTTATCAATTTTGAATCTAATTCAGAGAGGATACAGAATGAAGAAGAGGAACTTTTGTTCACGTCTTCAGACACTCTCCCGTCAATGTTAGCTGGCCCGTCTGTCAGTCTTCACCCCAGCCTCTCAAGCCGCTCGATAATCGCATCATCTCATAATCCCAGAAAATACTGCTTCCAACGGGAGTGATTCAAATAGCCCCACACCCTGACAACTTCTTGATACCTCTCCTTCCACAGAATCTTTATGGTAACATTTGACCTTCAACTGTTTTAGTCTAAAGTCAAGGTTGCTTACTTGGTTGGGTTTCATGGTACGTCAACCCCTGATGAGTTATTATATTCCGAAGAGGTTTTGTTTTATTCTTTCTTGATGGGTATTGAAAAAAAATGTTTAACTCATTTTTTAAACATTTTTAAAACTCAATTTTCTATTTAACCCGTAGATTGGACCCTAACAAGTATGACCATTTCGTGTCACAGTGGACCAGGGAGTAACGGTGATGAATGGGTACTTCACTCTCAAGACCCCCAGCCACCGCCTTCTAGCACATATATGATAAAAAGAGTTGGGGGCTTATCATAAAGGCAAAAGGGTCGGGAAATTATAAATGTGATAGGGCTTAACGTGACAAACCGATTGATTGGGGTGGCCTCTCTGACCGCACATCTAGTCTAAGTAAGGACCAAATTTGACCAATGTCTAGGAGTATCTCATTAGTCCTTAGACAACTGTCTTACTCCTATGCCTACATCCATATTCCTATTTTCGCTACTCCTCACAGTTTCCACTTATTCCATTTTATCAGAGACGATTCGTGTAATAATTACCGTCGTAGGAAATGGACACGACGAGACAATCCTTTTTGTTTTGTTTTTTGTTTTTTTTGTTTTACGCCATATCAACCTCAGTGGGTCATTTAATGCCGATAAAGTTTTGAAATAAATCAATTCTCAATGGATAATACAATTTTTTTATAAATACATTTTTCTATTTAACCCATAGATGGGACCCTAACAGGTACTACCACTCCGGGTCAGAGTGGACCAGGGAACAATGGTGATGAAGGGGTGCTCCACATTCCCCAAACCTCCAAAACTGGAACCTCACCATCAGATAGAGTTTAACGTCATTCCCAGGACATGTAGACCCACAGCCACCACCTTCTAGCATCCATATGATAAAAAGGGGTGGGGCTTGCCATAAGGGCAATAGGGTTGGGAAAATCATATAGGTGCTAGGCCTTGACGTGACCAGCCGATTGATCGGAGGGGGCCTCTCCGCCCGACCGTCTAGCACAAGATAGGGCCAAAGTGGAGTATTGCATGTCATGAACTGCTCATCCACCTGGGCTCTATCCTTAAGCATCACGGGTCGCCACGAGTCGTTTAATAATTGGCCACCCACGGCCAACAGGTGGCCCCATTGGGGGAGTCTTACCCCTCTGCAGAGGTGCAGTCGGTGCATTCTAACGCCTAGCCGACAGGGCGGACGACGAGACAAGTTAAAAATCCTGGACGTGCCAACACTCTTGTCCACGGCTCGACGAAGTCGAATCCATTTCCTACGGTAGAAAGTAATATATACACAATGGCACCTTGACTGACGAATTTAAGTCATTCCTCTCGCAACTCAATTTCCTCGTTTATCAAATCTGTTTTCCCAATTGGAATTCAAAGAAATGCCATGAATCCATTCTAACTTTCGGTGTTTCATGTACCGTATTTGACGGTATATAAGACGCACGGCCATATAAGACGCACCCCCCCCCCATTTCAGCAGGTCAAATTCAGGAAAAAAGTTTTTAGTGTATCTAAGCATATATTGTTGAAAACGGTCTAGCTGTGCATTACACAAGCAGAAACATAGCTGTATAAAAGCAATTTGGCAGTACAGGCAAGCAATAAGCATACACAAGGCATCTCAATAGCAGGAAATAATAATAATAATAATAATAATAATAATAATAATTTGGACGTGGTTAAGAAAAGGAAACCTGAAAAGAGAAACTGAATCCTAATAATTGCTGCACAGAATAATGCCATAAGAACAAACTATATCAAAGCGAAAATTGATAAAACCCAACAAAATAGTAAATGTAGATTATGCGGTAATAGAGATGTACTCTATGTAAACCATGTACTATGCGAATGTAGCAAACTAGCACAACGGGAGTACAAAACCAGACATGACTGGGTTGGGAAGGTGATCCACTGGGAATTATGCAAAAAATTTAATTTTGACCATACAACAAAATGGTATATATACCAGAATCTGTTCTTGAGAACGAAAAACATAAAATTCTCTGGGACTTTGAAATAAAAACGGATCACCTTTTCCCAGCAAGAAGACCAGACCTAGTGTTGATAAACAAAAAAGAAAGAACTTGTCAACTGGTGGATTTCGCAGTTCCAGCAGATCACAGGGTGAAGTTAAAGGAAAATGAAAAAATGGACATATATCTGGACCTTGCCAGAGAACTGAATAAGTTATGGAATATGAAAGTGAAAGTGATACCAATTGTAGTTGGTGCACTTGGAACAGTCCCAAAAGGATTAGAAAAGGGTTTGGAAAGTTTGGAAACCAGAGGAAGGATTGAAACCATTCAGAACACTGCACTGCTGCAATCTGCCAGAATACTCAGAAGAGTCCTGGAGACCTGAGGAGACTTGCTGTCACTCAGACTCCAGTGAAAGACCATCAGCTAATGTTGATGTGAAAACGTAAAAGGAGTAAATAATAATAATAATATTTCCCCTATGACGTTTAAGACGGTGGGTAATTTTTTTAGCAAAAATTTTGGAAAAAAAAGTGCGTCCTATATGCCGTCAAATACGGTAATTTGATATTTTTAAAAAGTGAAACGCCGACTTACCCTGTTATTCATGACAACACATAGCATCCTTGTGTAGTTTCCTTAAAGCGTTTCATTAAAGTCCTAGAGGGTCACCATCGAGTGTTTTGTGGTGTGCTACTTCTAGTATTTGTTCATGACTATACCCAGCATCCTTGTGTAACTCCCATCTAGCTTTTTCTCGCGACGTTTCGTTAGACCCCAGGTGATGCCGTGATTCAGCAAAAGGCAGCTGTGTTTAACCTTCGAAACCGTACAGGGTTCTGCATTAACTCTCGATGGCAAACTCCTAGACTCGTTAGAACCATTTAAGTACCTAATATCTCATCCACAGAAAGTGATATTAATTCATGCATAGGAAAGGCATGGTCCACCATGAATAAATTATCAGTCATATGGAAATCCAAACTCACAGACAAGTTAGAGAGACAATTCTACCAAGCCGTTGTCGTGTCAGTGCTGCTGTAAGGTTGCACAAATTGGACCCTAACGAAGCATCTAGAGAATAAACTAGATGGGAGCTGCACAAGAATACTGTGTGCAGTCTTAAACAAATCGTGGAAACAACACCCCACGAGAAAACAGCTGTAAGGCCATCTGCCCCATATCACCCAAACCATCTGTGTAAGAAGGACAAGACACGCAGGACATTGCTGGAGAAGCAAGGACGAACTCATAAGCGACATCTTCCTGTGGAAGTCAGCACATGGGCACGCCAGTGTGGGCAGGCCAGCAAAAATATACATTCACCAGCTCTGTGTGGATACTGGATGCTGCATAGAGGACCTCCCAACAATGATAGGGACAGTTAGAGGAAGATTGTCATAGATATCCGTGCTAATAACGCGACATGATATATATATATATATTGTGAATATATACATATATAGCTGAATATTTATTTGAATTAATGTTTACAATATATAAAATTAGATTTCTCCGTGTACAGATAAAAATCAAAGGGCGGGGAGACCTATTGTCAGTATCAGCCAGACAGTCAGGGAGTATATCCCCTTTTCACTAGTTAGACCAGGTGGATTGCTTTTGCGTTAATCTTCCACACCGTTAGCGAATCCTGGACCTTGCTGTTCCGAATCGGATGCTCTACCGACTGCGCTAAACTGGCTTCGACTCTAATTCTTGACACAATACCGGTTAGTTTTTATTATACTAAGTGCACAGATACTACAGTCTAATCCTGAAAAAGTTACGAACAGACAAACAAAGCAACAAATAGAAAAAGTTATGCTATTCATTATACACATTACATACATATATATTTATTACATACATATATATATATATATATATTGTATCCATTTCTTCAATAAATATATACATATATATATAGAGAGAGAGAGAGAGACAGACAGACAGACAGAGACAGAGACAGAGATAGAGAGAGAAATGTTTATTGATAAATATATAAACATATATTTACATATATATATATATGTATATAGATAAATATATGAATATATATATAATATATTATATATATATATATATATATATATATATATGATTCTTTATGTGTGTATTTGCCGTCATTTCTCCGTACCGTTCCACGTGACTTGTCTAAAGTGGGCATTCGTACGAAAGTAATTTTTCTATAGGCTCATTAGTAGAGTTTGTAATTTGGAAATGACTTCCCAGCGTTCGTCAATATCTCTTCACCTCCTGTCCGGTCGCCATATTGTGCCTCTTTTTCTGCCTTTCATTTCGATTCGATCGAAGCGAACTCTGCCTCGTTCTGAAGCTGGTTTTCTTATATTTGCAAGATGAACGCATCTTCTTATAAACACCTACGCACCCAGCTTTCATTTGCATATATATATATATATATATATATATATATATATAAGGATAGATAGATAGATAGATAGATAGAGAGAGAGAGAGAGAGAGAGAGATGCATAGGCAAAGACAGAATCATATGTATATAAATGTATGGGGTCACTATTATGTATGGGGGAGGGGTCACTATTCATTCGGTCGTTGACTCCGCGCTATCCTAACAGACATATGATCATTCAGACCAAGCACCATTGACTGTGTGTCTACGCTATCCTAACTTAGGTCTATCTATATATCCATTTATCTATCTATCTCACTATATATATATATATATATATATATATATATATATGTGTGTGTGTGTGTGTGTGTGTGTGTGTGTGTAAAAATGGAAAAGGAATAGAATCCGACAATATGAGGAAAAATGAGTAAAGAAAAGAAATGTAAATGGATAAAATGAATTTAATCGATATCACATTAATTGATATCACTTACACATGTGTTTCGGTCAGTTTATGTGTGTGAAAATATTTCGCACACATACAAGAATCGACCTTCATCAGAGTGAACATTTTTTTTTTTTTTCCCCAACGAATTTTTTCATAAAAATAAATGTTCACTCTGATGAAGTTCGATTCTTGTATGTGTTCGAAATATTTTCACACACATAAACTGGCCGAAACACATGTGTAAGTGATATCGATTAATGTGATATCGATTAAATTCATTTTATCCATTTACATTTCTGTTCTTTACTCATTTTTCCTCATATATATATATATATATATATATATATATATATATATATATGTGTGTGTGTGTGTGTGTGTGTGTGTGTGTGTATACTTAGTGATCCACAGAATGTTCTGTTTTGACGTATCACGGCTGCTCATTGCGGCTGGACTTAGCAGGCTACCTCCAGCCGAGATTTTTTTTACTGATAAACACCCTCCAGCATACTCAACCCAGCAGAGAGTTATATATATATATATATATATATATATATATATATATATATATATTCATCAAAAGTTGCTACATCGTTTTCCTCGTAGTAGTATTAGTAGTTAATCCAAAAAGGCTCAATGTATTTCGTAAAATATAGAATATTTACAGTTAGAGAAAAAAGTTTTTCTCTCTACTACGGTTTGAATGCTGGAACCGTGGTAGAGAGAAAAACGTTTTTCCACAACTATATATATATATATATATATATATATATATATATATAGAGAGAGAGAGAGAGAGAGAGAGAGAGAGAGAGAGAGAGAGAGATAGATACTACTGAATAAAATAGACAAATAGATGGACAGAAAGTTTTTTTAAAAAATAAGTTTTAAAAAATCACACATATAAAACTAATGATAAATCCAGTTTCCAAACACACATATATATAAAAGACAATGAAAACAGACATACACACATACACATACTCATTCATCTTGACCCATCCCCATCATCAAACATTCTGGACCAACACCTGCATCACCATATAAACACCCCCCATCTAGAGAGAAGAAAATCCACTACCCACCCCCAACCACCCCTGCCCCTACTGACAACCTACAGTTTTCACCATTTTGAAAATGTCCTTCACTGAAGCAAGAACTATATTCGGGTCTTGAAGAAGGTCTAAATGACCGAAACGTTGCATCCTCGACAATAAACATCCAGTTCCATAACATCCCGTGTTTGTCTACTTTTCTCCACACACACACACACACACACACACACACACACACATATATATATATATATATATATTTGACTTAAGGTAGTGTGGACATGGAGTCAAAACCTGGTTACTGACAGTTTCGCGTCACCTATTATCAAATAAAATTATATATATATTATCATATGAATTTATATATATATATATATATATATATATATATATATATATATATATATATATATATATATATATATAATATATATATATATATATATATATATATATATTATTCTCCCATCTAGCTATTTCTGCTTTTCTACGAAAAGTTCAGTTTCCCAAAATGAATATCATACGTCAAGCATTATTTCAATTTCCTGTTTGGGAGTCGAATAGCTGTGATCTGCACAATGGTGACCCCCCTGCATTGTCTGCTGAAGATTTCGAAAACTCTAACGACGATATGCATGCTCAATTTAGCCACCTACTCAAGCTATATATACACCATATTGGTAGTCACTTCCTTTTGGAAGTTAATGTTGCTGATGCAGCGATCTGTTTGCACGAGAATCTCATTGAATTGCCGAGTGATCAACTATTCCAAGCGAGATTCAAAGATGGTAAGATTAATGTTTCGAAAAGTAATGACCCTGCTAAAAATATCCACGAAAACGCAGGTGTATGTTACTGCTTTCCCCTTCATCTTACCTTGTTGAATCTCGTTTCACCTGGGTCTCTAATTTACAATCAAAAGCTCGTAATCGACTTGACATTATACAAAGGTGCGTTGTGTAATGGTTAAAGTCATAGGAAATGGACTCGTCGCCCCGAGTTCAAATCCTGGACGTGGTAATTGCATTTCACTTAGCGCTAATACCCTTGGGAAAGGTATGAATTCTACTCTCCGTCCAGCTATGGGTAAATAGTAGGGCAGACTGGGCTCTTTAACCTTGGTTAGGCAACCGGTCTAGGAGAAGGAAAACTCTGAATTCAAACCTGTTAAACTCCGCTTAAGAAATTGACCTTGTGTCGTATCCTACTCGTGCGGAGGGTTGGTAAATATATATACAAAGGTGGGATTTTCGAATATCATTACCAACATTGTAGCCGAATATTGGAAAAATAACAGAGCAACAATCAACTACATTTAATAAACTACCACTAGTTATACTTCTACAATACAAATTATTTTAATACTGTTTAGATAAAATTCCTAATGATATTTAATTATTAAATACAATAGGTCTTTTTAAACATCGAATCGCTATAGGGACCAACTAGAGTAATATAGGAATCAACGGCATTGACTCTGTGACTACGCTATCCAAACTTCGATCTATCTATCTATCTATCTATCTATCTCTATATATATATATATATATATATATATATATATATATATATATATATATATATATATATATAAAAGGAAGTTTGGTTTGTACGTGTCGGCGTATAAGTGCGAAACAGTAGGTAACTCAGATTCGAAATCTTGCATAGAAATTAATAACCTTCTAAGAACCATGCCAAATTTGGTTATTGGTTTTTACTGATTAATGGATATAATTAATTAATTAAACCAAAATCAACCGATTTGCCCTGCCTGCTTGCTATTATAGCTATACCAGCAATTTAGTTTAATTTTAGTGAACAAAATCGCACTTTAAGCCGTTCAGCTCGGAATCTTGCGCCTGTTTATGGTCCAATAATTATATAGTCCGGTCATGGACGGGTACTTTTGCCAGTATATATATTATATATATATATATATATATATGTGTGTGGTGTGTGTGTGGTGTGTGTGTAGTCAATCCACAACAGTCAGAGAGAGAGAGAGAGAGAGAGAGAGAGAGAGAGAGATAAAAGGACATGAAACAACACAAAATGCTGTTAAAGTGAAAACTTTTTTATAACATATTCATAGCTGATATTCAACATGTTATAAATGATATTGAATATGTTATAAAATATTTTCACTTTAACAGCATTTTGTGGTTTTTTCATATCCTTGTATCTATAATCACACCGTCGGATTCATTTCCTTTCTATTATATATACTAGCAAATATATGCACCCTCCGGGTGCAAGCATTTAAGTTTTATTGTAATATAATGTTAAGTTAACTTAGAAAGACTAATGAAACTAAATAAGATGCCGATAAAAAGATTCGAAACAGAGGAGAAACAACTAAAACTTGCTTTTTCTTCACTCCAGTCTTTCATTGCTAAATTTTCATAATTTAACTATTTAGTTAAATTAGGAAGTAAAGAATAGAATTACTGTTAATATTGTTAATAGATTTCTTTTAAGATTTATTGGAGAGATTTTTGCTCATATTCATTAAGATAAAACCAAACAATTGGAAATCAATAATACTAAGCACATATTTATTAAAATCACATTTTTTATATCAATATGCAAATTAGCCTTCCCGTTCACACTGCAAACCGCTATTATTTGTATATATAAATACAATTGCATGTTATTAGTATGTAGATATGGTCAACAGTATTAATAATGTAAAACTATTTTATTAATAATTGAGGTTTAAATATAAATAAAATCATGGAGAATGTGATGTAGATAGCTAAGGGAATTGTGACTTGAGCAGTAATATAGTTTCGGTTACAGACAGGAAAACACACAATCTCCATTATAATATATATATATATATATATATATATATATATATATATTCTTTTCTATGAAAAGTACAGACCTACAAAATGAATATCATACGTCAAGCATTATTTCAGTTTCCTGTTTTGGAATCGATTAGCAGGTATCTGCACCATGATTACGTACCCCCCTTCATTGTATGCTGAACTTTAAAAAAAAACTTGCACGATAATCTGCAAGCTCAATTTAGCCACCTACTCAAGCTATATATACACCACATTGGGTGACACTTCCTTTTGGAAGTTAATGTTGCTGATGCAGCGATCTGTTTGCACGAGAATCTCATTGAATTGCCGAGTGATCAACTATTCCAAGCGAGATTCAAAGATAGGAAGCTTAGTGTTTCGAAAAGTAATGACCCGGCTATAAATATCCACGATTCTAGAAGAAGAAAAACGCCGGTGTATGTTACTGCTTCCCCCCCCCCTTCATTCTTACCTTGTTGAATCTCGTTTCATTCGTGTCTCTGATTTACAATCAAAAGTTTGTAATCGACTCGACATTTAGCTCAGTTGATAGAGCGTTCTGCTAGAACCCACAAGGTTCCTAGTTCGATACCGGCCCTCGCCAACTCAGCGTATGAGTAGCACAGGGATCTGTGTTGTAAAGTAAGGAGCTGATGGTAGGTGTGGCGCTCCACCTCAGATGCTAAAACAATCTCCTTGGTCTAGCGCTATTGAAAAGGGGTGGAGACTCCCTCGCTGATAGGCTCATACCGACTTTAGGCCACCTCGACGACTATACAAAAAGGTGATATTCTAATATCGTTATCAACGTGAAAGTGGAATATTGCAAAAATAGCAGGGCAGTGTCAACCAGAAAGCTCACATTTAATAAAGTAGCAATTATTCTTATACAATACAAAAATATCTATTAATAATGGTGATTGTGTGTATTTCTGTCTGTAACAAAAACTACGTCATAGCTCTACGTCACAGCTTACGTCACAATATTCTTATGCTATATACACCCAAAATTTGAGTAAGCAATTTTAAAAATTGTTTTTTACTCTCGTCCTTTTTTTCTTCCTTATTTTTTATTACATTAACAAGAAGTTAATTAAAAAGTTTACAAATAAATAAATACCTACGATTTTCTGTAAAATTGATGTGGAAAATATTCAAAATAATTGTTTGATTATTACATGCACGCAACATTTTATTTGAGAGGAACAGGGCCCAGTTTTCATTTCAAATTGTTTTTTTTTTTGTTTGTTTGTTTTTTACTCCTTTAATAAATATGAGGATTTTGCTTACTTATGATACAAACCCTCTGACATTGAATTTTTAACTCCCACCCTCTTAGGCAATGTCTTTCAAAAATTAATTTTTACGACGACCGGAGGGTGTTTTCTGTTGCTAGTTTTAATAATATTTTAAGAAAACTCCTAATAATGTTTGATCAAAAATACAATATGAATTTTTAAACATAGAATTATTTTCAACGACTATAACCATTACACTACGCGCTTCTACATGAAGACATATAAGAGACTCTTGTTCCGGCAATAAAAGTTTTGTTATGGTTTGAAATTTTTTTAAAATCTCTCATTCACATAAATTTATGATTTTAGTCGTAAAGTTCGAACTTTATTATTTCTAATCAATCCCATTTTTATTGATTTAGCCAGATCCACGAATCCAGTGGATCCGTACGTTTACACAATGATCCATTCTTTTAGTCACTAATAAAAAATGTAAAAAGAAGAAAGTAATCTCTCATGACACGAACACTTCTTTTCACCACTCCTTTCACCACCTCAAAAAAAAACTTTTGTTTATTATACTTGAGCTAAACAGATTATAAGGAGTCAATTAGAGGGGAGACTTGTTGAATAGGGAGGAGGAGGAGGAGGAGAGGAGGAGGAGGTAAGGAAAGGCTGATCTGTTTAGCGCCCATTCTGCTATAATAGGGACCAAATAAAGTAAAATAGGAATTTATTATAAATGTTGTTTTAGTACTTATTTTTTTAAAAATACTCATAAAACATAGTTTCCTTAAATTTTTCATCAATCCTTCTAATATATAATTAAAGATAATCTTTTTATTTATTTATTTACTGATCTATCTAATAAAATTAATACATTCTATTTTATTTTACAACTGAAAAAAAAGCAAAAAAAAGCTAAGTAAATGAATTCTTCTATGTGACCGTTTTTATTTTGAATTCAAAATAGCTACAATGTAGCAATATTCACCGGAAATTAAGCAGACAATATTAGATACAAAATTCAAACCCATTCTTAACAGATATTTCAAAAGTAGGAAACTACAGTTATCCGCCCATTTCATACGGAATGGTCCATTATTTAACTGAGGTGACGACACTCATAAGAAATAGAATTCTACGATATGTAACGCCAGATATTTAGGTTTTATAATTTTGCAATTCATCTGGGACGCTTGGGACGGTCTAATTTTTAACCAGAGGGTGTTGCAAGATGATAACGATCGGAAGATTAAGCAACAAACGTATTGGACCATATGACCTTTAGGCACCCCTTTTGCGATCTCGATTCATAAGGACATATTTTTCATTTACTCCGTCAAAATCCGGTTGTTTGTTAAAACAGACGATTTTAGAGGGTTTTTTAATTATAAAACTAACCCCTAACCCTAATCTCTAATCTTAACCCTAACCCTAACCCCTAACAAACAACAGGTTTTGACGGTGTAAATGAAAATCATGTTCATATGAATCGAGATCGCAAAAGGGGTGCCTAAAGGTCATATGGTCCAGCGTATTAAGAAATAGATGTTACTGCTTTTCTTTCATCTTACCTTGTTGAATCTGATTTTACTTGTGTCTCTAAGTTACTATCAAAATCTTGTAACCGACTCGACATTGTAAAAAAAGAGGATATTCAATCATAACTAAAAATGTTGGTGACGAATGTGGAAAAACTATGAGTGCAGCATCAACTAGCGTCTATGTCACATTACAACCGTTTGTCTTAGCGTTCCTCACAATTTCAAACATCCAAAGAACGCTAGTTTTTCATTCAACATTTTTTTAAATAGATTGACCGACAAAACATATGACTCTCACAGTTTTCTTATTCTCTGTGATGAATTTAATTTTTCCTCAAATTAACAAAAGCCCTGATGAAGATCTATTGAAAGAAATCGAAACACTGCAGCATGGGCGAAATAAACATCACTCGTTTTATGAACTTGTGTTTTTTCAATTTTTCACTATATTACATACTGTCGGATTCACTTCCATTTTTTCTTCACAAACTTAGATTAATAAAGTAATAACTTCTTTTAAATAGACTTGCAAAAACATGTGCCCTCTGGTTTTAATAAAAGAAAGTTACTTGATAAGTAACGGAAATTCACAATAAAGCGAGTGGGCTGTAGAATGCTTCTCGTTCCAATAGCAAAACCGACGAGAAGTTTAATTCCATGATTCTTTTGTTTTGTTTGTTTTTGATTTGTTATGTATTTGGTTTTGGGGTCATCAGGACAGAATGTGCACCGTTTCAAGGCCTTCCTCTCAACGGTTTTATTTGCACACCGGACCCCGCCCCCTCACTGATGTGAGGTCCCACGAAATATATCCAATGTATCGTATAATCAAATATACAACTGAATAACGGCGAAAATATGTTTTAAACATTAAATTAAATATTATATTGAATTAGAAAGACTAATGAAATCAAATATGAACACAAAAAAGATACCACTGATTTTTACTTTATTTTGATTGATTTCAATATGAAATTATACATAGAGTTGCTTTTAATACGTTTCAGAATAAAACAATGATATAAAACAATAATATTAGAAATCATTAACACCAAGTAATTATTTATTAACCACAGTTTTGTTAAAAATGCTATGAAACTTATTGACATCATATACTATGTATATTTTTTAGATGTCTAAAGTTAAATTAACACACGTGGAGAGTTGGCCAACGGGCGGCAGACGCCATATTTGTTCCGTTCGGTCACCCAGCCAAAAGTAACTTTCTATCTTTTTACTCTCTCTTTTTTTTAAAACTCTCTCTCTCTCTCTCTCTCTCTCTCTGTCTCTCTCTTTCTATATATATATATATATATATATATATATATATATCTGTCTCTATCTGTCTGTCTGTCTCTTTCTCCCACATCTCTCTCTCTCTCTCTCTCTCTCTATATATATATATATATATATATATATATATATATATATATATGTTGGTTTCAAAGCAGTATACTAGCCACTTATTATTATAGAATAACGCACGTTATCCTGATGATAATAGGTTAGTCCACTGCATTAAACCCAATGGTAACATTCACCTTTTAATTGTATTGTACACTCTAAGAATTAAATAAGTAGATAGATAGATAAATAAGGAGATAGGTAGATAGACAGGTAGATGAATAAATGAATATATACACACACACAAACACACACACACACACACACACACACACACACACATATATATATATATATATATATATATATATATATATTCTTTGGGAGGAAGGTATACACCTACTCAATCAATCTCAAAAGCCATTGACTGTGCTTTCGATCTTCACCGGATGTGTCTTCTGATTAGCTTTCAATTCCGTCGCATACAATCAGTCAGACGTAGAGATGGTCGCATGCAGCGTCGAAGTCGTAAAAACAAAAACAAAAACAAAAACAACAAAGAAAGAAGACATTATTAGAGGACGACGCATCAAGAGTCACAGTCAGTGATGGATTCCCCTAAGAATGTCTACAACGCTCACGACGCGACCAAACCCACTCCCACCCCCACCCCCGACCGCCACTACCACCACCGCTCCCACTCACCGCCGTCGTCGTCGCCGCCGCCACTTTAAATAATTATTATAGATGTGAGGCAAGTGTGAAACTGATTATGAGTCTAGATGAGCGGGGGCACTGAGTGCTTTATGCAGGACAAATCTTTCCTTTTGCATCAAATAAAAGTGCTGTGTGCATTTAAATGCAAACAGCAACGCCATTCGTATCTTCGTATCTAATGGTCTGTCGGTCTGTCTTCGGTATATCTCTTTGATTGCATATCGTAACAGGAGTAATGGCTTGCGTGACTGGATTCACCAACAATTGCTTTACGGTGGACACACACACACAGACACACACACACACACAGAGACACAGACACACATATATATATATATATATATATATGAGAGTGAAGGATTTGAAAAAATCCGACAAACTTTGGTTGAGAATAGAGGAAAGTGTGGATATAACACAGACAGCATAAATTCAATTGATATCTCGCTTCATTTTCAAGGAAGCTTCTTCAGAGTACATTCTGATTTTATAGGGAAAAGTTAAATGGATGAGGGTGAGAGAAAGTCGGTGGGGTTGGTGTGTAGGTATATTTATTAAGGGTCTATGGGGTCAGTCGGTTGATTTAGAAGAGAAATTTGATAATGGAGTGTGGGTCAAATGTGTTGATGTGTTTCAGAGGAACTTTGATAGTCGGAGTGGATCAGTGTATATATATATATATATATATATATATATATATATACAAAGACGTACATACACACACATACATGGAAGGATACACACACATTGCTACACACATATACACACCAACGTAGATACACACATACATATAGAGACACATTGGATGTGCGTGGTGTAATGGTTAGAGTCGTAAGAAATGGACTCGCCGAACCAAGTTCAATTCCTGGCTGAAGCTGTTTGCATTTCACATAGCGCTAATATTCTTGGGAAAGGTATGAATCCAATTCTCCTTCTACCTATGACTAGATAGCAGGACAGACTGGACTCTTTAACCATGGATAGGTAACCAATCTAGGAGAAGGAAAACTCTGAATTCAAACCTGTTAAATTCTTCTGAAGAAATTGACCTTGTGTCAGATCCTGCTCATGCGGAGGGGCTGGTAGATATGTACAGAAACATGCAGAGAGATTTACTCATACCGGCAAATACATGTACACACACGTAGATACACACACATAATCACGCACATACGCATCGACACATAGAGACACACGCGCGTGCGCACACACACACACACACACACACACACACACACACACATAGAGACATATACTTGCATAGACAAATACATACACGCACACAGATATGTACATATAGATTCACACAATGGGAAAGACACACACACACATAGAGACACGCACACATACTCACATGTAGATATGCACATCGGTACACACATGCACACACATGTACACACACACAGATACACACACATAAGCACACATATGCACTGTTATATCCCAAGATGTAGAAAATATCACAATTATAATAAAAACAGTGTAATATGTTTAACATATAACAATATTTATTTTATTTATTCTCACTGACAGGGAATACAGTCGGATCGTTTTTGATAGAAATCAACTCCGTATGTATCATGTGTGTGATCATCCCATGGACCGTCCTTTGTGTTATCATGTGTGTGTTCATCACATGGGCCGTCCTTTGTGTTATTATGTGTGTGTTCCTACATGGGGACAGTGGCCTTGTCTGCTGACTCTCTGCTTGTCAGTCTTTATCTAACACAGGGTAGAAAATGGTTCTACCCTAAAAGTTACTAACTAGCGCAACCGTGCTGACGCACGTGGTCACTAGTTCAAGCGTGCTGACACACGTCTGTACAGTTCAAAACCCCAATCCCAAGTAACATGGCGGAATTCCCATATCCGGGTTCCCACCAATCCCTTACTGATCAAAGGGGAGCAACTCTTTAGCAACTCGTTGGGTCTACCTATCACGCACATACATACATACACCTAGAGAAAGAAAGGCAAACACACCTAGAGACACATACACAGATAGACAAACACACACACGTGCACAGATACATATGCATTTAGATGCACACTTAGTGAGAGAGACACACACGCACAGAAATATACATACATGCATATAGAGGCACATATCGGCACTCACGTCACAGACACATGTAGAAACACACACACTTCGACACATACATAGACACACACAAACATAAAGACACATACACACATAGAGACCACACACAGACACACAGTTATATACACAGCGCGTGGTCTAATGGTTAGAGTCGCGGGAAATGACTCGTCGACCCGAGTTCAATTTCTGGACGAAGCTGTTTGCATTATACATTGCGCTAATACCCTTGGGAAAGGTATGAATCCAATTCTCACTCCAGCTATGGGTAAATAGCAGGGCAGACTTGGCTTTTTAACCATGGTTAGGTAATCAGTCTAGGAGAAGGAAAATTC
>CM042167.1:38321211-38341211 GCA_023376005.1 Doryteuthis pealeii
TAGTGTCTGTGTGTGTGTGTGTGTGTGCGTGCGTGTGTGGTGGTGTGTAATAAGAATATTAAACTGTTCGAAGATTGCACAATACATGAAACTATAGTTACGGAAAATTAGAGGCATAATATTTTATTAGTGAATATATATATATATATATATATATATATATATATATATATATATATAGCCAGGTCACATACTAACCGTGTTTCTCTTGATAACGAACATCGTTGTGTAAAGAAAAAAAAACACGAAAGAACAAAAACAAAAAAAAAGCGATCCCAATTCCAAGATAGTTGGTCGCCATCTTTAGTTGCTGATATTGCGCATGCGTAGATCACTAATTGGGAGGGGCCGAGCTTGCCGAGAAAACTGATAATTGTTTGGCCGCTCCTATCTACAATAAACAAACGACAAACAGACTACAATCAGTGCTGATACGAGAGCTGTACATCGACGTCAAGACAAGTGACACAATCCACAGTTTGATGAGGAAGACAAATCAGCCAAGGAAAGATAACTCCTGATAAATATGGCGTCTGTCTTTATTCTCAAGGATCGGCCAGAGACAGAAGCCAATTTCAACAGGAGTCGATCACTCGTATTCACTGTTGTTTATTTTTGTTTTTTTGTTTTGTTTGTTTTTTTTTTTTTTTTTTTTTTTTTCCAATATCAGTTTAACCAATAGTCATCAGAGCACCAGGAAGGATGGTTTCCTGGATATGACATTAAACTACATCTAATGGTGAAGTTCCAATTAAGCCATGGGGAGTGTAGAGTTCCCCTTCATCGCCATTACTCTCAAGTCCACCCTGACCCGGAGTGGTAGTAACAACTAGGGTTCTATCTATGGGTTAATTTGAAAAAATATCTTTCAAAAATGTGTTTTAAAAATTGAGTTTAAAATGAAATTTTCCATACCCATCAAGAATAAATAAAACTAAATGTCTTCGGCATAAAATGACTCAACAAGGTTTGACATGCCATAAAATTCAACCAACCAACCAACCAACCAACTAACAACCAACCAGCCAGGAAGAAGGATCATGATGTTTATATCCCTGATTTTTATTGCGAAATTTACGACATGGATTTAATTTGATTGGTTGATTAGAGTTTACAGCATGTCAACCTTTGGGCCATCTTATGTCGAAGACACTTTTGGTTTATTCATTCTTGTAGGGTATTAAGTTTCTTTGAGTATATATATATATATATATATATATATATATATATTATATATATATATCCCTGGAGTTAAGCACTTTGGAGGGGATTTCGCTGATGACCGCCAACTAAATAGTAAACGCAACCTCTCCTATAAAAGGGATGGAGCATTCTATGGCGGTCTTTTCAACTGAACGAACTGAATTTTGATTTGATATTTTATGTCTATATAGAGAAAGAAAAGAAGTTAATAAGCTGGTCTTGAAAACCAATTTCAAGAGAGAACTCAATATTTTGTCCTTGTGCCAGATGTCTTGAATGATGAAATGGCTAGCAAGTCTAGCAGACCATAACTGTTATGATTTTTGTGGCCATTCTTAGGCTTCAAGCAAGAGCATTGTCCAGCGGAGATCCCCCGTGTTAAGCAGAATGCGATCCTTATTGAAGAAATCTTTGTTGTTCATTTTGGTGCCCAAGGTTTTTCCTTATTCGTTAGAATAATTCTGACTGAAAAGGGTTGCTGCAAAAGACATTTTATTGTTAAAAACGGTCACAAGGGGCATAAAAAGTTAGATAAGAAAATAAAAAAATAAAAAAAATAAAAGTAAATAAATAATATATTGGACCGGCTTAGCTCAGTCGGTAGAGCGTTCGACTAGAAATGACAAGGTTCCTAGTTCGATACCGGTCCCGCCAACTCTCCGTATGAGTAGCACAGGGATCTGTGCGGTAAAGTAAGGAGCTGATGGTAGGTGTGGCGATCCACCTCAGGATGCTAAAACAATGTCTAGCGCTATTAAAAAGCGGATAGAATCCCTCGCTGACTGGCTGATACCGACTTTAGGCCGCCCCGTCGACTTTAACTTTACTTTACATACATGCATACGTACATACATACATAAATATATCTGTGTGTGTGTGTGTGTGTGTGTGTGTGTGTGGTAAAAATAGAGGGAAAATGTGGACAAAAGAACAACGCAAACAAGTGGATGTAGGAGATATATTTCGTCGTGCATTGAGCACGACTTCGTCCAACATTTATTTGAACATTTGTGCATCATACATTTCCCCACCCAATCTATGAAATATCTTTTGACCAATCAAATCCTCACAAACTCTATCGAATCCTCTTGACTTCATCACCAAACACACCCATCACCCGTTTACTTTCTCTTCTATAAAAATGTATGATGCACAAATGTTCAAATAAATGACGGAAGAAGTCGTTATCAATGCACGACGAAATATATCTCCTACATCTGCTTGTTTGAGTTCTTCTGTTCACATTTTCCCTCTATTCTTTTAATACATTCTGTCGGATTTACTCCAATCCTATATATATATATATATATATATATATATATATATATATATTATTAATTTTAATTATTATGTTTTATTCCTTTACTTTATTGTTATTATTATTATTATTATTATTATTTTTATTTTTATTTCTTTACTTTTATTTCTATATTATTTTGTTATCTTTCTTTTTCTCTTTCTTTTTCTTCTTTTTCTTTTTTTTAGCCTTTAAATTCTGCTCATTTTGTATATACACTTTTACTACTATTTCCCAAAGGAATCTGCCCCCATCTAAGCCACACCTCATCCAAAACATAGACCTCCCGCCTCATCCAAAGAAACTAACCCTACCCATTCCAAAATAAGACACCAACCCTCCCTCCCCTAAATTGATAGATATAAAAGAGATGTTACATTGGGAAATTCTCAGTAAGAGTTATGTTCTTGTGATTACCTGAAGATGCCGTATTGTTAAAGCGGAGACAAAAGTCGTATGAGTTCAAAACAAAAACCTTGATGTTGCAACATCAAGGTTATGACTTTTGTCTCCGCTCTTAACAACACGGAGTATAAACAAGCTCTGAAGATGATTTTTATAAAATCGAAATATTGTTATAAAATGTTTTCACTTAACAGCATTTTGTGGTGTTTTCATATCCTTTTATCTAAACTTTATATATATATATATATATATATATATATATATATATATATATATATATATATCAGCAGCTTAGCTTATTTATTTTAGTGTATAAAGACTCGAAAGATTCCTTGTGCACGTTCGTAAATTCTAACGCTTAAACGAAAACAGTTTTTCTTGTATTTACTTAATATTTGAAAATGGCCGTGAACACTGGAGAGTTTTGTTTGAATACAGAATGAGTATGAATCGTGTCCCAACCCCTCCCACATGTCTATCACCCCTTCCCTTCCTACTCCGGACATTTTACTAAACTGGCGTCTGTATAGTTTTAATGGCGGCTGGTTTTCTCGTCCGAAAGACGTTGGCGCCAAATTCCCATCCGCAAGATTTACATACAGACGAAAAAATCATTGCCTTTCTGTATTGCGATATTTATTTATAGCAAAGCCAATGGAGAAAAATATAATAATCATTTTGTTTGACTGACACAGACTACTATTATTTTTCTATCTATATAAATAGCTACCGGGGTCATCTATCTATCTATCTATCTATCTATCTATCTAGGATAGTCCCAGATTATCGATCTGTTTATCTGTATTTCATAATATTGATTTGTCTATCCCTTATATATATATATATATATATATATATATATATATATAATCAGTCTCTTCATATTATCTATTTTAGTCTCTTCATCTATCTATCTATCTATGTCTCTCTCTCTCTCTCTCTCTCTCTATATATATATATATATATATATATATATATAGAGAGAGAGAGAGAGAGAGAGAGAGAAAGCTAGAGACAGATAGAGACAGATAGACAGACAGACAGACAGAGGGAGATAGATTACCCTGGACAGTGATTATATATATATATATATATATATATATATATATATATATATATATATATAGAGAGAGAGAGAGAGAGAGAGAGAGATAGATAGAGATAGATAGATAGAGAAGAGACTAAAATAGATAAATATGAAGTGACTGATTATTATATATATATAAATATATATATATATATATATATATATATTATATAAGAGAGAGAGAGAGACAGACAGACAGACAGACAGACAGACAGAGATAGATTACCCTGGACAGCGATTTATATATATATATATATATATATATATATATATAATCAGTCACTTCATATTTATCTATTTTAGTCTCTTCATCTATCTATCTATCTATCTATCTTTCTCTCTCTCTCTCTCTCAATATATATATATATATATATATATATATATATAGATAGATAGATAGATAGATATACTTATCTATCTATCATAATCTCTTATTATCTCTGCCATTCACCTATCTCAGTCTCTTCATGTTTATATACTATAAGCTATTCATCTATCAACATAAAGTGCTACCCGACTCATTTATCTATCTTTAAATCTATCTGTCTCTTTATATTTCAGTCTGTTCATCTATCTATATAGACCCCACACCCTTAATATAATTTCTACGAGTTCCCCTCCTAGTTACTCTCACTACTACTAACTACTAAAAAATCTAGAACACTAACACATCACCCCAAAGTGCTTCGGAAAAGATCGTTAATAAAATTGTTAAACAGGTCACGTGTCTTTTGTTTGATACTACATATATATATATATATATATATATATATATATATATATATATATATATATATATATAATATATATATATATATATATATATATCAGTATATCTATCTATCGATCTATCGCTCAGTTTCATCATATTTATCTAGTTTAATATATTCATCTATCTATATATATATGTAAATTGCTACTGGGGGGTCGTCTCTCTCTCTCTCTCTCTCTCTCTCTCTCTCTCTCTCTCTCTCTCTCTCTCTCTCTCTCTCTCTCTCTCTCTCTCTCTCAGGTTGGGTAACTGTTATGCACTGATACACAGGAAACACCTGTTCAAAGACCAGAGAATACAACGGCCGAAACGTTGTGATTTTACATACAACAATAAAGATGAGGACAAAAGTCCGAAAAATTCAAATGCCTTTACTTTTTTTTTGGGGGGGGGGGGTAATTTCCTAATTATGTTGTTGTCGAATCTCAATAAAGAATAATCGTGAGTAATTACGCGTATCTTCTCTTTATCGCCAACGAATCCTGCCAGCAAAATAATGCCAATTAAACACCAATTAAACGTCAATTAAACACCAATTAAACGCTAATTAAACGCCAATTAAACTTGTACAATAATAATCAGTATTAATTATGATATTTCGGACAGTTTTCCTCATCTTTATTGTGTATAAATTCAATTCTTTATTCAATCTAGATTCGCAAATCCATTACTAATGAGTAGCGACTTTATTTGAATAGAATGAGTTCTGGGGTGAACAGATAATGAACAAATTAGTTTTCTTGGGTTTGTTTTGGTTTGTTTTACGGCATTTCAACCTCAGTGGGTCATTTAATGCCGATAAAGTTTTGAAATAAATCAATCCTTAATGAATAATACAATTTTTTTATAAATATATTTTTCTATTAAACCGATAGAAGGGACCATAACTGGTAATACCACTCCGGATCAGAGTGGACCTGAGAGCAATGGTGATAAAGGGGTGCTCCACATTCCCCAAACCTCCAAAACTAGAACCTCACCATCAGATAGAGTTTAACGTCATTCCCAGGACATGTAAACCCTCAGCCACCGCCTTCTAGCACCCATATGATAAAAAGTGTTGGGGCTTGCTTTAAAAGCAATAGGGTTGGGGCAATCATATAGGTGCTAGGGCTTGACGTGACCAGCCGATTGATCGGAGGGGCCTCTCCGTCCGCCTGTCTAGCCTAAGTAAGGTTCTAAGTGGTGTGTTGCAGGTCATGGACTGCTTATCCACCAAGACTCCGTCCTTAAGCATCACGGATCGCCACCCACGGCCAACAGGTGGTCCCATTTGGAGGAATCTTACCCCTCTGCAGAGGTGCAGTCGGTGAACTAATTACTTAACTTTGTTACTGTACTGGTCTAAAACTAGTACCATGCATTCAAGTGAATACCCGAGTTTAACCCTTTCACTCACTCGAGTCGATCCACGCATTCTCTCTAGTGAGTTTGATCGATTGAGTTCAATTCTCACTGGGTGCCCAAATATAACCCACTGCCAAGTGACTGATTGTGCACAAATATTCTCAAAAGAAAGAAATTGACGGTGCGTTCCAGCTATGTGCAGGGTATGTTTGTAAGTGCGTCTATGTTTGGTTTGGTTTGTTTTGTTTTACGGCATATCAACCTCAGTGGGTATTTAATGCCGATAAAGTTTTGAAATAAATCAATTCTTAATGGATAATACAATTTTTTTATAAATACATTTTTCTATTTAACCCATAGATGGGACCCTAACAGGTACTACCACTCCGGGTCAGAGTGGACCAGGGAGAAATGGTGATGAAGGGGTGCTCCACATTCCCCAAACATCCAAAACTGTAAACCTCTCCATCAGATAGAGTTTAACGTCATTCCCAAGACATCTAGACCCGCAGTCACCGCCTTCTAGCACCCATATGATAAAAAGGGGTTGGGGCTTGCCATAATTGCAATAGAGTTGGGAAAATCATATAGGTGCTAGGGCTAGACGTGACTAGCCGATTGATCGGAGGGGGCCTCTCCGACCGCCCGTCTAGCCCAAGATAGGGCCAAAGTGGAGTATTGCATGTCATGAAACTGCTCACCCACCTGGGCTCTATCCTTAAGCATCACGGGTCGCCACCCACAGCCAACAGGTGGCCCCATTGGGAGTCTTAACCCTCTGCAGAGGTGCAGTCGGTGCATTCTAACGCCCCAGCTGACAGGGCGGTGCGTCTATGTGTATGTTAGCCGTCTATATAGGTATGATGACGTGGGGTTTTGACGAGCCCTGTAGCGAGAATTCTAAGGGGCCATTATTTTTACAGATCAGAGGATGGAAAAAATATACACCAACGAGGGTATATGAGTATACAACACATCTATGTGTGTGCATCTTCGTATTGGTACGTCTTTTTGTAGGGGCCGGGTTAGCTCAGTCGGTAGAGCGTTCGGCTAGAAACCACAAGGTTCCTAGTTCGATACCGGTCCACGCCAACTCAGCGTATGAGTAGCACAGGGATTTGTGCGGTAAAGTAAGGAGCTGATGGTAGATGTGGCGCTCCACCTCAGATTCTAAACACAATCTCCTTGGTCTAGCGCTATTGAAAAGGGATAGGCTCCCTCACTGACTGGCTGATACCGACTTTAGGCCGCCCGACGACTTCCTTTTTTACTTATGCATTTCTACTTCTGTGTTTCTGTGTGTCTATATGTGCGTCTCTATAAAGTCTCGGTGTACTTGCGCCTATGAGCATATTCGCCCGTCTATATAAGTAAAAAAAAAAGGTAAAGTCGTCGGGGTGGCTTAAAGTCGGTATCAGCCAATCAGCGATGGGAGTCTATCCCCTTTTCACTAGCGCTAGACAAAGAGATTGTTTTTGCATCTGAGGTGGAGCGCCGCACCTATCAACAGCCCCTTACTTTACCGCACAGATCCCTGTGCTATTCAAACGCTGAGTTGGCGAGGGCCGGTATCAAACTATGAACCTTGAGGTTTCTAGCCGAACGCTCTACCGACTGAGCTATGTGCATCTATGTGTGTGTATGTAGGCATGTGTACGTCTCTGTGTGTATCTAAGTATTCGTGCGTCTGTGTGTCTATGTATGTGTCTGTCTCCGTAAAGACTTTGTGTACGTGCGTATATGTTTATGTTTTCCTGTCTATATAGGATTTAAACATTTGTGTGCGCATCTACGTATGAGTACGTTACTTTATGTGTATCTTTGTATCTGTGTGACTATGTGTGTGTGTACGCGCGTGTGTCTATCTGTATACGTGACTGTCTATATAGGTATGTTCTTTTATGTGTGTGCGAGTGTGTAGATATGAGTACGTCTCTTGGAATGTCAGTGCATCTGTGTGCGTGTTTATCAATGCAGGAGTGTGTATAGGTATATAAACATATATATGTGTATATGTATATATATATATATATATATATATATATATATATGTGTGTGTGTGTGTGTGTACGTATATGTATATATGTATTTATGCATATATATGTGTATATATATATATTTATATATATATATATAAAGTTATGAAAAAGCAACAAAATTAATTCAAAGATTTATTTATAGATAGCCGACGTTAAGGCGTTTCGGTTTTAATAAAACCATCAACGGGGGTTAACATAGTAATTATGAGTCATACGAAAGCAAGTAATTTTGTTGTTTTTCAAAACTAACTTTATACTTCATTACACTGTCGGATTTATATCCATTCTTTCTTCTCATATATATTATATATATATATATATATATATATATATACGTAAATATATATATATATATATATACGTAGATAGATAGAAATCAGCAAACCTCGATAGATAGATCAATATAAGTATATATATATATATATATATATATATATATATATATATATATATTATTAGTCGAAATGTACATTCAGGGATTGACATTTTCTTGATCTGTTTAGCCTTACATTTGAACATATATGCCCGCTTAAATTCATTAATTATTAACAAATCAATTTTCAAAAATTAGGTATGACTTCAATTAAGCACATATCCTCCAAAAATTGTCGGCTAAAAGCCATATCAAATAAACACAATGTTTATTTACGTACTTTCATATATAATATATATTATATATAGAATATATGTATGTATATATATATATATATATATATATATATATACATATGTATGTATGAATATACATACATATATATATGCATATATATACATAGATAAAAATCAACAAATCTCGATTGATAGATAGATAGATTGATAGATAAATAGATATACGTATGTCTAAGCATTTGTTGGCATGTGTGTGTATGTGCAAGTGTATGTGTATGAACGCCTTTGTATATCTGTCTGTGTTTCTGTTTGTGCGTGTATCTGTGTGTGTGTTTGTATGTGTGTGTACGGGTGTACGCTAACATGTAAAAGTATGTATTTCTCTTTTCTTTTCTTTTCTTTTTTTTTTTTTGCAAAAAATCAAGATTTCTAAGCACAAGTGGAAGATGTAACGTTGTTGCAGTGTTATCATGCTTTTTGCCCGACAGCGAACTTGCTTATCGGCGCATGGATAATTATGTCACATGCCCAGCCTGTTCACACATGTGACACAACACGATGCGTAGGAATATCTTCCCAAAGAATTTTTCCATCAAGCAGAAGATGATTTTTTTTTAGTGCATTCAACTTGTTTTTGAAGTTTATTTTAATTTTTGGAAAGTGTGTCGAGTAAGGATTGATTTTTTTTTTTTGGTAGTGGGAGGATGTTTATAATTCCGTTATATATATATATATATATATATATATATATATTGCACTAAAACCCAGATATTTTGAACGTAGACGCCAAAATATCTTTTTTGAATTGCAGTAAAAGCGTGTAAATATAAATTATATTTGATAAATGGTATTTTGATAGATTTATACAGAGATATATAGATAGAAACATAGATAGAAACGGAATGAGATAGATATATAGATAGATATAAACTGAATGAAATAGATAGATACGGACTGATATATATGAAGAGAAGAATATATATATATACATATATATATATATATATATATATATATATATGTGTGTGTGTGTGTGTGTGTGTGTGTGTGTGCATGTGTGTGCATATACAAATTAGCCCATTTTTGGGTTGAAATAACACCAATTCACACAGCAGTTCTCCTGAGTGAATAATTTTCTAAATAATTTGCAACATACAAACCATCATCCAATAAAAAACCATTAACTTAAATTGCATTAGCGATTTTACTCCCTTAATCGGGCAATAAAATATATATATATATATATATATATATATATATATATATATGTATATGTATATGTATATATATATACTGCAGTATCACCTATATTTTGAATTTGGACACAATAAGTAAGTCTAGAATATTTCTTAAAAAATAGTCTGTTTTAATTCGGACATCCACCATTCTTTTTTGCTTAAAAAACCAGTACTTTTATTTCATTTTTTATAATACGTGTATATATATATATATATCTTATTATAATGGAGATTGTGTGTTTTTCTGTCTGTAACCGAAACTATATTACTACTAAAGTTACAATTCCCTTAATTATTTATATCACATTCTCAATGATTTTATTTTTATTTAAACCTCAATTATTAATAAAATTGTTTTACATTATTAATACTGTTGACAATATCTACATAAGAATATCATGCAATTGTATTTATATACACAACAAAACCGCGGTTTACAGTGTGAATGGGAAGGCTAATTTGCATATTGATATAAAAAATCTGATTTTAATAAATATATGCTTCGTATTACTGATTTCTAATTGTTTGATTTTATCTTAATGAATATTAGCAAACATCTCGTGGATAAATCTTAAAAGAAAACCGTTAACAAGAAGAAATAACTGTCATTTTATTCTTTACTTTCTATTTTAACTAAAAAGTTAAATTGGGATTATTTAGCAATGAAAGACGGGAGTGGGGGAAGAGTAAGTTTCAGTGTTCTATTTTTGATTATACACCTCAGTTTCAAATCTTTTTATCTGCATTCTTATTTAGTTTCATTAGCCTTTCTAAATTAATCTAATATTCTATTACATGAAAATTAAATACTTGCACCCGGAGGGTGCATAATTTGCTAGTATATATATATATATATATATATATATATATATATAATATATATATGACTTTTTCTCGATTTGTTTACGCTTTACATTTAAACCGATATGCCGCCTAATTCATTTAGTTATAATTAATTAATTAACAAAATTAGGTATGACTTTAATTAAGCACACAATCTCCCACAAATTGTCGGCCTTTGCCATTTCAAACACATTAATATATATATATATATATATATATATATATATATATTATTAATTATATATATATATATATATATGTCCCGCTAGTAGTCGGATATCCATGACAATCTCTCGCCGACCGTCCCTATCATTCATTGCCTCTGGGAGGTCTTCTGCGCAGCATCCAGTATCCGCACAGATCTGTTCAATGCATGCCTTTGCTTGGCGGTCCACACTGGCGAGTCCCTGTGCTGGTTTCTATAGGAGAAGATCACTTATTATATCATCCTTGCTTCACCAGCAGTACCCAGCATGTCTTGTTCGTCTCACTTGGATGGTCTGTGTAATAGGCCGTAAAGCTGCTTTCTTGTGGGGTGCTGTCTCAACAATTTACTTAATATAGAACGCATCATCCTTGTGTAGTTTCCATTTAGATTCGTTCGGGTCCATGAGGTGTGGCCATACATTCCCACGGATACGGCTTGGGAGAATTGTATCTTTAACTTGTCAGTGAGATCGGACTTCCATATGACTGACAATCTGTCTATGGCAGACGAGATATTACTACCTAGGTATGTGAATTGTTCCATTGAGTTTAGAGGCTTACCGTCGAGTGTGAAGATGCCGACTTCATTTTTAAAACATGTGAACTCGGTTTTATATGAGTTCACATAGAGGCCTTTTCCCTGCTGCCTTTTGTAGGCTGTGTAGAAATGATTTGGCTTGTGCAGGAGTATTTGCAAGAAGTGCTAAATCATCTCTGTAGTCCACATCCGCGATAATCTCTATGGGATATCAACCAGCTTCTTGCTTTTTTTAATGAGAGGCCTTTTTCTTTTATGGGATCTAATGATGTTCGAAGTTCATAGTCGATAGATAGATAGATAGAGAGAGAGAGAGAGATAGGGGGGGGGGAGATGAACAAACCTTGATAGATAGATAGATAGATAGATAGATAGATATGAACCACGACCCACTAATATATACGGCCCCACATGGTACTTAAGCTGGCAGAATTCTGACAGGTTGATTCGTTTTATAGTTAATTTATATCTGTTTCGAAAATATGTTAAAACTCTACAAAAATATACAAATTGGTTGTTTTTTTTTCTTCGGAAATGTAATAAAAAAAACATTGTAAATAAACTAACAATAAAATATAGTTTTAAAAATTATGTAATACAAAAATCTATCTATGATTTCAGGTTATATCAAAAGAAAATGAAACCTTTTCAATGTGAAAAGTATTCCCTGGTCATGGTAGGCATGATACTACCGAGAAGCAGTATTTCTCATGGAGAACTTACGGTTCCATAAAGCCAAATGTTTGTGCTTTAACATTTTTCAAAACAGACATAAATTGACTATAAAACGAATCGGCCTGTTAGTAACTTGTCTGCTTATGTAACATGTGGCCGTATATATTAGTGAGCCATGTATGAACAAACCTAGATAGATATAGATTATATACTTCGGACGTAGGAAGAAAATATAAACACATCTTTATAGAAATTTTTTTTTTTCTTAAATGAGAACAGTGCTCAAATCTTGGCCTGTAGAGCAGAATAGAACCGAAAATAAAATGTGATCTCAACTCTTTTTACCATCAGTCTCATGCTTTTATAAGAAAATTCGAACCAAGTAACCAATAAGCACCCCAGCTGGGTGCCGTTTTGAAAAGGACACCTTTTGCTTTTCACTGTAAACTCTCGGTTGTTTGTTTACAAACAACAGACAATTTTTTTTTTGCGTTAGAATTTCACTGTAAGATTTTTTTAAGTTTGTTCATGTATATTTACAACCCAAAGGCATGTTTTTATACTAAAAATTGTTTTCGATTTTTAAAAAATTAGTTATTTAATGTTATTGTTAGTTCAATAGGATTTTTTTATTAGTTTTAAAAACTTTAAACGAAAGACACATTTTTACACTAAAGACACATTTTATATTAAAATAGTTTTTTATTTAATCAGAAGAGAAATTCAGCTATATTTATTTAAATGAAAATAGTTTTTTTTTATTTACAAAATATTTTTTATGTTTATTTAAATAAAAGGATATTGGGACTTTTTTTAATTAAAATCAAAAACTATTTTTTAGTATAAAAACATGCCTTTGGGTTGTAATATACATGAACAAACTTTTTAAAAAAATCTTACAGAAAAATTCTAATGAAAAAAAAATCGTCCGTTGTTTGTAAACAAACAACTGGGAGTTTACGGTGAAAAGCAAAAGGTGTTTTTCAAAACAGCTCCCAGCTGGGGTGCTTATTGGTTACTTGGTCCGAATTTTCTTATAAAAGCATGAGAGTGGTACGAAGAGTTGAGATTATATTTTATTTTCGGTTCTATTCTGCTCTACTGGCCAAGATTTGAGCACTGTTCTCATTTAAGAAAAAAAAAACTTTCTATAAAGATTTGTTTATATTTTCTTCCTACGTCCGAAGTATATTATCTATATCTATCTAGGTTTGTTCATACATGGGGTGCTTATTGGTTACTTGGTCCGAAAATTCTATTATGAGATTGAAAATGCGTGTATAGGGAATAATAAATGCTCAATACTCGCAAAATGGAAAAAGTGACTGCATGGCGTAGGAGTGGAAGTAGCAACGGCAACTTTAGGTTTAGGTAAATATATATAGATATGTACCCCTAACCCACCAAAAATAGTTCATTATATATATTTACCAAACCCTCCGCACAAGCAGTATGTGGCACAAGGTCAATTCCTTAAGCGTAGTTTAACATTTGAATTCAGAGTTTTCTTTCTCCTAACCTGGTTGACTAAAGAGTCCTGTCTGTCCATAATTGGTGGGAGAATAGTTGGATTCATACCTTTCCGAAGGGTATTAGCGCTATTAGAAATGCAATCAGCCGCGTCCAGGATTAGAACTCGTCTTGTCGTCTCCATTTCCTACGGCGGTAACTATTAGAAAAATATAAATTAAAACAATATACTTAGATTTTGCACTAATTAACAGAATAAAGAAATGTACTGGCAAAGAAATGTAAACTTTACAATACCTCACCGCACTCCCAGAAGAAGGTCATAAAGACCAAAACTATATAGCGTCTACATTACCACAAAGAATAAATATTCATCGTTTGAAACATCCCGTGTTTCTTTACATTTCTCTAAATATATATTGAAACACGTGTCTGTGGATTACTTATTTATTATATATGCTCCCACTTTGGTCGAGCACTTTAAATAGGGATTTAATTGCAGATTCACCGTATCTGGCGCACAGCTAAGCCTCGCTTTGTTTACATATGTTTGAGGCCTCTAGTGAATTCATTTCCGCCTAGAAATATAGCGATTAAATATTCTCCTATATTTGACAGCTGCTTCTGGCCGTACGGGTTAGAGAATTGGCGAACGAAAGTACATTCGGGTCTCAAATCCAGCCAGGGGTAGCTGTTAAACTGTATAGCCCCACTGATGAAAGGTGAAACCATAAAACACGTGTCTGTGGATTACTTATTTATTTATATATATATATATATATATATATATAATATATACCGTGTGCTCCCCGTTGAACTTTTCCTTTTTTTTTTTTTTTTTTTTGCTTTATCAAGCAATGGCAACACTCGAACACGAGTTTTCTGCCATCATATATATATATATATATATATATATATATATATATATATATATAATGTAAAGGAATGAAGTGGAGGGTTGGGTTTGCTGACGATAATCAGAATAAACAGGGCGGTTCACTGACTGAGACAGGCGTGTTTGAAAGTTAATTAAAACTCCAATAATCGATAATCAATCAGTGGATAACCCTTGATTCGATCATAAGTTGATCTCATACTTCTTGTTTGGTAGGTAACGAGGATGGGTCAGGGTAGCAGACCTGTCTATACGGCTGGATATATATTCATATATATATGTGTGTGTGTGTGCGTGTGTATGTATATATTTGTTTGTATATATATATATATATATATATATATATATATATATATATATATATAGCAGCATTTCTTCTTGTAGGCTTATATTATTGAACTATGCAGCCATTTTTTGTCTGCAAATTTTGTCCTTTGTCCTTTCATAGTGCCGGATTGTTCTAATAATATCTGGCGAAAATTGGCTGATGTATTTGCCATAAGTGATTGTCCAAAGTACTGTTCGCCCTATCGTGGGCCAATCTTCAGTGTAATTCTGAAACCGTACAACAATGGGTTGTTCCATTTCCTATTCATATAGGTTGTGTTTATTTCATTGTTGTTGTTATAATTAGTGTTATTATTATTGTTTTTATTATCATTTTTAACATTATTATTATTTTATAAATTGTTAATGTAATTATAGGCATTCTAGAACATTGGTGCTATTATCCAAATACATCAGCCAATTTTCCCCAGTTATTAGAATAATTCGGCATTATGAAAGGACAAAAGACAAAATTTGGAGACAAAAATGGCTCTATTGTTCAATAATATATATATATATATATATTGGAGGATATGTGCTTAATTGAAGTCATACCTAATTTTTGAAAATTAATTAGTTAATAATTAATGAATTTAGGCGGGAATATATGTTCAAATGTAAGACTAAACAGATCGAGAAATGTCAATCCCTGAAATAGGTCGAAATGTACATTCAGGGATTACATTTTCGACCTATTCAGGGATTGACATTTCCCGATCTGTTTAGTCTTACATTTGAACATATATTCCCGCCTAAATTATTAATTATTAACTAATTAATTTTCAAAAATTAGGTATGACTTCAATTAAGCACATATCCTTCAAAGATTGTCGGCTAAAAGCCATATCAAATAAACACAATGTTTATTTACGTACTTTCATATATATATATATATATATATATATATATATATTATACACACACACACAAAAGTGGTACCGCTAAATATGATCATCCAGGCAATTAAAGATGATGACCCTCATCCTATGGTTAATCTGCACCACCAACTTGTCACGTGACCTTAAATAAACAAAAGAATAAATAGGTAAATAAATCCCATCGAATCAAGATCAAAATTCTTCTTTTATTTTATGCATAGAGGTTAGGGAATCTGATTCATTGTATATTTATATCCTATTTTTTGTGTTCTTGTTTCCTAAGAGTTTCATATTACCCTAGTTTGGTGATAATATTCACATATCATCATTATCCTTGATATGATTCAGACGCGACTTGTTTAAGAATTGAGATTTTTGGTAATTTGGGGGAATTATTTTTTTTTTAAGTGCTTAGATGTAGGGACAAATGGACCAAAGAAATTCTTAAGCTGATTTTTGAGAATACCGACCCAAATATCATATATATATTGTTATAGGTGATACACCCTATAAGACTAATGGAATGCGCCGACAGGTTACTCTAAGTAACAGGGACAATTGTGGCTTGGGAGTAAGCCAATGCGAGTAAGCCAATAACTCTATTTGTCGGACGTAATTTCCACTTATCTGTATTGTATTTGTCTACTTTCTGTTAATAGATTTTCCTACATTTTTACCCGTCGTTTTGTTCTTATTTGACCCCTTAAAACCTCACAACATATATTTACCAACCCCTCCGCACGGGCAGAATGCGACACAAGGTCAATTTCTTAAGCGGAGTTTATCAGGTTTTAATTCAGAGTTTTCCTTCTCCTAGACTAGTTACTTAGCCATGGTTAAGAACCCAGCCTGCCCTGCTATTTACCCATAGCTGGAGAAAGAATTGGATTAAATATCATATAGTTTTGGTAAGGGTTATTTTCATATTAATCTAGTTTAGTGATAAAGACAATGGAAGTTGTGTTCCTTTTTCTAACTGCCCACTTGTGTACAAGTATTGAGATTATTGGCACTTATAGGGCATTATTTTTTAAAATTCTCAGATATATGGACAATAGAACAAGGAAATTGTTAACCTGATTTTGAGGAGAGCGACCCGAATATCAAATAGTTTTGGTGATGGTAATTTTCATATTACCGAGTTTGATGATAAAGAAAATGGAAGTTCCTTTTTCAACTGCCTACGTGTGCCAAGTATTGAGATTTTTGGCAATTTTAGGGCACTATTGTTTTTTATGTGCTCAAATATATGGACAATAAAACAAGGAAATTCTTTAGCTGATTTTCAGAAGACCGATCCGAATATCAAATTTTCATCTTACCCTAGTTTGATGATAAAGGCAGTGAGAGTTGTGTTCCTTTTTGCAACTGCCTTCTTGTGCGAAGCTGGGTTCTCAGCGTTATTGAACTTGGGGCCAGGATTAAAATATCTTCAGGAATATTTACGACAAAAAAAAGCAAAAAACAAGAAACAAAAAAAAATTCCTCAAGTCTTTCAGCTATCAAAGATTTCCTTGGCAACGAACAAGTTCTATCAGAATTCATTCCGCACAACAAAAGACGAAAAATGGATTCGAACCTCTTATAAATTCTGAAACGGCACTCCTTTAAAAAAAAATGAAATAAAAGTGTTGGGATTTTACAAACATTTTAAACATAATTCCCGACACTTGAAAAAAACAAAAAAAAAACAAAAAAAACAAGAGAATATTACGAAAAGATACAACAAAAATCTTGTGATACAAAAAAAGGGGGAAAATATCGATCCTTTAAGCGGCTTTATATTTTAAATCATAAACCCTCTTAAAATTTAAGAACTACAATGTTTCAAATATTTTAATACAGGTCTCCCTAAAATTGCCTCGAAGGATACCAGATTTTTAAAGCAAAAAAACTTGTTTATGTGAAATAATGAGATGAAAAAACTCAAAATTGTAGATAAGTTACCGTAAATCCTCGAGTATAATCCGCACTTTTTTCCCAAAATTTAAAGGCCAAAATCCCAGTGCGTACTATATACGAGGTTAAAAATTAAGAATATTTTCTAAGCAATGTCCGAGTCTCTATTTGCTGTCCGGCAATCTTTATTCAGACGCATTTTGTGATGTCGGGGCGCGAAAATATCTTCATATTTTCATAAAAGAATCATCGATAACTTACAGTACGCAACATTTATTAAAAATAGAATTATTCAGAACACGGATTAACATGTGACTGATAGTGATAAATATGCAAAGGCAATTTACTTAATATTTATTTTCCACTGAAGTTATTACTGTTATTTCTTTATTTTCTGCAAACAAAATGCAGAAAAAGCTACACGTTTGCATTATGTTATTGTTATAGGTGATATACCCTATATACTAATGGAATGCGCCGACGGTTACTATAAGTAACAGGGACAATTATGGCTTGAGAGTAAGCCAATGCGAGTCAGCTCATAACTCTATTGTCGGACGTAATTCCCACTTCTCTGTACTATAATTGTCTACTCTTTTGTTAATACATTTTCCTACATTTGTTACCCGTCATTTTGTTCTTATTTGACCCCTTAAAATCCCAAAACAACTGGTGACCGAGGATTCGAAGTAACGTACGCAGGTTATCGTTTACAACAACAAGCCCAGCGAAACAGGATTCAAAAGACTTCATGCACAACTATCATTTTTTAACGACACAAAACTTGGAAGAGACGATTAAGGATCTCCCAAAAGACTCTAAAAAGAACTTTGTGAAGTAATCGAAGCTAAAAAAGAAAAAAAATGCAGAAAAAGCTACACGTTTGCATTATGTTATAAATACAATAATAATAAAGGATGTTACCGTATACCTTTTTACAAACAAAGGACGTTATACAGACCTCCGTGTCTCAAGTTAGAAAAGAGGTGCGTATTATACACAAGGTTTAGGCACAGCCCCCTAAAAATCCCTTGCGTATTATACTCAAGGGTGGACTATACTCGAGGATTTACAGTACTCAGAATTTTGGGATTATCTCGATTTTGTGGCCATCCTTTTGGCTTCAAGCAAGAACATCCCCAGCGGGGATCCCTTGTGTTAAGCAGAGCGCAATCCTTAATGAAGAAACCTTTGGTTGCTCCTTGGTGTCCCTTAATGTTGGGTATGATCCTTTGGTTGTTCCTTGGCGTTCCTTAATGTTGAGTATGAGCCTTCGGTTATAGGTCCTTTCGTCATGTCAAATAACTTGCAAATGAACGGCTGTCATTATCAGTAATTAAATAGTTAACTAACCACGCATTCGGGCTGTTGATTGGCTGGGGTTTAAAACACGTGACCTCACTGAGTCTATAAGTTTAATTGGTGGATTACCGCACGCCTTATATGACCCAAAAATAATCCAACGCCCCCTATTTTTGCTATAAGGTGAGTAGACCTAAAAAAAATATTAAATTCACATTTGTTTTGTTTTTTTATTATTATTATTCTTACTAATATTATCTTTATTGTTAATATTTTGTTATCGTTAATTTTATTATTACCGTATTTGACGGCATATAAGACGCACGGGCATATAAGACGCACCCCCATTTGGATTGTAAGTTCCACAATTCTACTACTATCGATGTAGATGGTTGTTGGCTCCCCCCATTGACAGCTCTTGTTTTTAGTGATGCTGGCTGTCCACACACCCACTTCACCAGACAAACTGAGGCGTGCCTGATGGGGATACTAATTTAGTCACCGACAATCCTACCTCGGAACAAGTGCTGCTACCATATTTAACGGCATATAAGACGCACGGGCATATAAGACCCCCCCCCCCCATTTCAGCAGATCAGATTAAGGAAAAAAGCTTTTAGTGTATTTAAGCATATTTTGTTGAAAAAAAGTCTAGCTGTGCATTACACAAGCAGAAACATAGCTGTATAAAAGCAATTTGGCAGTACAGGCAAGGAATAAGCATACACAAGACATCTCAAATAGCAGGAAATAATAATAATAATAATAATAATAATAATAATAATAATAACAACAACAACAACAATAATAATAATTATTATAATAATAACAATAATAAAATTGATAATAATAATAATAATAATAATAATAATAATAATGATAATAATAAAACTTCACCTACGATGTATAAGACGCAGCGCAATTTTTTGAGCCAAAATTTTTGAAATAGTCCGTCTTATATTCCGTCAA
>CM042167.1:38353711-38403711 GCA_023376005.1 Doryteuthis pealeii
ATATAATGTTTCTTTTAAAATAAACTTAATAATATATTTGCATGTTATTTACATAGTAAGTATTATTTGATACGTCTAAGAATGTCTGTTATTATTTCTAATAGTATTGATTTTATTTTGTCTCAACTTCCTCGGAGGATTTTGTTGGTTGGTTCGTTGGTTGGTTGGTTAGTTAGTTCATTGGATTTTACGACATGTCAACCCATTGGGTCATTTTATGCCAAATTTTTTAAACACATTTTTAAACTGGTTTTGTTCTATTTAACCCATAGACGAGACCCTAACAGGTACTACCAGTATGGGTCAATGAGGACCTGAGATTAATAGTGATGAAGAGGTGCTCCACATTCCCCACATTTCCAGAATTCGAACCTCACAATCAAATGGAATTTAATGTCATACCCAGGGCATAAAGACCCTCAGCCTTTAGCACACAAATGATAAAAAGGGTTGGGAGTTGCTATAAGGGCTGCAGAGTTGGAACGATCATATAGGTGCTAGGGCTTGACGTAACAAGCCGATGGATCGGGGAAGGTGTTGGATTATTTGGTGGATATAAGTTGTGCTGCAATCATTATCATCATGTCGCGTATGCAGCACGAATATCCATGACAATCTTTCGCCAACCTTCCCTATCATTCATTGCACCTGGGAGGTCCTCTGCGGAGCAGCCAGCATCTTCGCATAGCTGATCAATGTAGGTCCTTGCATGTCCATGTGTTGGCTTCCACAGGAGAACGTCACTTATGAGTTTATCCTTGCTTCTCCAGCAGTATCCTGTATGCCTTGTCCGTCTCACTCGGATAGTTTGTGAGATGGGGGGCAGGTGACCGTACAGCTGCTTCCTTGTGGGGTGCTGTTTCCACGACTTGTTCAAGACTGCACGCAGCATTCTTGTGCAGCTCCCATCTAGCTTATTCTCAAGACGCTTCCAATCAACAGCCCGAATACGTGGTTAACTACCAAATCGCTGATACTGAGAGACGTCCATTTGCAATCATTGATGAAGGACTTGAAAGACTGAGGAGCATCTAAGAACAACCAAAGGATTCTTTACTAAGGATCGCGCTCTGCTTAACACAAAGGATCTCCGCTGGACAAGCACTCTTGCTTGAAGCCAAAAGGATGGCCACAAAAATCGTAACAGAGTAAGGACCAAAGTGGAGTGTTGCATGTCATAGAGTGCTCAGCCACCTCCTCGTAAGAAATGGAATCGATGACATGAGTTCGAATCCGAGTCGAGGCAGTTTTTTTGTGTTTCACTAAAGCCCATCTTTTTCCCCAACTATGAGTAAATAGTCAGGTAGACTGTATTCTTTAGACTTGCTAAGGCAAGCCCTGTAGACCGGGGCTTTAGAATACGACTGCACGTCTACAGAGGGGTAAGATATATGTGCTAGAAGGTGGTGGCTGAGGGTCTTAGTGGCCTGGGTATGACATTAAATTGCATCTAGGGGTAATGTTTCAATTCTGGTGCAATGGGAGTGTGGGGTGCCCATTTATCGTCGTTGCCCCGGGTTCACCCTGTCCCGGAGTGGTAGTACCTGTTAGTTTCCCAAATAGAAAAATGAGTTTGAAAAAATGTGTTTAAAAGAAATTAAAATGAATTTTCTATGCCCATCAAGAAACAAAATGTCTTCGGCATAAAATGATACAACAAGGGTTGATTTGCCGTAAAACCCAACGAACCAACCAAATTTGGTTTGGAAACAAGACTAAGACAAGTCTGAATTCTGAAACTAGCTATCATCACCATCATCATCATCATCATCATCATCATATCTCACCCTCAGCACGGATTCCCATGACCAATCATCTCTAACAGTCATCGCCACACTAGGTCTTCCGCGCAGCATCCAGAATCCGCTCAGAGCTGATTGATGTAAGTATTTTGTTGATCGGCTCAAACTAGTGTGTCTTTGTGTAGGTGCTTATGTGTATGTATACATAGAAGAACATCACTTATGAGTTCGTCCTTCCTTCTCCAACAGTGTTCCCCCTATATATATATATATATATATATATATATATATAGCTTTGGCTTTCAGTCGTATCTAAATAGACATTGAATGAGATAAGTAACGTTATATAATTTATTTCTTTATTTCTGAGTTTTCCCATTGTTAATAATTTGTTTTCTGCCGAGAAGGAGGAAGACTTCAATTATCTCCCTATTCACTTAGAATCAATTCACCGTGCATTTCTCATAAATCTAAACCAATTGCCGACCTTCGTCGATTGCAACTTTCCACTCTCAACTTCTTTACATTTCACAAATCAAACACGTGGTGTAAACTTTTAATCATTCTGTCTGTGCGTCCCTACCGGCCTTCTTCAGGTATTTCTTGTCGGCCTCGGGAACCTTCGTGTCGTAATCGGGAGCCATCACGGAACTTTGAACCTAACCCTTTATTTAGTCCACGGGGGTATCCTGTTAGGTTTGAAGTTCCGTGATGGCTCCCGATTACGACAAGAAAGTTCCCGAGATCGAAAAGAAGGTTCTCGAGTCCGAAAAGGTTCCCGAGTCCGACAAGAAATACCTGAAGAAGGCCGGAGGGCATATCGGCCGAAACGTTGTACAAATAACAATGACGATGGGGACAATAGTCCGAATAACACAGATAATACTAATCTCAAACATTCAGAAAAATAATAAAATTCTTCATCTCAATACTTATTTACCAATAACGCAATAATAATAAATAATAATAATAATAATAATAATAATAATAATAATAATAATAATAATAATACAGTCAATCATATAATAAGCGAATGCAGTAAACTAGCACCATACAACCAAATGGTATTAGCACAAAACCAAACCTGTCCTAGAGAATGAGACGCACAAAATTCTCTGGGTTTTCGAGGTACAGACGGATCGCCTAATCCCGGCCAGCAGATGGGATCTAGTATTAATTGACAAGAAAGAGAGAACCTGCCATCTCGTGGATTTTGCTGTTCCAGCGGATAACCGAGTGAAAATGAGAGAAAGCGAAAAGATAGATAAATACTTGAACCTTGCCAGAGAACTGAGGAAGCTGTGGAACATGAAGGTGAAGGTCGTACCAATTGTAATAGGTGCCCTTGGAAAGATCCCCAAAGCACTGGAAAAGAATTTGGGTGAACTGGAAATCGGAGGAAGAATCGAGACCATCCAAACTACGGCACTGTTGGTATCGGCTAGAATACTCAGAAGAGTCCTGGAAACCTGAGGAGACTTGCTGTCACTCAGCTGTGAACCACCAGCTACGGCAGGTTTGAAAAACAATAACAACAATAATAATGATAATAATGATAATTACAAGAAGAATAAGAACAAGAATAAGAAAAAGAACGAAAAGATTGACAAATTGACAGAGAATCGAAAAATCTATGGAATATGAAGGTGAAAGTGATACCAATTGTAGTTGCATATATATATAAGTCATCCACAGACACCGTGTTTCGACGTTTCACGTCTCTTCAGTTTGGCTAGATACAGCAACTACCTCCGACCAAGAGTGAAACCCGACTGACTATTCATCCGTTAACCTCTCGGCTATTTGACAGTGGCCGTAAAGGGGGTGATGTTTAAACTATTAAATACATACATTTGTTTATATATTTTACGATCACCAGAAGATCCGGTCTGTAAACAGACGATCATTGCTTTATGCTGCTAGTGAAAGTTAATTTAAGTTATATATATATATATATATATATATATATATATATATATATTTATTTATTTATTTGTGAATAAAAAGGCCTTAAATACCAGGGGTATCGTGATTATGGATCATTTCCACTCGTGGGTATCTGAGGCCCACCGAGCTTCGTCAGACCATTTTTTTATTTTATTAATTCTGAATAAAACAAAAACGTGGTCTGACGAAGATACCCACGAGTGGAAATGGTCCATAATCACGATACCCCTGGTATTTAAGGCCTTTTTATTCACAAATAAATTTGCTCTGTTTATAAAAGTTAAGCATTGAGCTCTCAAACGGAACCTGAACTCTACAACAAACTACTGGTAGAGAATAGGACCAGCCTAGAATGACCCTTGTACCAAGAAACTTAGTAATATATATATATAAGATATATATATATTCATACAAAACCGCCAGGAGACTAAAGCTAATAAGTAAAAAGTGCTCAATACCTAAGTAGAGCAAATAATAAAGATAAATCTAATGAGTCAGACGAACCTACTAAAAGTTTCGCTTAATGCTCTTCATGACTAAGGAGTCATATCTTAGCCCTGAAGAGCATTAAGCGAAACTTTAGTAGGTTCGTCTGACTCATTACATTTATCTTTATATATATATATATATATATATATATATATATATATATATATAGAGAGAGAGAGAGAGGGTATCTGTACTCTCAGCACATCAATGATGATGATTATGATGACATCATGATTCAAATTGTGGATTCACCCTTTGGATAACCTGTCGGTAATATTTATTTGTTTATTCATTTATTTTCTGTAATTCAAACTTAAAAGGAAGTTTCTTTGTGATTAAACTGTGGCTCTGTCTGGGCCAAGAGACGACACACAGACTCGCAAGAAGCCCCGTTTCTTATATACTTACATAGACTTAGATAATACACGTTCTGAGGTTTCTCTTCCTAGTGGACACTTTCTATAAAGCTGATATGTCTTTACTCAGACAGGAAGCTGCTGATGCGGCCTAATTAAACAGACCACCATTGAGTAATTAAGAATTATTGATTTAATGCGAACAGGCACGTCCATTTGTATTTATTGTACTCTCTCGTTTTCTTAAGATGTTTATTTCTCTTTGCACGCCAGAAAGCAAACAAATAAATCTACATTTTATGGCACACAAACTGCTCTATAGTGGTCATTAAAATGAAGAACAGACCATTCGACGCAACATCGTAGCGAATGATATCTCGCAGAGACAGCCAATCCACTTTGAAAATCGGCTATCGGAACTGATATTTCTACGTAAGCACAACAGTCCGACTGCACCTCTGCAGAGGGGTAAGACCCCTCGCACTTGGGCTACCTGTTAGCCGTGAGTGGCGAGCCGTGATGCTACGGATGGAACCCTTGTGAAACTGAGCAATCATGACATTCAACACTCCACGTTGGCCCTTACTTAGGCTAGAAGGATGTTCGGAGAGGCCTTCGCCGATCAGTTGGTAGTTCATGTCAGACCATAGCACCTGTCTCAACCCTATTGCCCTGATGGCAAACCCTTAACTCTTTTTATCACATATGTGCTAGGATCTTAATGTTCTATATGACGTTAAACTCTAGCTGATGGTTAAGTTCCAATTCTAGAGCCTCGGAGAATATGGAGTACCACTTCCTCACCATTATTCCTAGATCCACTCTGACCCGGAGTGGTAGTACCTGTTAGGGTTCCACCTATAGGTTCAATAGAAAAACACCAGTTTAAAAAGAGTGTTTAAAAAAGTGAGTTAAATAATTGAGTACCCATCAAGAATGAATAAAACAAAACGTATTGGGCATAAAATGATCCAACAAGGGTTGACATGCCGTAAAATTCAACCAACCAGCCAAGACTCAAACCTCTGCTTAGACAAAACAAATAAATTTACACTTAATGACATACAAATTGTTCTACAATGGTCATTAATAGAAAAAACAGAAACGCAAAATTGTAGCGAATGAGATCTTGCAGACACAGTCGATTCACTTGAAAATCGCCTGATGAATTCTACCTCGGCTCGAACCTCTATCGAACAAACAAATAATTTTAATATTTGATAATTTGCTTGAAGCATTGTTAAGTAAATTATATTATTATTTATATTTTAAAGGCAATTACAATGCGTATAAAATAGTGTCCAATGTCTAATTAAATTTCGAAGTATCAGATGAAGATACTTCAAAATTAATAAGACATTGGACACTATTTTATACGCATTGTAATTGCCTTTAAAATATAGATAATAATAAATAATTTTAAATTTGATAGTAAAATGGGTTTCTCATCTTGGGGTAATGGTGAGCAAGCTAGTCTTGCAGATGCATTACTACTGAATTGCGAGTTCGATCTTTGCTGGATGCCCATATTTGTGACATTATGAAGGAAAAAAGAAAAAGAATGAAAGAAAGAAACGGTGGATAAATAATGACTGAAGAAGAAAGGTTAATGCAAGAAAAAAGAAATTTAAGAAAGAGTAAATCAGAGAATGAACTAAACGTGTACACATAAGAATGAAAGAAAAATGAAAGAAATAATGAAAGAAAAATGAAGAAAGAAAGAAGATAGAAAATTGAGGAAAGAATAAATGAGATGATGAACGAATAATAATAGTGTAGATACCTAAAAGAAAGAAAAAAGAATGAAAGAGAGAAAGAAATAAAACTGAAAAAAGGGTAAAAAGGAGAAGGAATGAAAAGGAAAAGCGTAGATGAAATACATGAATGAATAAATGGGTAAAGAAAGAAGGAAAGAAAAAAAGCGAAAGGGTAAAAAAGAGAAGTAATGAAGGCGAAAAGAATAAATGAAAAAAGAAAGAAAGAAATAAGGAAAGAAGAAAACGAATAATTTGAGAAAGAAAGAAAACTGAAAAAAGAGTAAAAAGAGACAAAGAATGAAAATAAAAGAAAGAAAGAAAAAAGAAAGAAAAAAAAGAAGGAAATAAACCTATACATATATAAAGGGCAGTTGTGTATATATGTATGTCCGGAGGAAACTTCGAAACTAAAACAATTAACGACAAAGCAATATATATACACATTAAATATCACCAGGGCTTGGTTTTTTAACAAAAATAATGAAGATTCGTGAAGATAAATAAAAAAATAAAATTTAGATGATAACAAAATGGAATTTTTTTTTTTTGCATTTAGTATTTTAAATAGGAGACATTAATTTTTTCTTTTCAGAGTGGCCGGATCAAGGCAAGGTCTTTTTTACATAGGGATTTTAAAGGGACCTCCTGCGAGGATCCAACCCGGATTCAATAATATTGGATCTGCGAGACTATCTTTTATATGCCCCTCCTCTACCTAGGCGACTCCGGGTAGCCGCTTCTAGTAAAGAAATAAAGAAAACTGAAAAGGGGTAGAAAAAAAGAAAAGTATTAGAGAGAGAAATTTAGATGGGAGTAATAAAGAAAGACAGTCGTTATATAGAGAGAGTGAAAGAAAAAAGACAGAGAATGAAAGAAAGAAAAAGAAAGAAAAGAAAGAAAAGAAGGAAAGAAAAAGAAGGAAAAAGAAAGAGAAAGAAGAAAAGAAGAAAAAGAAAGAAAAAGAAAAAGAAAAAGAAAGAAAAGAAAAGAAAAAAGAAAGAAAAGAAAAAAAGAAAGAAAAAAAAGAAAAGAAGAAAGAAAGAAAAAGAAAAAAGAAAGAAAGAAAAGAAGGAAAAAAGAAGAAAGAAAGAAAGAAAAGAAAGAAGAAAGAAAGAAGAAAGAAGAAAAAGAAAGAAAGAAAGAAAAGAAAGAAAGAAAAAAAGAAAGAAAAAGAAGGAAAAAAGAAAAAAGAAGAAAAGAAAGAAAAAGAAGAAAAGAAAAAGAAAGAAAAAGAAAGAAAAGAAGGAAAGAAAGAAAAGAAGAAAAAGAAAGAAAAAGAAGAAAAAAGAAAAAGAAAAAAAGAAAGAAAGAAAGAAAAAGAAGGAAAAAGAAGAAAAGAAAAAAGAAGAAAAAGAAAAAGAAAGAAAAAAGAAAAAAGAAAGAAAAAAAAGAAAAGAAAGAAAAAGAAGAAAGAAAAAGAAAGAAAAAGAAAAGAAAGAAAAGAAGAAATGAAAGCAATACAGTAAATCGTATGATAGAAAGCACTAATCCTTTTTTTATTATTTAAAACAAAAAGAAGAAAAAAAAACACACTGAAGAGAAGGAAAGAGCTATAAAGCTGCACCTTAGATAACGTTTTAATAAAAAGTTTCTTGAATTTAAAACAGACATGAGAGGAAAATGGCGCCCCATGCAGAAGGCAGCGTTTTGGAGGTCAAAGGTGATTTGAAGTCGAAGAGATTCGGGTGAATAGAATGCACTGCCAAATTTGCAATCGACCAAATCGCCTTCGACCCTCACCTGTTTCTTGTAAAACCACGTTACGCTTCAATGACTAACATCCTTATCAACTACTAAGGATGGTGAGGTGATAGATACACTTTTTCTCCCCCCTCTCTCTCTCTCTCTCTCTCTCTCTCTCTCTCTCTCTCTCTCTCTCTATATATATATATATATATATATATATATATACGTCAGAGGAAGCTTCAGAACACATGGCTCCCCAGGTCTAGATTCCCGCCAAGATTATAGAAGAAGAAATAAATTTTTAAAAAAACGAATTTAAATTTTAAGCTTACAAGTGCTGTTCAAAATCCCGAGAAATTTAAAGCCGAAATCACATATTGCAGGATTTCAAAATCCCGAATGACATGGGCAATTTTGCGCCAAATTTAACACGGCTCGACTTTAATAGAGACATCTACGAGTGGTGAGGAATATGAAGTACCTCTTCATTGCATTTACTCCAGGTCCCCTCTAACCCAGTTTAAAGACAGTTTAACGTCATACCCAAGACACTCAGCCACTGCCTTCTGGCACATATATGATAAAAATGACAATAGTGTTGGGACAATCATATAGGTGTTAAGGCTTGGTGTGAAGTATTGCATGTCATAGACTGCTTAACTACCATGATTCCTTCTTTAAGCATCACCGGTTGCAATCAACGGTCAACAGGTAGCCTAATTGGGGGATTTTATCATGGGGAGGTACAGTCGGTGAATTCTACAGGCCCAGAATATTTAGAAGTGACTTGTTGTCATTTAGACTAGCACATGTATACTAAAAGAAAAGGATTGGGGGTTTTCATAAGAGCAATCAGGTTGGAAATATCATATAGATGCTAGGACTTAGAGTGACCAGCTGATTGATCGGAGGGGGCCTCTTAGACCGCCTGTCTAGTTTAAGTAAGGGCCAAAGCGGGGTGTTGCATGTCATGGACTGCTCAGCCTCCAGGATTCCGTCTTTAAGTATTCATTGTGGCGATGTTACCCCTCTGCAGAGGTAGAGTCGGTGAATTCTACAGCCCCAGCCGACTGGGCGGACAGAATATTTAGAAGTGACTTTCTGTCTCTCAGACTTCGGTGAAAAACCACCAGTTATATCTGGTGTGAAAAAAAATCGCATTGAGTGAAAATACTAAACCAGTTTCTTTTCCAAATGCAATATTACCCAACAACGATCACAGATACATTAGCTTTTGGCTTTTTATTATAAAGTAAAAAAATAAAAGAGCTCAAAGAAAAACAACAAAGTCTTGTGTTCTTTAATTAAAAACTAGGCAACAACACAAGACATCTCAATACCAAGTCAAGAAGAATCCCAAGCCAGAAAGGAGAGACACCCAGATATAGATCCAGTTTAGATCCAGCTAAGGAGCCAGCTACCAAACCCAGATTCAGGTAACAGATCCAGCTACGTAGATAACAGATCCAGCTACGTAGATAATAGATAACAACTATCCAGAACCATAGAAGATCCATAAAGGAAGATGATTTATATGGAGGATGGGATTGATAATGCAAGACCAGGTTGTTATAAAATTAACAATGATTTATTAAAACACAGAGTAGAAAATGCTTCGACCCTCAAACGAACTTAACCAGGAACTCCGAACGCTGGCGTTTTCAAAACATTCAAATGTAAACAAAACGCTTTAACAAAACAAAGGGAAGCAACTCTATTTTTGTTTTAAGTCTATTTTGTTAGGTGTTCCTAACACTTTCGCACTTATGTCCACGATACGAGATGATATAAAAGTACCATGTAACATAAAATATAATTCAGTGGAAAAACCACCAGTTATAACTGGTGTGAACAAAAATTGCATCGAGTGAAAATAATAAACCAGTCTCGTTTCCAAATGCAATATTACCCAACAACGATTACATTAGCTCCGTTTTTGTTTTTGCTTTGTTTTTGTTTTATTGTTTTGCTTTCTCATTTTTAATAAATTTTTGTTCCCACAAAATTTCAATTTTCAATTTCAACTCGTCACTATGAGAAATAATGTTTAGACAAAGTCCTTTTTTCTTTTTAAAGCTTCATCTTTTATTAACGCAGTGAACTTTTTCAAGTAAAAAATAAAAGGCGAAGAGAAGAGAAACCTGGAAATTAAAAATTAAGGAGAGAACAATAACAGTTCCCTTAAGAAAGAAATAAATTCAAACATAAAATAAAACAAAATTAAATAAAAGAAACGAATTCAGCCCTGACTATACTGGCTTCCATTTTGTGTATAGCGAGATAGAAGAAAATAAATTTAAAAAGAAACAATATGAGGTCTTGCAATCGCATACAGAAAAAAACGGTAGCAAGAGAAGGAAAGAGAGAGAAAGAGAGAGAGAGAGAGAGAGACTAAGAAGGGAGAGAGAGAGAGATGAGAGAGAGAGAGAGAGAGAGAATAAGAAGAAAGGATGAAGAGGGAGAAAGAGAAATGGAATGAGGTGGAAAGAAAGGGGATGTTGGAAAGGTAACAAGAGACAGAGAGAGAGAGAGAGAGAGGGTGAGAAAAAAGAAAGAAAGAGAGAGAAAGAGAAAGAGAAAGAAGAGAGGTGGAAAGAGGGGGTGAGAAAGTGCCATTTTGTGTATAGTGAGACAGAAAAAAAACAAATTCAAAAACAAGCAATATGAGGACTTGCATGTACATACAGAAACAAGTAGCAAAAGAGAGAGAGAGAGAGAGGGCAGAGAGAGAGAGAGAAAGTGAGAGCAGAGAAAAGAGGGAGTAAAGACGAAGAGACAAGAGAGAGAATGTGCGAGAAATAATAAGAAAGGGATATAGTGAGAAAGGTGTGTGGGGTGAGAAATGGGGGGTAGGAAATGAGTGCCATAGCATAACAAGCGTTAACACGCCATCTCTCCATTCCGTAACTTTGATTTGGCCCCGAGAACATGCTTTCAAATAAGGAAAGGTCGGACATGAATTACTAAAATGCTCAACCTGGCGTCTTGATTCAGAGATAGGACCTTTTTAACAACGGAATGTTAAAATTGGTTAAGTCCTAGTTGAGAGCACAATGTTCCATGATTTTGTACAGAGCAATATAATTGGTAAGGACAAATGGTTAAGAATCGGTCATATTAGTGGTTATAGATCTATTTCTACCCATATTTATAACATATGCATATAGGTAAAAATTGATATACAACTGCTAATATGACCGATTTCAAGCATTTTTCTTTGCCATATATATATATATATATATATATATATATATATATATATATATATATATATATTCTGATCTGGAGTCCCTAAGGTGTCTGATACTGAAATCCAGTGCTACCCACCAACTCTTGCGACACTACCGTTGCCAAACCGCGTTGGTACCTCAACTTTCCTTTGGATCACATCGGCAGTGTGGAGATAGGATTTGCTGCAGGGGCAACAGCTTATCTTCCATATGAACCCACCAGGTTATGTGTTCAAAGATAAAAAAAAAAACTTTGACACTACTCCATCGTCTCTCGTAGACAGGTTGCCAACCAATCAACCAACCAACCATATATATATATATATATATATATATATATATATATAAACAATATATATTTTTGAATATATTTAATTGCATGGAAACTATAAATATGTACAAAACATAATGTATATTTATTAATATTGCTCTATCATAGATACTGAGCACTCTCCTGATTTTACTGTATATATTATCTTACTACTGCCTCATCAAGGGGCCGGGTTAGCTCAGTCGGTAGAGCGTTCGGCTAGAAACCACATGGTTCCTAGTTCGATACCGGTCCTCGCCAACTCAGCGTATGAGCTTGCACAGGGATCTGTGCGGTAAAGTAAGGAGCTGATGGTAGGTGTGGCGCTCCACCTCAGATGCTAAAAACAATCTCATTGGTCTAGCGCTATGAAAAGGGGATAGACTCCCTCGCTGACTGGCTGTTACCGAATTTAGGCCGCCCCGACGACTTTACTTTACTTTTATTTATTGTCTCATCAAGTGAGATATTGTTAACCATACATTGAGGAAACACACACACACACACACACATACACACACACACACACACACATATATATATATATATATATATATATATATGGAATGTATAATCATTCAGATTGGCAAATTCCGGTGATTGTGTATAATGTTATTCGTGTGATTTGATTGGTAGGTTTTGGTGGGTATCATTTTTGTGGGTGGTGCTGCTTTGGGGGAGGGGGTGTTGCCTTTTCTTAAAAATACAAATGTGAAAAATCCTTCACCTCGTAATATTTGCTGTCTTCTAATCTTCGTGATAAATCTTGAGTGATATAATCATGAATATTTAAGTGACAGCGCTCGATTGCATTTGCCAACTTTTTCAACTCTAAAGATTGGATTTTATTTCACTTCTGTTTTCACTTTCATATCATTGATCACTACATAGGAAAGGTGAATTGTTGCTTCTACTAAACAGATTCTCGTAATATATATATATATATATATATATATTATATATATATATATTTTGTGTTTATTTAGGTATCTGTATCCGTTTGTGGTAGGTACATATATCAGGTTTGGGCATTAGTGTAAAACATTAAAGAAATTAAAAATATAAGAAACTTGGTTGTTTTAGACAAGAGTTCCGTTTATTTTGTAAATTTTCAGGATTACAATACTCCCTTCCTCGGGCAGGTGAATGTCTGAGGAAGGGAGTATTATAATCCTGAAAATTTACAAAATAAACGAAACTCTTCTCTAAAACAACCGAGTTTCTTATAATTTCTTTAATGCTTCACACTAATGGTCAAACTTGATATATATACCTCCCACAAACGGATACATATACCTAATAAACACAAATATATATACTTACGAGAAGCATACGGAGACCCTTAGACAACATATATATATATATATATATATATATATATATATTATATATATATATACTATTATTGTCGATCCTTGCGGTAAGAAGTTTGCTCTACTTAGGTATTGAGCACTTTTTACATTTAAGCTTTAGATAATCCTAACGGTTTATATATATATATATATATATATATATATATATATATATATATATTCATTTGGCCAAGTGTTATAGTATCAATCCATTATTTTCGGTTGGTCTTTTCTTTTTTTCATTTTTTCCCCAGGTGAAGTTTGAATGAAGGTAGAATATTTTTACTATTAAAATATTTGCTGGGATTTTTTCTTACCGCAAGGGTTTACCAATAAGTTTAATATATATATATATATATATATAAACAAAGGGAAACCACTCTTGACTGATAAATTATTTATCCAATTTCCCATTAAATTACCCCTAACCCTAGCTCTAACCCTAAACCCTAACCCAAACCCTATCCCTAAACTATAACACTAACCTAACCCCGTCTTCTTTTTTCCCAGTAGATCAAAAAATAAATAAATAATTTATTAGTTCAGAGTGGTTACCCTTTGTTTATGTTATACTTATAGGAAATAACACACACAACACACACACACATATATATATATATATATATATGTGTGTGTATATGTGTGTATATGTTTCTGTTTCTATGGCTCTGATGGCGTGAAAAAAAAACAAGATAATGTAGTCTGGGAAAAGATTTAAAAAAGAAAAGTCCAAAATACTGTCTGTAAAATGTCATCGGTATCTTACGAGTTGAAGTTAAATATGTAAAAAGTGCCGATACACTGAGTAGCGCAAAATTATAAGGACCTAAAGGAGTCAGAAGCTACCTAACTATGTTTCACCGAATGGCACAGAGCTAGTTTCTGACTCGTTACGAGTTTTTCGATGGAAAATGACGTAGCGAAAGAACGTGACGCAGCGAAAGGGCGTGACGAAGCGAACGCGCGGGATACACGATTTTGGGGAAAAACAATACTTCCAGTTTGAATTTAAATTGTTTTCTGTTTTCTCTTGAAGAATCCGGATCAAAAAATTTACGTACAAAAACAGACCTAATTATCATTATGCTCTGATGATGATTTTTAATAAATCAAAATATTGTCAATATCAGCAATGAAAAAAATATAAAATTTTCATTTTAACAACATATTGTGTTGGAGGGCTTTGCATCGTGTTGCATGAACACCAGAAAGTTATTTTCAACTTCTTTTAGCCTCTGTTGTTTGAACAGGAAATAATTGTTTCATACCCTGCCAGTTGAGCCACATGATTATTGTACTTTGCATTTGGTTCTACCGTTTCCTGGCATGTGTGATAGATAGATAGATAGATAGATAGATAGATAGATAGATAGATATAATAGATTGTAGATAGATAGATAGATAGATAGATAGATAGATAGCACACTGAGATAGATAAATAGATTAACCAATTGTGATAGATAGATAGATAGATAGATAGATAGATCTGAACACACTGAGATAGATAGATAGATAGATAGATAGATAGAAAGGAAGAAATAAACTTACATAGATAGATAGATAATAAGAGAGAGAGAGAAAGAGAAAGAGGGAGACGGTGCGTTAGAAAATCTTTACCTTGATTTCACTTTTCTATACCAAAGGAATTTATCTTCGATAGGAGCCAATTAAGCAATAAGCATTACACTGAATTAGAGATAATTTATTTCAGTTGGAAGTAATTAAGACAGGAACGACATAAGCTATTGTATATGCCTTTACAACCGGTGCTGACCCCAATAAATCAGTATTTTAGCCAATACACAACACATGAAACATTTCCCGCTCACAAACAAACCTTATGGAACAAATTATCTCTCAAGGAATGGCACATCTTATAATCAGAAAAATTCTTCAGATTTTCGGTATCTTCGGGTAGTGTTTTTGTTGTTTTTTTTTTGTTTTTTTTTTTTTTTTTTTTGGGGGGGGTTTCAAAGAACAAAGCTTTTTTGTTGAGGAAATATGTTTGTGTTAAATTACAGAGGTACAAAAAAAAAAAAAAAACAGAACCCAAATTCTTTTCTTTTTTTTACCCTATGTGTTAGAATCTTTTGGGCCATCGTGGAGCCCTTAAGCAAGAGCGCTTATCCAGTGGAATTGAATCCTTAATAAAGAATCCTGGGTATTGGTAAAGATCTAGTGATCCTGTAAGTCCGTCCTGAGTATTGGTAAAGAGTCCTCCGATAATGAACCCTTCGATTCCTCTGGTAAAAATCCAAAGTTCCTTCGTCAATGGTCGCAAGTATACTGTGAAAGAATCAGTGCTTAAGTAATGTATCAGCCACGCAGTATTGCTAGTGATTGGCTGCAAGAATAACTCACGTGATTTTGGCTACTCTATAAATCCAGATAGGGAATTAGAGCACACCTTATATACTAAATTATTCCAACACTGTATATATAGTATTACTGATGTAGACTACAAGAACCCAAATTCTGTTTTTTTTTTTTGGGGGGGGGGGTCACCCCGTACTTATCTGTGCGGTAAAGTGGTGAGCTGTCAGTAGCTTTGGCACTCCATCCCAGCAAAAAGAATCTTCCTGGTCGAGCGCAGAAAGAAAAGGTTATTGACTCCCTCGCTATCTGGCTGATACCAACAATTAGCCACTTTGCCAACTATCTTATATATATATATATATATATATATATATATATATATATATATATATATATTGCATAGCTCCATCGTAATTTACTATCTTTTCTACAACAACGGTGGCTACATCGGAGAAACAGGCACCTTTAATAACCCTCCGCAATTAATCCCCAGTAGCCAAAACAATTTACCTGGACACTCTTCGAATAACATCAACTGCGTCCTTGTATGTACAGGGTTGCGTTCCATATACACACGTAGAAATGAAGAAATTAACTGGATATACCAATAATCATCATCATGTCGCGAAGTTAGCACGGATATCCATGACAATCTCTCGCCAACCTTCCCTATCATTCATTGTCCCAGAGAGGTCTTCTGTGCAGCATCCAGTATCCTCGCATAGTTGGTCAATGTAAATATATATATTTACCAACCCCTTTGAACGAGCAGGATGTAACACAAGGTTACTTTCTTAAGCGGTGTTTAACAGGTTTGAATTCAGTTTTCCATCTCCTAGACTGGTTATCTACCCAAGGTTAGATCCCAATCTACCCAACAATCTACACATAGCTGGAGGGAGAGAATTTGGAATCATACCTTTTCCAAGTGTATTACTGCGATGCGAATTTCAAATAGATTCGTCAAGGATTTGAACTAGGGTCGCCGAGTCCATTACGACTTTAAACATTACACCACGCATATTAGCGCTATATAAAATTCTCATATACCCTACCTATAAACATTAAAGGATGTGTCCCAATCCTCATAAATACGGAAGCTGATTGAGTAGTCTTATACCACTAGCACTAGTGGTTTACCTTCTTCACGCCGCTGGCGAGTATTGTATCTTTATTTCATGTTATAAAGACTCCATTTCATTTCCAAGCTCCGTTTGGTTATTTCTCATTTAGTAACCTTTGTTAAGTTACAACATTTTGGCGACGAGAATGATATTGAGGGTCTTAGTGAGTCTATGAGATATGAGATCGGAAGATAACTGAAAGGATGTTATATACCCTACCTATGAACATTAATGAGTATGTCCCAATCCTCATAGATACGGGAGTATTATGCTGACTGAATAGTCTTATACCGCTAGCAGTGGTTTACCTTCTTCACACCGCTGGGGAGTATTGTATTTTGTTAATGTCATAAAGAATCCATTTCATTTCCAACCTCCGTTTGGTTATTTCTCAATGATTAACCTTTGTTAGGTTACAACACTATGAACATTAATGGGTATGTCCCAATCCTCATAGATACGGGAGTATTATGCTGACTGAATAGTCTTATACCTCTAGCAGTGGTTTATCTTCTTCACACCGCGTATTTTGTTAATATTATAAAGATTACATTTCATTTTCAGCCTCCGTTTGGTTATTTATAATTTAGTAAACTTTGTTAGATTACCACAGAAATGCAAACAGCCCAGTCAAGGATTTGAACCCGTTTCGCTGTGTCCATTTTCAACGGTGATAACCATTGTATCACACACGCATTAATCAATATGAATAAATATCTGACCCCTCCACATTGGTAATGATATCGTTAATATCTTTGAAAATCTGTGTTACGCCTCAAAGATACGTGGTTCAAAATTAACTGATCCGAAAAAATGTAAAAGCTTTTTAAATAAAATAACTGGTGCATTGTATATTTTATTATTAATATATCAACACTGAAAATTTCATTAAATTCGGTTAATTCCCTAATTTTTTTTTTCTTTAGGCGGGGTGACATACGATGATGGAATTTAGGTCCGTTAACTTCGATTTAACCCTTTATATTTTATCTCCTCTATCCAGGGAGCATCGAATTTATATTACCAATATGGAGGGGTCAGATATTCAGTCATATTTCATTCAGATCTCGTTTTACAGTTTAACTGTTATATCAACCCTCTGGCCGTGCTGATAGAAAGTTCCGATTTATGGCCGAGATAGAACCCCAGTCAGCTAAGTGTCCGTATCACCGTGAGTACCTGCTGATGTCTAATTCAATTATTAGTGCTTTGTAATAAATAGTAATTATAGCCCGGATAGTAATACTTGTGACAGGAGTTATATTTCGAGAAATCGATACAATAATATGATTAGTAGCCCTGGTAGTATGTTTGAGGGGGGCGGGGCGGGGCAATAATCGATATGGTAATATAGTTAGGGCAATTTCCGATGTTGGTTTGACTAATAATAATGGGTTGTAGTCCTAGAAGTTTTAAGAGTAATCAATAGTATAATTTAATAATGGTATTTACTAAACTATGGCTCAAGGCCATGGCGAAAAGAGCGATTGTTGGCTGGTTGGTTTTACAGTATTCTAACCCCCGGCACGAAAAACATTCATGTGAAGGCTTTCCCTGAAGATGTTGATGTGTCGATGCTTTGTTGCTGCCGCTTTCTTCTGGACCTCTTAGCTTCCTGGTGTTGCGCCAGGGTGGCTTCAGACATGAACAGTCCGCTACAGATAGCCTGTCGCCACCAGGGCGGTTCTGGTCTTCACAGTCACAGGAGGTGTTGCAAGTTCAGGGGCACAAGAACTATATAGTCTTCCGAGACTGCAATGCCAATGATGAACCCCCGGTTATTTTATGCTGAAATTACTCTTTCACACAATTAAGTAATTTCATGATTGATTAAATGATTTATTTTAATGGCATGTCAACCTTTTAAAGCTTATTTTATGCCTAGAGGTTAGGGAATCGCGTTCACTCTACGTTCATATTTATGTTGTGTAATTTCATAACAGTTCTTTTTTTACAACATATTATTATACTATTGGCTCGGAAGGAATTTCACCACCCCTCAAAGATTAGGTTCTTTGATATTTGTAGAAGAGAAGATTGGTTAAATCCTACTTAACGGACCTAAATTCCACCATTGTATGTTACCGCGCCGAAAGAAAAAAAAATTCCAAAAATCAGTGAATTAACCGAATTTAATGAAATCTTAATTGTTGATATGTTAATGAATAAAAGATATAATGCACCAGTTATTTTATCTAAAAACTTTTACATTTTTTCAGGTAAGTTGAATTTGAACCACGTATCTTTAAGAATATGTGTTACGCCTCAAAGATACGTGGTTCAAAGTTAACTGACCTGAAAAAATGTAAAGGTTTTTGAATAAAATAATTGGTGCAATATATTTTTTATTCATTAATATATAAACACTAAAAATTTCATTAAATTCGGTTGATTCACTGAATTTTGGTATTTTTTTCTTTCGACGGGGTAACATACGATGGTGGATTTTAGGTCCGTTAAGTTCGATTTAACCGAAGATTGTTTATCTCCGGAAACGAAGAACGTTCGTGTGTAACGTTATGTCTCTCATGTCGGAATGGAGGGATGATATATCATATAGAACTAATCGTTGTATACTTATCTCTGGTCCGGTACTATTTTGGAGAGGCTCGAATCTGGTTGCTAGACCGATGTTGATTTGGCTGACAATTCCTTGATGTTTGGAGTCTGGAAATCAGCTTGGGGAGCTGGGGGACATCTTACTCTTTCACTCGAGTAAATAATTTCAATGATTGATTTATTGATTTTAATGGCATGCCAACCTGTTTAAGCTTATTTCTGGCCAAGAGGTTAGGGAATCGCGTTCGTACTTATTGGTTTGGTGCATGATTATTTCGGCTGTTTTCAACAAATTTTATAAACAAAAATAATTTGGATACGTTCGGCTTTGTTGTTATCAGAGATTTTGTGGGCGACCCATGTTTCCATACTTTTACAAGCTTTTTGAAAGGACAAACGATGGCCGAATGGGCCACATTGGAGTCTTCGTTGAATGGCGTTGTCCAACTGAAAATTGAAATAAGTTATTTACTAACCAAAATAATAGCAAGCTTAATGGTTCAGTTGGTTGGTTGATAGGGTTTTACGCCATGTCAACCCTTGTTGGGCTATTTTATGCTGAAGACGTTTTGTTTTACTCATTATTATTGTGTATTCAATTTCTAACTTCGTGGTCAAGCTTTCGTCCTCTTCCAAAGAAGAAGCTCGTTGAAATTTGTCTGCGAGGTTTGTATCCCCTGATTTGCACCTCCTGAACCACCTTTCATCTTGGATTTTGCCGATTGTTCCTTCACCAAAACGTTCATTGCCCCCTCCGATCAATCGGCTAGTCACGTCAAGCCCTAGCACCTATATGATTTCCCCAACCCTATTGCAAGCCCCAACCCCTTTTTTATTATATGGGTGCTAGAAGGCGGTGGCTGCGGGTCTACATGTCCTGGGAATGACGTTAAACTCTATCTGATGGTGAGGTTCCAGTTTTGGAGGTTTGGGGAATGTGGAGCACCCCTTCATCACCATTGCTCCCTGGTCCACTCTGATCCAGAGTGGTAGTACCTGTTAGGGTCCCATCTATGGGTTAAATAGAAAAATGTATCTATAAAAAAATTGTATTATCCATTAAGAATGAATTTATTTCAAAACTTTATCGGCATTAAATGACCCACTGAGGTTGATATGCCGTAAAACAAACAAACAAACAAAACGTTCATTGTGATCGGGAAATTCCAAACTTTCTCGAAGAGGTAAAGCATAATATGATGAATGTGGATATGTGTTTTTTTTTAACTTAAAAACGCCTGCCGGATCCCTTAGAACTATGAAATTAACATTCCAACTGTTGTTTCTAGTTAGGGGCCATGCCCATACATCTTACCTGATTGTTGGTACGTTAGAAAAGTTTGGGGAAATTTTCGAAATCGGGGTTTGAAGGGCTTTTTTTTTCTTCCAAAGACGTTATTAAAAAAAAAAAACTGTGTAACACTATCGAAAATTAATAAAATAACATGTAATTTGGTATTTTTAGAAGCCCCCTAACTGATAGTTTGCAACTTTGAAAATTTTGGTTAACTTTAAAAATGTTGCTTTAATTCATAAACTCAAAATATAGCCTTCAAAACTTTAAAAGAGCGGATATTCTAATGAATCAAATTAAAGAAACCACCAATTGTTATTGTTTTTATTGAATAAAATTTGTTGATAAAAATCGCAATAATTATGCACCAACCTAATAAATATGTTGTGTAGTTTCTAAAGAGTTTTTACACGATGTTATTAGGCTATGGGCTCGGGGGGGGGGGGGTTGCATCACCCCCTCAAAGATAAACTTCTTTGCTATTTGTAGAAATGAGGATTGCTTATCCAGGGAACGAATCGCGTTTGTATAAACCTGGCACACAGTAAGGGTTTAAAACGCAGAAAGAGGAACATAACTGCTCCCCAACCATTGTTTAAGAGATACGATCTCAGAGTCAAGCGAATTAGCAAAACCTGATTTTGGGCGAATGCAAATTTCCCCGAGATCAGCAACACAATTAAAGAAAGCACGAGTCACAGAACAAACATGTCTTTTTGGAACTCAGTATTGTGTGTGCGTTGTGAAAAATTCCTGTATATGTTGTTTCTTAATATGTTTTTTTTGCGTACGGTCGTATCGAATACGAATAATTTTCATCCAGATCTATTTGACCCATAGATGGGACCCTAATAGTTACTACCACTCCAAGAAACAGTGGACCTGGGAGTAATAGCAACGAAGGCGTGATTCCACATTCCCCAGTGATCCAAAATGGAAACTATGGACGTTGGTAACTTTTGCCCGTATTTCATGTTTCCTACGTGAGATAGATCATGTTATTTGGGGGAGTCCCCGTGGAATAATCGCTAACGTGCTCGACTCGGACTTGGGAAATATATAACCTTCTCATCCTCGGCGCAGCAATAGGGTTAATAGTACCACAGCAAGGATGGCGTTGGTATTAGATATCCCACAAAGGTTGATATGCCATTAAACAACGAAGAGGTTAGTGGATAACACAATTACTAATGGAATTTCTCTGAATGTTTGAGATGAGGCTTGAAGATTAGTATTATCCGAGAAGGTTCCCGAGTCCGACAAGAAATACCTTAAGAAGGCCGGAGGGCATATCGGCCGAAACGTTGTACAAATAACAATGAAGATGAGGACAATAGTCCGAATAATGCAGATAATGCTAATGGAATTGTTTTCTGATCGTCTGTTTCAGACATGTATTCAAATCTTTCCAATATTCAAATCTCACTGTTATTCAAATCTCGCTGATATCCAATTCTCACGATAAATTTGTTATCTTGGTTACGAAAATAACAGTTAATTTATTTATTTATTTTCGTGTTATGCAAGTGTGAATAAAACCTGACAGGAAAAATCATATCAAGAAGAAGGTAAAACAAAATACGACAGCAAAAAAAGTTTTGTTTTTCGGTTTCTCCATACACAAAAAAAACATTTATTATTAAAACAATAAATATTTAATAAGAATTCAAGGTAGGAAGAAAGAAAATAAAAATAAAAAACGAAAACAAAAACAAACAAAAAATCGGCAAAGCTGTCTCTACTGGAAATTTTTAACAGATCCACGTTATCTCGATAACCTTGGAAGGTTTGAGAAAGATTATTTTTTATTTCTTTCACCATTGGTTAGGGAATCATGTTCATATTTACGTTGTTTGTATAGTTATTTCTTAAGAGACTTTTTTAAATGATTATCTGATATCAAATAATACCTACCTAATAGAAATAATTTGTATGCTTTCAATTAGATAATAATAATAATAATAATAATAATAATAATAATAATAATAATAATAATAATAATAATAATAATTCAAGTAAATAATAATGATGATAATAATAAGCGAAAAGATAGAAAAATGCTTAGACCTTGCCAGAGAACTGAGGAACCTGTGGAACATAAAGGTGAAGGTCGTGCCAATTGTAATTGGTGCCCTTGGAACGGTCGCCAAAGCTCTGGAAAATAATTTGGATGAATTGAAAATAAGAGGAAGAATTGAGACCAAACTACAGCACTATTGGAATCGGCTAGAATACTCAGAAGAGTCCTGGAGACCTGAAGAGACTTGCGGTCAGTGAACCACTGGTTACGGCAGGTGTGATAAACTCATAATGATAATAATGAGGTTTTCATTCCTAATTCTGAGATTAAGATAGATCACATTATCCCACCAAGACGATCAGACCTGGTATTGATTAACAAAAAAAAATAGAACTTGTCATCTGGTAGATTTTGCAGTTCCAGCAGATCACAGGGTGTAGATGAAGGAAAACGAAAAGATAGACAAATACCTGGACCTTGCCAGAGAATTGAAAAAGCTGTGTAATGTGAGGGTGAAAGTGATATTAATTGTAGTTGGTGCACTGGGAACGGCCCCCAAAAACTTGGAAAGACTGGAGGATCTGGAAATCAGAGGAAGAATTGAGACCATCCAGAAAACAGAATTGCTGAAATCAGCAAAAATACTCGGAAGAGTCCTAGAGACATGAAGGGACTCGTTGTCACTCAGACTCCTGTAAAATACCATCAGCTAACGCTGGTGTGAAAAAACTCTATAATAATAATAATAATAATAATAATAATAATAATAATAATAATAACTATCAGGACATGTGGATATACTACAGTATGATAATTTAATTAATACAACGTTTGACATGTTTACTTAAGAGCTATTGCTAAATACTTCAATATGTAAAAAATATAATAATCTTGATTTATCTCTCTCTAGCTTTTTTTTCTTTCTTTCTCATCATCTTTTCATTATGTTCGATTGAAACAGATTAGTGTTATCGCTTCCGTGCGCACAAACCTCTCTATCTTTCCGCTACTCTATTTTTTCCTTTTTTCTTATTATATTTTTCTGTGTAGAAAGTCCTTTTTCTTCCTTTTCTTTCTTTATGATAAAAACGGAAAGATCTATTATTTAGCTGTGGTGACGACACTCATAAGAAATAAGAAATAGGCTGATAAGCAACAGTGTCCTGAAGATGGTATAAAATACCAAAATGCTTAAGTATTGACAATAAAAATTGTTTCCTGATCGTAACATCCTGTTTTTGTTATATTTTTAAAATATTTTCTTTTCATATTGTCGGATTAATTTCCTCGTCGTATTCCAATCTATATTATATAGATTAATTTAAACAAACATTGAAAAAGTATTTTTGGTCGGTCATAAAAATAAGACCAAGTAAATAAAAAATAGAAAATACAGAAGAAATAAGTCACAACGACAATTTAATATTCAGAATATTCTCTTCGAGTAATTACTTTAAAATTTCGCGGTTATTTCCAAGTTGAGTAACATGATATTACAGAAAAAAACAGAACCCAAATTATTTATTTTGCCATTAAACTAACTCTAAACCCCAACCCTAACCCCCTAACCCTAACCCTAACCCAACACTAACCTTCACTTAAACCCTAACCTACCCCCTAGTTGAGTAACATAATATTACAGGGTGACCCAGAAAAAACAGAACCCACGAATTTTGTAATAAAACATAATTTTATTTTTTTGTTGAAGTATAAGTCCAACAAGGGTTAGTGTTAAGGTTTAGGGTTAGGATTAGGGTTAGGGTTAGTTCAATGGGAAAATAAATAAATAATTTGGGTTCTGTTTTTGCTGGGTCACTCATGTTACTCAACTAGGAAATAACCAAATTCGCTTTGGCATACTCATTATTAATATCTATATCGCGTTCTAGCATCTACTGTATGACCAAAGAATAGATAGATAGATAGATAGATAGATAGATAGTGTGGAGAAAATTTAGAAGCAAACACGGGATATTATGATGGATGGACATTTATAGTCGATGTTCAGACATTTCAGTTTATAATGAAAACCTTCTTCAGGACTGAAATTACACATTCTAAACATTTTTCAAATTCAACGCATACAAAACATCCATCATCTTTTATCCACATAAATCCTTGTTTCTTTTTAATTTCACAGTCCTGAAGAAGGTTTCCATTGTAACACATGTCCTAGTGGATAAAGGGGTTATGGTAAGACAGTTCTAAGTGACATTTTAGATTGCAGGTTCAATCCTGATCAAGAGCAGTAGTAACATAGAATAATAATTAACACAGCTTAACGCCTCTACCCTAGCTATGGTTAGAGGAATGAGAAAAGGATACTCCGTGGACTGAATAAAGGGTTAGGTTCAAAGTTCCGTGATGGCTCCCGATTACGACAAGAAGATTCCCGAGTACGAAAAGAAGGTTCCCGAGTCCGAAAACAAGGTTACTGAGTCCGACAAGAAATACCTGAGGAAGGCCGGAGGACATATAGACTGAAACTTTCTACAGATAACAATGAAGATGGGGACAATAGTCTGAATAACGCAGATAATAGTAAATCAAAATGTTCAAACATCAACTATAGATTTCCATCCATCATAACATCCCGTGTTTGTTTCTACATTTTCTCCACATACTCTCGGATTAATTTCCTCATCTTACTTCCATTGATATATATATATATATATATATATATATATATATATATATATATATATATATATATATATATATATGTTGTTCTGGTTCCAACGGGAGAAAATGTAATATTTTATAAAAAAAGAAGGTCTGCAAAATGTATCGTTCTCAGAAAAAATGTTTTATTCTTTTTATTTCACATATTTCATATATATATATATATATATATATATATATATATATATATAGAGAGAGAGAGAGAGAGAGAGAGAAAGAGAGATGTGTACAATATATACATACAGAGGTAGAAACATATTACATATACACAGGGTGTGATGAGTAAATTGTCTCTATTTAAATTACTAAATTTGTGCATGCGCTTTGGTTTTTTCAGGTTTTGTCTACTAGTATTTTTTTATTTGATTTTGTAATTCAGAATTAATGTGTCTCAAGAATAATTTCTATACAAAATGCCGAAGCAAAAATGGGCTAAACTCCGGAATAGTTGTAAGTGAGTTCTAATTCCAGTCGCGCTATTAGGTTCACTTTCGGACTACTACCCTTGGGAAAATTACCTACCCCCCAGCAATGGGTTAAATAGCGCCACTATTGTCCTTCGACAAGAAAGAAATAGAGCAATAATCTGAATATAAATATTTAGTAAATTTGTCACGATTCAAAGCTGCAGGGAGAAACGAAGTAAAGACATTAGGACATTCATTTTAACACATTCTGCCGATGCTGCCCTAATTGATTTTGGACATGGTCTAGGCCCCAAGACATTTAACTCAGAAATTCATGAACTATATTCGGAGATATATATTTTCACAAACTTTTATCCCGATTGTTTCTTTGTGAAGATTTTTTTTTTTTACGCTTTTCGAATTTTTCACACCTGCATTAGTTTCACTGTATTTTGAGTGACAAGGTCTCCAGTACTCTTCTGAGTATTCTAGCTGATCTCAACAATGTTGTTTTCTGTATGGTCTCAATTCTTCCTCTGATTTCCAATTCAGCCAAATTCTTTTCCATAGATTTGGGGACCATTCCAAGGGTACCAATTACAATTGGTACTACCTTTACCTTCACGTTCCACAATTTTCTCAGTACTCTGGCAAGGTCCAAGTATTTGTGTATCTTTTCGCTTTCTATCCTTTTTACTCGGTGGTCGGCCGGGTCGGAAAAATCCACGAGATAACAGTTTCTCTTCTTCTTGTCAATCAATACTAGGTCTGGTCTCCTGGCCAGGATTAGTTGATCCGTCTGTACCTCGAAGTCCCAGAGAATGTTATGCATATATGTTTTCTAAGCTTTTGAGAAGAGATTCAAGTGCACCAATTACGACTGGTATCACTTTCACCCTCATATTATTAATTTTTGTTCAAATCTCCAGCAAGGTCCAGATATTTGACTACCATTTCGTTTTCATTCATCGTTACCCTGTGATCTACTGGAACTGCAAAATATACTAATTGAGAACTTCCTTTTTTCTAGTTAATATTAGGTCTGTTCTTCTGGCTGGGATGAGGCTGATGAGTCTTCATCTCAAAGTCCAAGAGAATTTTAGGTATTTCTTTCTCAAGAACAGATCCTGCTTTATGCATATTCCATTTTGGAGGTTAATTTTGAAGGCTATCACAATGCAGGTGGAAAGAAAAAGATAATAAGGTAACAATGGTGTTGTGTGTTAACCTGTATTTTATTCTTGAATTTTAGAGATAAAATCTCTTTTTCAGAAGATCACTGGAACTGAAGTCATCTTGATATGGCATTTCTAGTTAAATGAATTTTTTTTTTTTGAAAATGATGGTATTTTTTATAACTGTATTCTCGTGTTGTATGTTTACGTGAATGCGTTTTTTTTTTTACGTGTGCGCATGTTGTCATGCGCGTGTGCATGAAAATGCGTGTAGGCTGTGACGTTATGACTGTATCCACGCGCGGGAGTGCATATGAATAACCGTATACACGTGCGTGTGTGCGTATGAAAAAGAGTATTTGTGTTTGGTGGCCACGGAAAAAAAAATCATTTAACTAGAAATGCTATAACAAGACGACTTCAGTTCCAGTGATCTTCTGAAAAAGAGATTTTATCTCGAAAATTCAAGAATAAAATACAGGTTAACACACAACACCATTGTTACCTTATTCTTTCCACCTGCATTGTGATAGCCTTCAAAATCAACCTCCAAACCAATATATACACAATTCTTCAAGCAAATTATAAAACTCTCTTATATTCGATTTTGTTTGATATCAATCTATTTTTTTACAATTCCCAGTGGATCACCTTTCCAACTCAGTCATGCCTAACCGTGTATTCTCATTATGCTAGTTTGCTGCAATCGCTTTGTACATGTCTCATTTATTTTCTCATCTCTGTCAGCGCATATCCTACATTTGTTGTTTTGTTGTGTCTTATCAATTATTATTATTATTATTATTATTATTATTATTATTATTATTATTATTATTATTATATCAGTTCTTGCAATTTTTTCATACAGGTGTTATATACATATATGTGTGTGTGTTTGTGTGTGTATGAGTGTGTGGCTGTTTCGAAAAAGATGAATTTATATTTTATTGGGAAAAACGACGATTAAACGTTTCGGTTTATATTAAACCTTCGTCAGGAAAATCAAAAAGAATGCAAAAAATCATTGTCTGAACAATGATGGACATTTCCATATTTTATTCTCTCTCTCTCTCTCTCTCTCTCTCTCTCTCTATATATATATATATATATATATATATATATATATATATATATATCATACAAACACACTCATACACTCATACAAACACACGCACACAAACACGCATATATATATATATATATATATATATATATATATAGAGAGAGAGAGAGAGAGAGATAATGGACAGACAAACACACATATACATACATATACATATATACATACATACATACATAGATAGATAGATAGATAGATAGATAGATCCTCCATCTGAAGATCTTATGTTAAATATCGGATCATCATTATAAAAACGTTGCATGACAGCATCCAGAAAAGAACAGAGTCCCTGACAACGGTCATCTTTCACCCATCGCATGGATTCATTCCTAAGCCTCTTTAACGGGGCGACGGAGGAGAGGCAGGGGACGGGGGCATGAAATGACCTCTTCAAAACGAGGCTACAACGCGTGAACGAGATTGAAATGCAAAAGAGGCAAACTTTTGAGTGGTCGGCAAAAAAAAAAGAAAAAAAAGAAGACTATGTAGGGAAACGAAGGTAAGAGCAACATATCTCCCGGCGGCTCTGGTTTTTTCTTGTATATTATATTTCCTGAACATAACACTGGCAAATATAAGTTTGAGCACTGACTGTTATGCGTGACACGATTTCACTCCTTAAAAGAAACCATCGAAAAAATTAGCGAATGATATATATATATATATATATATATATATATATATATATATATGTGTGTGTGTGTGTGTGAGGTATCCAAAACTTGGTAGTAAGGGATGATTCTATATGTGATATCTAAGACACACTAGTATGATCCAGTATGTATAAATACAGTGAATCTTTAAATCACTAAAGAGAGCTCAATGTATAATAAACTTTTTAGATTATATACAGAGCAATATTTATCTTAGAAAGGAAGGAAAAACTCAACACCGTTATTCCATAATAAATTTATTTCGACAAAAACTGGGGCCTTTATAAATTTAAGTTGATTTAATATAGCTCCCCAGAATTCAGTCTCATCAGATGGTAAATCAAAATAATTATTTTGATTTACCATCTGATGAGACTGAATTCTGGGGAGCTATATTAAATCAACTTAGATATATAAAGACCCCAATTTTGGTCGAAATAAAGTTATTATGGAATAACGGTGTTGAGTTGTTCCCTCCTTTCAAAGATATATATATATATATATATATATATATGTGTGCGTGTGTGTGTGTGTGTGTGTGTGTGTGTGTGTGTGTTAGGAACAAACAGAAAAGAATCGGAAGTATTTGGAAAAATAATAAATAGATGTGAAAAGTAAGTTATGAAGATAATTTATGGATATTTAAATATTTAGTCGACATTTACAAAATTTGTATCATTAATTATCCCAAATAGAATCATCACCTACTTTACCAGTCAATTGGATTATTCTACCGATATATATATATATATATATATATATATATATATATATATATAAAATATGTGTGTTTCGGTGTTTCATGCCTCTTCAGTGTGGCTAGACACAACAGGTATCCTTGGCTAGGGTCGAACTCAGACTGGCTGTTTGCCTGCCTGATATCCACTGACACCTGTAGCGAGACTGGTGTTTTTAAACTATTAAATACATAGGTTTCTTTATGTATTTTACGGTCACTGAGAGATCAAGTTTCCGGGGAAACGATCATTGCTTATATGCTAGTAGTGAGAGTTAATTTAGATTACCAATTAGAAAGCTCATACCAAATTTATGGGATATATATATATATATATATATATATATATATATATATATATATATATATATATATATGTGTGTGTGTGTGTGTGTGTGTGTGTGTGTGTATCTACATAGGAACAAGTTTGCTACCATTGGTCTCTTGTTGTATATGCTTAATTTTTTAAGTGTAGCAATCATCAGACAACGAAAAATATTTTGAAAATGATTCAAATGATGTAAATGATATAGGTATGTATATCATTTGTATCATTTTCAAAACATTTTTCGTTGCCTGATGATTGCTCCGCTTAAAAAAAAGAAATAAGCAAACTTGTTCCTATGTAAATAAATATAAACTAAAATATTTATTTATTTATTTATCTATTAACGCTCTATCACAGATATTGAGCACTCTTCTAATAACACTGTACGTTAGATTACTACCGCGTCTTCAAGTATAATAGTGCCAACCATACACATTGATATATATATATATTTATATATATATGAACTCAGGCCGTATATATATATATATATATATATATATATATATATATATATATATATATATATATATATATATATAGGCTCATATTGATTTTCAGACTTAACAATATCTTCTGAAGAAAAAACAACAACACTGGAAACTATTTCTCTGAATGTTTGAGATGAGGCTTGATGATTAGTATTATCTGCGTTATTCGGACTAGTGTCCTCATCTTTATTGTTATTTGTACAACATTTCCGCCGGTATGCCCTCCGGCCTTCTTCAGGTATTTCCTGTCGGACTCGGGAACCTTCTCGGACTCGGGAACCTTCTTTTCGAACTCGGGAACTTTCTTGTCGTAATCGGGAGCCATCACGGAACTTTGAACCTAACCCTTTATTCAGTCCACGGGGGCATCCTGCTCTCATTCCGCTAACCATAGCTGGGGTAGGAGTTGTGTTAATTATTTTTCTATGTTACTGCCGCTACTCAGGATTGAACCCGGAATCCAGAGATAACTGTCACTTAGAAAAGTCTTAACCTAACTACCTTATCCACTAGGCCATGTGTCCGAGTCCGAGTCCGAGAAGGTTCCTGAGTCCGATAAGAAATACCTGAAAAAGGCCGGAGGGTATATCGGCCGAAACGTTGTACAAATAACAATAAAGATGAGGACAATAGTCCGAATAACGCAGATAATACTAACACTGGAAACTATTTGTAAACACATGTTTAACTTGTTTCTGTATCGGATATATGATGATACAATATTTCTATTACCGTACCTACACACTCAAATAACACTCACACGCATGCACGTGCGTACACACACACACGCACACACACACACACACACACACACACACACTCCATAAATATTGATATTAAGACTTGCAGCCCTTACCTCCAGAAGAATTACATTCTAACGCTGAAAGAGTTCTTAAAATATTCATTATTTAAACAATCCTTACTTTAGGACTGATCTTCACGATTAACTTTGGGAAACTGTTTATAAACACGTGCTTAAGTTCAAATTTCATTCATGAGAGGAACCATTGGCATTCTCTCTCTCTCTCTCTCTCTCTCTCTCTCTCTCTCTCTCTCTCTCTCTCTCTCTCTCTCTCTCTCTGAATATATATATATATGTACATGTATATCTGAATATTTACTTATATATATATTTTCAGATATATATGTATATGCACACACACACACACACACACACATATATATATATATATATATACAACTCGTTTTTTTTTTGTTTTCAAGGTCTGTTAGAAAATATATATGTATATATATATATATTATATATATATATATATACAGAGTTTAGGAGTTTGCCATCGATGGTTGAGATGTCGCTTTTGTTTTTGAAAGACAGTAACATCTCCTCCACAGAAAACGACGTTAATGCACGCATAGGAAAAGCATGGGCCGCTATAAATAAATTATCGATCATATGGAGGTCCAATCTAACAGACAAGTTAAAGAGACAGTTCTTCCAGGCCGTTGTCGTGTCAGTGCTGCTGTATGTCTGCACTACCTGGACCCTAACTAAGCGACTAGAAAATAAACTAGATAGGAGCTGCACAAGAATGCTGCGGGTGATCATGAACAAGACGTGGAAACAGCACCCTACGAGAAAGCAGCTGTACGGCCACCTACCACATATCACCCAAACCATCCGAGTGAGACGGACAAGACACGCGGGACACTGCTGGAGAATCAAGGACGAACTCATAAGCGACGTCCTCCTGTGGAAGCCAGCACATGGACAAACCAGCGTGGGCCGACCAGCAAAAACGTACGTTGATCAGCTCTGTGTGGATGCAGGATGCTGCATAGAGAACCTCCCGAGAATGATGAGTGATAGGGACGGATGGAGAGAGATTGTCATAAATATCCGCGCTGAAAGCGCGACATGATGATGAATGATGATATATATATATGAATATATATGAATGTACATATAAAAGGTGTGTCAAAAAAAGTATTGAGATTGAAGTTGTATTTACCAAGATAGGAATGAACAATAAATGTAACATTCATTTTTTCAGAATACAAGGTGTGTCAAAAAGTACAGATTTTAAAGCTGTATTTACCAAGATAGAAATGAAGAAATAATGGAAGTTTAATTTTTCAGAATACAAAGTGTGTCAAAAAGTACTGGAAATCTCGATACCTTTTAGACACACCTTATATATATATATATATATATATATATATATATATATATATATATATATATATGGGAGAAATAAGAGGAAATTAATCCGACAGTATGTGGATAAAGGTAGACAAACACGTGATTTTTTTAGAAAATGGATGTTTATTGCAGGTAGTGATGTAACGTTGTAACGTTTCGGTCTGTTAGACCTTCTTCAGGACTTTGGATTGAGTTCTTGCTTCAATAGTGAACATGTATATGCATGCCCATCATATAACATATCATAGTTAATAATAATAATAATAATAATAATAATAATAATAATAATAATGATAAACATACACACACACATACACTTATTACAAATCTTACTATTATTCCCCTCTCTAGCATCCACACCCAAAAATGTAAACAAATATTCTAAGCCTGAAACATACGCAACACACCAAATGTTAATTGTAAATCCAATTCCCCATACCCAAATAAAATCACCTTCACAAACAATAATAGACAATAAAGACAGCAAGATGGGGCCTAGCAAAAAAATACATTCACACATTCATAACCAATCCTTATGCCATTCACCATATATACATGAATCACAACATCTTCAAACACATCATTAAGATCCCTCTACCCCCAAACACCTAACACCTGTGGCATCATTTTCAGATCCCCATTGTTATACACCCTATCTGAGAGAAAGAGGAAAACCCCCTACTACCAACCTCTGCTAACACCAACAACTGACCACTCTCCCATAATTCACGCCCTCCTAATTCACCAGTATGAAAATGTTCACTATTGAAGCAAGAACCCAATCCAAAGTCCCGAAGAAGGTCTAACAGACCGAAACGTTACAACGTCGACATCAGTACCTACAATAGATATCCATTTTCTACAACATCCCTTGTTTGTCTACCTTTCTCCACACACACACACACACACACACACACACACACACACACACATATATATATATATATATATATATATATATATATATATATCGTATTAACGGTTTTCAACCACTAAGAAAATTGATTCGCCATTTAGATGTCGTAAACCAACCAACCAACAAACATAATTTGATTCTGACGAAAAAAAAACCCACATCTCCCTGTTGCTGTAACTAGAATCGAGCCAAATAACTCTCTCTCTCTCTCTCTCTCTCTCTCTCTCTCTCTCTCTCTCTCTCTCTCTCTCTCTCTCTCTCTGAATATATATATGTACATGTATATCTGAATATTTACTTATATATATATTTTTAGAAAAACACTTTTTGAAAACACTATATATATATATATATATATATATATATACATATATATATACACACACACACACACACACACACACATATAATATATATATATATATATATATATATATATATATATATATGTTTTGAAAATTGTTGCAGGTGTGATAGAAGCAACAGCCAAAGAAATGTATCTTAGCTGTGGGGATCACCTGGAGAAGATTTCTGAAAAAAAGTGTTGACAGAAATTATGTACAGGTGGAAACGATTTGAAAACATTATATCTTTAACACTTTTGTCACACCCTGATATATATATATATATATATATATATATATATATATATATATATATAGGGTTACCCAAAAAACACAGGCTTGACTTTCTTTCAAAAGTATGTTTTTTGGGTCACCCTATATATATATATATATATATATATATATATATATATATATATATATATATACATTTTTTTTCAAAATCTTTTCTCTGAAGGTGGTAGAGAGAAATACTATTTTTCTACAACTATAAATGCTCTATATTTTATGAAATATATTAAGTACATTTTGGGTTAACCACAATGGTACTAAAATGAAACCGTTTAGCAACATTTGATGAATATATATATATATATATATATATATATATATATATATATATATATATATATTATGACTAAATAAATAAGGTGAATATTGCCTAAGGAGTTGGAAATAGATTGGTTGGTTGGTTGGTTGGTTGGATTTTTTTGCATGTCAAGCATTTATGCTTAACTAGTCATATTTCTATAGAGCATAAAAATGTTGGTAATCCTTAACTTTTTTCTAGTAAATTCCTACCATAAAATAAACTGAACCCTCATTTTATGTCCGTGTTTTTGCAATAAATGTTTTATTTTTCTTGCACCCGATATTTTACAATACTAAATATATTTTCTTTATTCTTTATTCTTTAACAAATAAAGAAAATATATTTAGTATTGTAGAATAACGGGTGAAAGAAAAAGAAAACATTATTGCAAAAACACGGACATAAAAAGAGGGTTTAGTTTATTTTATGGTAAGAATTTACGAGGAAAAAGTTAAGGATTACCAAAATTTGTCCCAGGAAAGGATAATTCGAACCAACGGTACTGATTATCTCCTTTTGTAAAACTCCAAACAACTTGGAGAAAATTACAAAGCTCAAAAACTTGTTGACAAGAGTTCCTTCTTCCAAAAAGTCCAACTTACACGAACTCTTAAGTTCATGAAAGTTAGCCTTTACCTTTGTTAAAAAGTGTTTGACAGAGGTATAATCCTCTGACAATAAAAGTTTGGAAAAGTAAATCTGTTGAAAAATCTCACTTATTATGCAGTCCTGATCTAAAAATTCTTCAGTCTGGCTAGAGTAAAATTCTCATCAGAGATGGTGGGATGCTCCCCTATCTGGGAGGCATGACCAGTGAGGTGACTTTTTAATATCTGCAAACGCAGAGCCCCTGGTTTTATGTAAACAACACAGTTTGAAAACTGTGATATAAAGTTTTTGAATGCAAATTTGTTGGCACTCTGTTAAGTTTTTATGGGTTATCCTTTTGACCTCTAAGCCAGAGTGCTTGTCCAGTGGAATTGGATTCTTGGTAGTCTTCTGATAACGAGTCCTTTGGTTCTTCTGGTAAAGAGTCCTCAGAACCTTCGTCAATGATCGTAAGTTCCTCCTCAATGATTGCAAATGAACTGTGGCAAGTATCAGTGTTTAAGTAGTGAATCAGCCACGCATTATGGTTGTTGATTGGCCAGAGGAGTAAATCACGTGACCATGGCTAGTCTATTAATCCAGGTGGGAAATTAGAGCACACCTTATATCTAAAAATATTCCAACACACTTAAAGAACTGGCATCGAAAACTGGGCATTTTTAGTTTAGGCCCTAAATCAAAGCCAAGTGTTCTATCTCGGGAATCAGCAAGCCCAGTGGTGCTGATGGAATCACGTTCTATACCGTCAGCTAAAATACAGAGATCCTCTATCACCCCCGAACTAAACTATTCAAGTCAGCGTCTATGATCGAGCCGTCTACATCTTCATCCAAATAACATTCGTCAATCTCATCACTCAAAGAAGCCGCTAAATAATGGACCATCCCGTTTTTATTATAAAGAAAGGGAAGAAAAAGGACACGCTACACAGAAAAAATAAAATAAGAAAGAAAGATTAGAGAAAGATAAAGAGAGGGGGTGAGCACGCAGAAGTGATAATGCTAAATTGTTTCAATCGAAATTATTTTTTTCTTTTTTACACTTCCTGCTTTTTCTAAGAAGTCGCCCCTAAGTACTGGGCAGAACTAGTGATGCTTAACTTGTTATTTACTATGCTTTGAGTACTATATTTTTTTATTTTTGTGTTGTTACAGTCCCTGCTTTTACTAAGTGGTCCCCCATCTAAGTACTGAACAGAGCCATTGAGGCTTAACTTATCATTTACTAAGATTGCGCTTAGAATCATACAGATTGGTTAAGAAATACAGTGATAGAATATTCCCTGCTTTTACTAAGTGGTCACCCATCTAAGTACTGAGCAGAACCACTGATGCTTAACTTGTTATTTACTATGCCTTGAGTAATATCTCATACAATGCCTCGTTTTGGGTTGTTGTTTGTTTTTTTCACAGTCCCTGCTTTTACTAAGAAGTCACCCATCTAAGTACTGAAACAGAGCCATTGAGGCTTAACTTATCATTTACTAAGATTTGTGCTTAGAATCATAGAGAATGATATAGAAATACAGTAATAAGAATAGCACCTGCTTTTACTAAGTGGTCACCCATCTAAGTACTGAACAGAGCCATGGAGGCTTAACTTATCATTTACTAAGATTTGCGCTTAGAATCATAGAGAATAATTGAGAAATACAGTAATAAGAATAGTACCTTTTATTAAGTGGTCACCCATCTAAGTACTGGACAGAACTAGTGACGCGAAATTTGTTATTTACTAATCTTTGCGTACTCAGCTCACAGGCTTCGGTTTTCGTTTCTTTTTTCTTTCTTCTTCTTTTTTTTTACAGTGCCTGCTTCTACTAAGTGGTCATCCATCTATGCCGAGCTTAGTAAATAACAAATACACCCAAGGACTGTAACAGTTCATACGAAAAGCAATAAAAATAATGCTGTTCGGGCGGATTGGTAATCTCGTCTCCAACACTGGTTGGTTGCAGCGACTCTGGTATGACCGTCACGTACTGTAGGGAACATAAAGCACTCCCTTTCAGAAAAAGCCCCCACTTTTACTGGTTTTATTTATTGCCACATGCCGAGTCGTTTTTAGGCGCGTAAAATAAAGACGCGCAGCTCGGGGATGCTCAAGATGGCGACACGAAGCTGCGCTCGAGGCAAACTGTTTTGGCTTTTAAAAAAAAGGAAAAATCATTTGGGATTACGCCTAAAAGAGCGGTTCATTCGTTTGCTGTACTTCTGAGAAATATTCATGTGTATTTTGTTTATAGATTAATCAATAGATAAATAAATAGATTGATTGATAGAGAAATAGATGGAGAAAAACAAACTAAGATATATAGATTTGAACCAAGGTGGATAATAATAAGGATGAGGAAGAAAGAAAGAAAGAAAGAAAGAAAGAAAGAAAGGGAAGGGGAGGAGAAGCAGGTTATTTAATAGATTTAGATAGATAAATGGATATATAGATAGATTGATTGATAGGGAAATAGAACAAGAAAGAAAGAACGAAAAAAAAGAAAAGGAGAAGGAAAAAGAAGGGAAGGCATATTAACAGATTTAGATAGATAGATAGATAGATAGATAGATCAAAGCAAGTGACGTCCTGAAAAAGAAAAGCTTGAACAAAAAGAAAGAAAAAAAGAAAGAAAGAAAGAAAAGAAAGAAAAGAAATAAAGAAAAAGAGAAAGAAAAATAGGGGACGGCATATTAACAGATTTAGATAGATAGATAAATAGATAGATAGATATGAAGAGAATGAGATAGATAGATAGATAGATAGATAGATAGATAGATCAAGCAAGAGACGGCCTGAAAAGAAAAAGAAGGAAAGAAAGAAAGAACGAAAGAAAGAGGTAAAGTTAGATAGATACGTAGATCAAAAACAGAAAACCTGAAAATAAAATGAAAAGAAAGAATGAAAGATATAATTAACACACACGCACGGACACACACGGACACACACACAAAAGTGTGTGTGTGTGTGTGTGTGTGTGTGTGTGTGTGTAAGTTGAAAACAATGGAAGTGAATCCGACAGTATGTTGAAAAAATAAATAATTAAAGGAAAGAAAATGTTAAATGAATAAAAATGTTTAATGAAATGCCGACACGTGTTTCGCCCGAGAGGATGTTCTTGTATACATTGTATTCTATTTATTATTATTTTAGATACAATATAAAATAATAATAATGATGCTAATAATAATAATAATAATAATAATATATTAAAAAATGTTTAAGTATACAGAAAAAACGGCCATCATCAGGGCTAAATGTTTGATATTTAAAATTAAAACGGTAAGAATACAGAGAATTTTGTACAGAGTTCGAAAAAGAATTTTGGGGGGAAAAATTTTGAGGGACGCTGACGATTTAAACGTTTATGGGTAATATTCAGTTACGTGTGACAATTGAAACATGAATTTATATTTTATATGTATATTATTACTCTACGATCTTGAAGCAGAAAGTTATGCATTATTATTATTATTATTATTATTATTATTATTATTATTATTATTGAGTTTTTCACATCAGCGTTAGCTGATGGCCTTTCACTGGAGTCTGAGTGAAAACAAGTTCTCCAGGACTCTTCTGAGTATTCTGGCAGATTGCAACAGTGCAGTATTCTGGATGGTCTCGATTCTCCCTCTGATTCTTTGATTTTCCAAACTTTTTCCAATCTTTTTGGGACCGTTCCAAGTGCACCAAATACAATTGGTATCACTTTCACTTTCATATTCCATAACTTTTTCAGTTCTCTGCCAAGGTCCAGGTATTTGTCCATTTTTTCATTTTCCTTCAGCTTCACCGGTGATCTGCTGGAACTGTAAAATCTACCAGTTGACAAGTTCTTTCTTTTTTGTTTATCAACACTGGGTCTGGTCATTCTTGCTGGGATAAGGTGATCTGTTTTTATTCAAAGTCCCAGAGAATTTATGTGTTTCGTTCTCAAGAACAGATTCTGGTTTATGCATATACTATTTTGTTGCATGGTCAAAATTTCATTTTTGGCACAATTCTCAGTGGATCACCTTTCTAACCCAGTCGTGCCTAGTTTTGTACTCCCGTTGTGCTAGTTTGCTACATTTGCAGAGTACATGGTTTACAGTCTCATCTCTGCCACCGCATAGTCTACATTTATTATTTTGTTGGGTCTTATCAATTTTTGCTTTGATATAGTTTGTCCTTGTGGAATTATTCTGTGCAGCAATTATTAGTGATTCAGTTTCTCTTTTGAGGTTTCCTTTTCTTAACCATGTCCAGGTTTTTTCATGTGCAACCTTTCCGATTTGTCGTTTAAAGTGTCCATATAATTGTTTTTCTTCCCATTTTTGTTTTCTAGTTTTTGTTGTTTTTCTGTTTGTCCATATATCACATCTATTATTATTATTATTATTATTATTATTATTTATTATCATTATTTATTTATTTATTTGATTTTTAATATCAATTCTTGTTATTGTAAAGGGTATGTTTATTTGATATTTCATTTCATTGATGTAATAAATGTTGAATTATTAAGCATCATTTTTATATATATATAATCATAGAAGGAAATTTCTATACCTTCAAAAATCCCCAAACAATATTGAAAATAAATTGAGATGTTAACTGCAGTTCCGAAAATATAGTATATATAACCTAGACGTAAAAACCATCTCCCTAGTCTAGCGCTATCAAAAAAAGAGAATAGATCCTCTCGCTGTCCGGCTGATACTGACAATAAGTCACTCCGGTAACTATATTTACTTTACTGTTCTTCTACAAGGATAGCTTTGGCATTAAATAACCCACGAAAATCGATATGCCATTAAACAAAGAAAGCAAAGCAAACTAAATTCTATAGTTTAACTTTTTAACTCATTTCACTTATTTATTTCTTGTTACTACCGTATTTGTTTTTACTCCATTGATCCGACCGATTAATTCTTCAGCCTTCTACAATTGATTAATCGGATGAGGTGGCTAATATGCCGGACAGCGACATCGTAGTAAACGAATTTGAACTATAGTCGCGCTGTTACATTTACTTTCGAACTAATACCGTTGGGAAAGGTATGAACCCAGTCACACACACCTCCAGTCTTAGGTTAAATAGTTGTAATGACAAAACTTTATTCTACTTAGAATAATTGGTACACTTGTTGAGAGTTTATATAGTCTAGTGTTCACTAGAGAATTCTCCAAAAGAGCGGTAATCATAAAATAGGGGAGGTAATTCTCAATTACTTCTTGCACTAGGATGGCTTTGGCATTAAATAAGCCATGAAGGTTATCTATTTATTTATTTATCTATTTGTTTTGTTTAGTTTGCTACGTCTCCTTGGGCATCTTCACTTTTCGTTTTCATCTTCTCACATCAACGTTTGTTGGAATATTTTGATATAAGGTGTGCTACAATTCCCCACCTGGATTTATAGACTATCCGAGATCACGTGGTTTATTCCTTCACCAATCACAAGCCATACTGCGTGGCAGATACACTACTTAAACACTGATACTGACCATAGATCTACTAGCACTCATTGAGGAGGGATTTAGAATACTCAGGACTCTTTACCAGAAGAACCAAAGATTCTTTATCAGGGGAGGATTTCCACTGGACAAGCGCTCTTGCTTAAAGCCTACAGGATGACCCATAAGATTGTAACACTTACGTCACAATACCATCAGAAATGCCTTCGTTTATTAAACAAAATTGATATATCAATAAAAAAGAAATCAAGTTTAACAATTGATTAGATTTTAAGGAAATATGCTAATTAACTAAGGCCAGAGTTTGGGCGCCCAGTGAGAATCGCATTTACAATCTAGCTTGCTAACCATTGCTAAAACATGAAGTTACTTTAAAAAAAATATAAACCTTGATATTCCGACTTACCTGGTCATTGTTTTTATATGTTTACCTTATGTTTTTTTTATTTGTCCATCTTTTTATTTATTTACTTTTCGTTTTCTTCTCATTCTATGTCCTTTCTTTCTTCTTTCTTTCTTTCTTTCTTTCTTTCTTTCTTTCTTTCTTCTTTCTTTTGTTCTCCCTTCGTAATTGTTCAATTTCATTCTTTTTTTCTCTTCCTTTGTCTTCTTTTTCTTCTTCTTAATAATAATAATAATAATAATAATAATAATAATAATATCTTCTTTATCGTCTAACATTCTTCTTCTTCTTCTTCTTCTTCTTCTTCTTCTTCTTCTTCTTCTTCTTCAGATTGTCACTATCATCTGCAATATATTTTCTCTAGTCTCTGCCTTTCTTTCTCTCTCTCTCTCTCTCTCTCTCTCTCTCTCTCTCTCTCTCTCTCTCCCAACAACTCTTCTCTCTCTCTCTTTCTTCTTCTTCTTCTTCTTCTTCTTAATTTCCCTTCTTCATCAACCCCCCCATTCCATTGCTTTCAATTTCCTCTTCATCCTTTACTACTCTTCTTTCTTTTTCTTTTTTTTCATCCCTTTTCGCCTGTCCTCTTTCCAATCCTCCTGATCCCTGTCCCCACTTACTTCCCTTTCCCCCAAAACCCACGACAACCATACCACCCTCACTCACTTCACCCCCTAGCCGAATCGATGCAATAAATCCCGCTTATTGATTTCACGATTGGTGCTCGTCACATTCAAACAATCGAAACTCCTTCTAATTATCGCCCGAGGACAAAGAACGCAAAATTCACAATCTGACCCCCCCCTTACTCCATTCTACTCCCCACAACGCTAACTACTCCCAACAATTTCACCAGCAACTCCCCACACCCAACTAATATCAACCAATATACAACCTATTCCTTTTTCTTTCCCCGTTTCCTCCCCGCCGTCTGATGCCTTCAGGACACGCCCATTCCATCTTTTTTTTCAATTCTTCACTCTGACTTTTCTCTCTTTCTTTAAAACAACTCTCTCTCTCTCTCTCTCTCTCTCTCTCTCTCTCTCTCTCTCTCTCTCTCTCTCTCTCTCTCTCTCCTTCTACTAATACTACTACAACTACTACTATTATGTTTCCGACCCCCACTGGCTCCTTTTTATTCCGCAAAAATAAATCATCTCCCCTTTATCCTTTTTAGTCTTCCCCATCCTTCACTCGACGCTATTCCTCTACTCTCACCCTGATTCAACGTAGACTTGCCCCTTCTCTTCCACCTTTTATAGATCGAAAGTATTTCATTGACATATATGGCTGAGGACACTTCAACCGAGAAACACAGTCGTCAAAAAATCAGAATTTAAATAGAAAATCTCAGGCGCAAAAAGAATTGAAAAATCATACGCATTTATACAATATCGGTCATAAGATATATATATATATATATATATATATATATATATATATATATATATATATATATATATTCTTTTTGCGCCTGAGATTTATATTTAAATTAAATTAATATATTTTTGGAAGACGAAATAATGCAAATTTATGTTTAAAAACATATTTATTTAATTTTTTTTTTTTTTTGTTTCCCTTAATATTTTCAGGCTATGCCCATCTTCAGAGAGTTGAAATTTTTTTTTTTTAATTTCATCTGTATTTGTTAAACTCAACTGTGATGTTAATCCTTTGAATGTTTTAATGTAAATGCAAACGTCGCAAAGATTGAAAGTTCTGCTCGGCAAAGGAAAAAAGCTAGTGAAACTCCGTTAGATCCCGTGCGGCGTCTTGTTTCGCGGGATGTTTTGAAAATCATTTCAGTATAAATATATATTTTTTTTAATACTATAAAAATAATGAGGCCCTGCTCAATATCCCCGAGCAGGGCCTCACTATTCTAACTCACTATAAAAATAATTTAAACAAATCTTTATATATATATATATATATATATATATATATATATATATATATATATATATCGGTATTCAGGGGAAAAGTAGCGGATGAGTATCCTTGGAATCACTCAACCTTCATCAGTCAAGGTAAGAAACAAACGATATCCTGCAGAAATTATTACAGATGCAGACTACGCAAATGATCTCGCACTTCTCTCAAATACACCTGCCGAGGCCGAACCTCTGCAGCATGGCCTGGAGCAGGCAGCAAAAACATTTGCCTCAACGTGAACTTCGTCTGTGTTCGTTGCTTGTTTTTTTTTATTAACGAACACATTTATACATCTTTATTTAATAAGCACAAGTCAGACAAGCACGCGTGGAGAATTTTGCCTCGAACAGGCAGACCAACATTATGTCTGTTTCGTTCAGCGCCCAGCCAAAAACTGATCTTTAACTAAGTTTCCCGCGTTGGCTCTGTCCAATCAGAGCCGAGGAGAACACATTGTTAAAATCTTGTCAATCGACTCCTTACTTTTTCATAAAACCGTTATTTTAATTTTAACTACACTACAGTACATAATTGATAGGCAACCCATCAATTATATGACAAAAGACTCTTAGTTGTAGCCCTGCAGAGAGGTAAGATACCCCCAATGGAGCCACCTGTTGGCTGTGGGGGGAGTGACCCATGATTGCTGAAGGATGGAAACCTAGTAGCTGAATAGTCCATGACATGCAGCACTCCACTTTTGCCCCATACTAGGCTAGACGGGCGGTCGGAGTGGCCTCCTCCTATTAATCGACCGGTCACGTCAAGCCCTAGCACCTATTTGATTGTCCCGACCCCATTGCCTTATGGCAAGCCCCAACTTTTTTGTCATATATGTGCTTGAACGTAATGTCTGAGGGTCTTAATTTCCAAGGTATGACGTTAAACACAATTTGATGCTGAGGTTCAAATTCTGAAGCCCTGGGGAATTATAATCAACATTACTCCCAGATCCACTCTGATCCGGAATGGTAGTACCTGTTAGGGTTCTATCTATGGATTGAATAGAAAAACAAAAAAGATTTAGTTTAAAAGAGCACCCAGCAGGAATTCTTCGGCATAAAATTACCCAACAAGGGTTGACATGCCGTAAAATCCAACCAACAACCAACCAACCAAATCTCTAAGTTGCTCAGTTTGCAAGACCCCCAACAATCAAGCAGGGTCAGGCAAGCCTAAAACCATGGATTCCGAAGCCATGCTCCAAACCATAGAGACAAATCCGGTGAGTAGCACGCCGAGAGTATCATGCGAGTTCGGCATCTCATAGTCCAGCAACTTCACAGCTTCAGAGCAGCAAAATTGTTCCTCACATTACCAAAATATTGCAAAATTGTGGCTCACTCTAGTAATTGTGTTGCTATTTGGTGGTATAAAGCAGTGGTTCCCAACCTATGGCCAAAATGGGCCACAGGAAATTTCAGGTGGGCAAGGAAATATAATTCTAATGATGCTGGAGCATACTTTTTTATATACAATCCAAATATTTTGGTAAACTTTCAAAGATGCATCAGGAACAAGGTCTCATTAAATAAATAAGTATATTTGAAACCAAGTTCCTTTCTTATGATAATTCATATTTTGAAATTAGTTGATTATTTTAAAAGGTGAAGAATTGTTTCTTCAAGTCTTATTTTTGGTTTGTGAAAGCTTGTTTTTTGCGCACACACATATATATAGGAAAATTGCAAAATTAAATATTGATAATAAATAGTCGTTAAATTGGAACTGAAAAGTTCATGTAGTTTAGATACTTGAGATAAAGTGTGCGCGTCAATATGGTTGTATCTTGATTGAATAAATATCTCATGTTGTTACATATTAATTGGATCCCTATTACTTTTTAAGGTAGTATAGAAATCCTTATGGCGATCAGTACAGCTGATGGCCTTGAGAGTGAGTGACAATGCTTGACCTCACTCTCACCTTGCGTTCTGGGGAAGGAACGTGAGAACGGAAGTCAATAGAAGCCCTTCCGGTTTAAGGTGTAAGCAACTCAGTTAGTTGCAGTTAGTCAGTTGGAGAAGTTAGAAGGGAAGCTAGCAAGATGTGAGCTCACTGCGTGATTGTCTGGTCTGGGGATCTGGAATAAAGTAACATCAAAAGTAAATCGAAGTCTTGTTGTTATTACTAAAAGCTAACAATGACACAAGGCTTCTGATAAGAAATGGTCCCCGACAAAGACCCGGAGTCCCCAAGAAACACCACGACAAGACCAGACTAAGATAGAAGATAGATGATAGAAGATATACCAGATCCGGCCAGAAGAATAAAAGAGGTATATAACAATGTAAAATGGAAATAATTTTTCTATTATAATAATTTCATGGGCCACAAAAAAAAATCTTGTTTCAATGTGTGCCATGAGCTGAGGTTGGGAACCCCTGGTATAAAGAACTTTTACAGTCACCCATCTGTTGGGGTTAACATTCCATTTTTAAAAATCTGGTGGAAAGTTTTATTAATGTTTAAAACTCATCAATTTCTTTGTGGGCTTAAGAAATTTTCATTTGCTTTGAATTTATAAAATTATCATGTTTAGAATAAAATCAGTTTTTGTCAAATAGTTTTACAAACTTTTTATACTGTGTAATCGGCTCTAGGGTATGTGTAGGTGATGAATTCAAAGTGTGGCCAAGTGACGCCAACATCAGTCTAGGTAAAGTGTCACCTTTGTGAAACACGAGTTCAAATCTGACCAGAGGCAGTTTGAATGGTTCATAATATTGGTGATAGACTGTGATGAATTTAAACAGTGGCCGAGTGACGCCAATACCAGTTTAGGTAAAGTGTCACCTTTGTGAAACACGAGTTCGAATCTGACCAGAGGCAGTTTGAATTGCTCATAATGTTGGTGATAGACAGACTGTCGGTTGCTCAGATCACGAATTCGGAAAAAAGGAAAATTAAAATTTAAAAAAAAAAAATTAATAAATAAATTTTTAAAAAATATGCAAAATGTGGGAGTAGCTGAACAAAATCCCCGTGGGAGGATGGACTGTTGTAAAGAATCAAGAGAGAAGTAATGAGGGTAGTAGCGGAATGAGAGATGACAAATCGAGAAGGACAACTGGAGGGAGAAAAAGATGTCAGAAGAATAAAAAAGGCGGGAAAAAGATATTCTAAAGAAATGAATACATGTTGTATGCTTGTAAAATCAGCTACACGTACACCAAGAATGTTTAATTGCACTTGCTCTAGTAGCTGATTAATAATTCTGACTGACCAGTTAAAATATATAATATCCGACAGATAGGGAGCGTATTTGTGTTTGGTGGCCATGATGATGTATAATATTTCGTGTTGGATGTAATATAAATCAATTTAATGGTTTATTATTATTATTATTATTATTATTATTATTATTATTATTATTATATTGATATATTATCAATATTATAATTATATTTATTTGTCTATTTACTTATATATATATATATATATATATATATATATATATATATATATATTAATATATGGAGAATGGAGAAAGAGAGAGAGAGAGAGAGAGAGAGAGAGAGAGAGAGAGAAATAGATGCAGAGTATTAGGAGGATGGACAAAGGCCGCATCCCAAAAGACCAACTGTATGGCAAATTAGTAGAATGCATCCGACAGGTAGGGAGAACACGCCTACGATTTAATGCAGACCTGTCACATAAATACCAACACATGGGAGGTTGGTGCAGAAAACCGAGCGGCCGAGCACCTCCATGTCAAATAAGGGACGAAACGGAGGGGGGAAAAACAGAGGAAAGAACCCGCACAGAAAAGAGAGACGGAAGGGAGGAGAGACGTCAGCAGCTCCAGCAAGCATCACTATTTGTTTGCAGTCACTGCACCAGAGATGGCATTCAAAAATTGGCTTGTTCAGCCACTCGCGCGGATGCAGTTAGGAAAAAATTGGACACTATGCTATCATCTTTAGCAGACGGATGCCAAAAACAAAAAACAATATATATATATATATATATATATATATATATATATATATATGGGAGTAAATATATAAATCCGACAATATTAAGAAAATTTGAAAAAACAAGTGTTTCCGAAAATAGGATGAATGAATTATTTATTAATGATTAAAATTTTTTTAATAAAGATTTTCATCTCCTTTCATCTATAAAACATCCATCAATTTCTTCACCCCAAGATACATCCTGATGAAGGTTTAAAGAAACCGAAATGTTTAAACATCGATGAATAAATTCATCCTATTTTCGGAACACTTGTTTTTTCAAATTTCTTAATATATATATATATATATATATTATTTGGATTATTCTGACTATTGTCCACATCTTTATTGTTATCTACACAACATTTTGGCCGATGTGCCCTCCGGCCTTCTTCAGGTATTTCGTTTTTGACTCGGGGAAACTTCTCAAACTCGGAAATCTCTTCGAATTCAAGAGCCTACTTGTCGAACTCGGGAGCCTTCATGTCGTAATCGGGACCTTGTGTCACATCCTACCCGTGGCGAACGGGTTGGGTAAATAGATAGAGGTCTCAATATGATATAGTGGTCAGCATGCTAATCTCGCAGACCAATTACTACTGAATTGCAACTTCGAACTTGTCTGGATACTCCAATACTTGTGACCTTGTGTCACATCCTGGCGAACGGGTTGGGTAAACACCTACAAAACTGTTCATGAAAAGTTCCATGCTGCAGGAACAAAAGAGAAAAGTAATATTATTTACTGGAGGCGCGTTATGTAATGGTTATAGTCGTAGGAAATGGACAAGTCGACTCGAGTTCAAATTCTGGACGAGGCTGTTTGCATTTCACAAACTGCTAATACATTGGGAATGGTATACATACAACTACTCTCCCTCCAACTATGGGTAAATAGAAGGACCAAATGACCGTTAGGCACCTCTTTTGTGATCTCGATTTGTGGGGAAGTTTTTTTCCATTTACACCGTCAAAATCCGGTTAATTGTTAACTGACGATTTTTAGAATTTAAAAAAAATTATAAAACTAACTCCTAACCTTAACCCTAACCCTAACCCTAACCCCTAACAAACAACCGGATGTTGACGGTGTAAATGAAAAAAGTGTCCCCACGAATCGAGATCGCAAAAGGGGTGCCTAAAAGTCATATGGTCCAAATAGTTAATCAGACTGGGCTCTTTAACCGTGGCTAGGTAAACAGGCTAAGAAAAGGAAAACTCTGAATTCAAACTACGCTTAAGAAATTGACCTTGTGTCACATCCTGCTCAGAGAGGTTGATATATATGTATTTACTGATATAATTTCTAGTCTCTCTAATGACTTAAAGCAGCCAACTGCAAACAGAAGTTAATTTCAGAATTTCTTCAGGGGTAATGGCTTTGCAAAAACAGCTAATATTGTTTTCTGAAGTTTATTTTTGGATATAAATTACCCGCTTCCCTCTTGACAATGCTCCAAAGATTCTCAATGAGGTTTAGTCGTCAAAAATAAAACAGCCGGAAATTTATAATCACCGGAACATTCTACGGTATTCATCTACCCAACTCGTTCGCCACTGGTCAACCCATTCGCCACTGGTAGGATGTGACACAAGGTACACAAGCATGAGCATCCAGCGATGATGAAACTTGCTTTGCAGTAGTAATGGATCTGCGAGATTAGTTTGCTGACCATTACACCACAATGAGTCGTCTCTTCACCCTACCCGTTCACCACGGGTAGGATGTGACACATTCATTTTTACATTAAATTTAACCCTGCATAAAGGGTTAGGTTCAAAGTTCGGTGATGGCTCCCGATTACGACAAGAGGGTTCCCAAGTCCGACAAGAAATACGAATAGTCCGAATAATACAAAATAATACTAAACCACCCTAGTTCAATAGATTTGCATTTAGATTCTCACACGGCTAATTTGTCTCATGATATATATCTGTATGTTTGTGTTGTCTGGTGTGTCTTGTATCGTTTCCTGTGAGCGTCCAAGGGTGGTCATGTCCATGGGGTTAGCTTCACGCTATTAGGCATGGCCTCCCTTCAATAGTAGTTTAACAAAAATAAAGTTTTTCTTTTACTTATTCTTTATAACTTGTACCTACTATTGATAAATAAATTTCTTATTTCTTATTTCTACTTATTTCTTTCAGAATAGATCTGGGTTTAATGGCAACAAAGAAGTAATAATATATTCATCAAAGCTCCAGGAGTGGAGTCTCACCACTGGATCTGGATAGGAAAAAGGGTAGAAAATATTTATCTCCCAACTTAAATTAAAGGAACGTTGAATATACAGAGAAATAGGAAGAAAAAAATGAAAGAAAGATAAAATGAAAGAAGAAAATGAAAAAGGGAATGAAAGAATAAATGAGGTAATATGAGGATGTAAGTACAGAAAGTCACGACTCTTAGTTGAGAGGTCAATCCTCATTGGGTATACCCACAGTGATAGCCTTGTACCTATGAATATAATAAAAATACACATCCAAATTATTTGATCTAGATGCCGTAAGGTAACCGTTGACGAGCTAGCCTAGAAGATTCTTTTGCGAACTAGATCCTCTCTGAATGGTCAACAGTTGCGATCTTATGCCGTGGTAACTACAATCCGTGTGACCACGTAACCCTGGATGCACATGAGTACTAAATGAACTCGTTGGCAAGGAAAATGCAAACGCCAGAAAGAAATAGATCTGAGATGTTAGGTCAGATTACTTTGACATCTACAAAGAAAACTAAAATGCGCGGAGGGATATGTGAGACTCTTTAAAAAAAAGTGCAGGCATTTTATAACTGGAAAGCAAGAGATAAATGAACTGATCTAAAAAATACAATAAATCGGATGCACACACACACACACACACACACACACACACACACAGGGCCAGTTTAGCTCAGTCTTTAGAGTGTTTGGCTAGGAATCACAAGGTTCTTGGTTCGATACCGGTCCTCGCCAACTCAGCGAATGAGTAGCACAGGGATCTGTGCGGTAAAGTGAGGAGCTGATGGTAGGTGTGGCGCTCCACCTCAGATGTTAAAATAATCTCCTTGGTCTAGCACTAGTGAAAAGGGGATAGACTCCCTGGCAGTCTGGCCGATACCGACATTAGGCCGCTCCGACGACTTTACTTACTATATATATAATGACACATATACACACACACGCATATATATATATATATATATATATATATACCGACAGCCTTTAAATATGTACATATGTAGATATTCATCAGTAAAAATTCACTTCCGTTAGCGTGTGCTACTGAAGAAAAATCGGTCGAGTTTCGATCTCCACTGGAGGTAGCCTGTTAGTCTAACCGAACTGAATATATGTGATACATTTAAACAGGACTGTATGAGGATGACTATATATATATATATATATATATATATATATATATATAGAGAGAGAGAGAGAGAGGGGGGACAGACAGACAGACAGACAGACAGACAGAGAAAGAAAGAAAGAGATAGAGAAAGAAAGGGGCGAGTGGAAGTAGCAATAAAATAAGGAAGAGGAAGAGAAGAAGGAGAAAGAACAATGAAGAAGAATGAGGAAAAATGGCAAGGAAAGAAGAAGAAGGCGAAAGAGAAGAAGAAGAAGAAGAAGAAGAAGAAGAAGAAGAAGAAAGAAGAAGAGAAGAAGAAGAAGAAGAAGAAGAAAGAGTAAGTATGAAAGAAGCGTAGAAAGGCGATTAATGATTGGTGGAGCGATTCATTTAAAAAAGAAGAATAGAATAAAAATCAAAAGTGAAAGTGAAACTGAAAGTAGAAAAATAAAAGCAACAACAAGCAAAGCAAAGAAAAGAAAAGCAAAAAAAAGTCTCAGCTGAAGACTGAAAAATCAACGCTTTA
>CM042167.1:38406211-38408711 GCA_023376005.1 Doryteuthis pealeii
GCTGATGGTCTTTCACTGGAATCTGAGTGACAGCAAGTCTCCTCAGGTCTCCAGGACTCTTCTGAGTATTCTGGCAGATTGCAGCAGTGCAGTGTTCTAAATAATTTCAACCCTTCCTCTGATTTCCAAACTTTCCAGACCCTTTTCCAATCCTTTTGGGACTGTTCCAAGTGCACCAACTACAATTGGTATCACTTTCACTTTCATGTTCCATAACTTTTTCAGTTCTCTGGCAAGGTCTAGATATTTGTCCATTTTTTCATTTTCCTTTAGCTTTACCCTGTGATCTTCTGGCACTGCAAAATCCACCAGTTGATAAGTTCTTTCTTTTTTGTTTATCAACACTAGGTCTGGTCTTCTTGCTGGGATAAGGTGATCCGTTCTTATTTCAAAGTCCCAGAGAATTTTATGTGTTTCGTTCTCAAGAACAGATTCTGGTTTATGCATATACCATTTTGTTGTATGGTCTATTATTATTATTATTATTATTATTATTATTATCATTATTATTATCATTATTCACGAGAATACGCACCCTCCGGGCGTAATTTTTAAAGTTTTAATGTAATATATCAAATTAGAAGGACTAATGAAAATAGGATAAAAAGATGCATATAAAAAGATTACACATGTTTTGTTTTACATTAAGAATATTTTTTTTTTAATCTTAAACTTGTGAATGTTTTGAAACATAATCTATATATAGCATGCTAAAAACGATATCTGAATCACAGAGGCATCACTATTATTTCACCCCATCCACCTTAGCTGTTGGTTCACTGGATGCTGGGTGCTAGCAAGTCTTCTCAGGACACCAGGACTCTTCTCAGTATTATAGCCGATCTTAACAAAGCCAAGGTTTGGATGGTCTCAATTCTTCTTCTGATTTCAAATTCTTCCATATTCTTTTCCAAACGCTTGAGAACCATTCCAAGACCCCATATTATAATTGATGCGCCCTTTAATTTCATGCACAATATTTTATTACATTTTAATTGGGTCCTCTATAAAATCATTCATAGGATTGATTTTAATAAGTTCGAGAATAAAACAATGATATTAGAGATTTATTCTATTAATGATTAATGATTTTGATTATGAACTACATATTTATTGATACACTTACGCAATTCCTGAGGGTGTTGAGACATAAGCAGTGGCGTAGTTTCTGTTACAGACTGACACGGAATCTCCTTTATAATAAGATTATTATTATTATGAATAGTTTTTCACACCAGTGTTATCTGATGGTCTTTCTCCGGATTTTGAGTGACTACAAGTCTCCTCCGGCCTCCAGGACTCTCCTGAGTATTCCAGCTGATTTCAACAATGCTGTTGTCGGGATGGTCTCAATTCTTCTTCTGATTTCCAATTCGTCAAGTCTTTTTTGATAAGCTGTTTGGACAATCCTAGTGCCCCAACTACAATTGGTATCAACTTTCACCCTCATATTTCACAGCTTTTTCAATTCTCTTGCGAGGTCAAGGTGTTTGTCTATCTTTTCGTTTTCCTTCATCTTCACCCTGTAATCTGTTGGAACAGGCAAAATCTACCCGTTCACAAGTTCTCTTTTTTTTTTTCTGTTAATCAATACTAGGTTTGGTCATCTGGCTAGGATAAAGCAACCTGTCTTTATCTCAAAGTCCAGAGAATTCTATGCGTTTCATTCTCAAGAACAGATTCTGGTTTATGCATATAGCATTCTGTTGTATGGTCTCCGTCACCACATAACTCTCTAACATTTGTTGTTTTGTTGTGTCTTATCAATTTTTGCTTTTGATATTATTATTATTATATTATTATTATTATTATTATTATTATTATTATTTTCCCCTCCTTGCGAGTTTTTTCCCACCGGCGTTGGCTAATAGTCTTTGACTGGATGGTCTCCAAAATCCTCTATGACTCTTCTAGATAATTTAGCCGATCTTAATGTTATCATTTCGATAACTGGTCTCCTAGCCGAGATTAGGAGATCCGTCTGTTTCTAAAGAATTTGACACGTCTTATCAGCAGTCTATGGGCATTATAGAACTGCAGCTCTCTCTCTTTTTTCTTTCGATCATAGGTGGTTTGTCTATAGGTACCGTATAACTGTAAAACTTTCCACCGATTATTAAGTTTCTGACCGCCATCCTTGGCCAGTTGAAAAGGACAAAGTAAGTAAGTCCTGAGTTATAGAATCCTTTGGTAAGTGAATAAGTCCTGAGTTATGGAATCCTACGTAGTGTCAAAGTCCAGTGATATAATCTATGTTCCGTCGTCCACGAAGTTCAAAGCATTGTGCGTAGGTATGACCAGAACAGGCCGGTATAAATACAATATTAGCAGCAGAGTACTGTCAGTGATTGGCCAAGAATATGGTCACATGATTATCGCCGAGTCTATAAATAAGATTAGGCATCTAGCACACACCTTATAATAAGAAAAGTCAACACCGATATATACTGAAAATATTTATATTTGTAAACGATATGGAAGCGCGTGGTCTAATGGTTAA
>CM042167.1:38416211-38428073 GCA_023376005.1 Doryteuthis pealeii
TTCTCAATTCTTAAATGTATGTTCATTAATGTATCATATATGAGTGTGGAGTTGTCATTTATCGCCATTACTCCCAGGTCCACTCTGACACTGAGTAGCAGTACCTGTTAGAATCCCATCTATAGGTTAAATATAAAAAATGAGTTCCATGAATCGAAGCTGGTGCTTCTCCATATTTTGCTATTGTTTTCCGTGTATGGCTGAATCACCATTATCCTGGGCGATGGATGGTTTGATTTGGTCCGCATGAGTGGCCGGCCTGATTCAACACCCTGCGACTTTCTTTCTTTGGGGTAGGTTGAAGAAATACGTCTACTCTACAAAACCAACGAGTTTTGAAGAACTTGAAGGACGATTAAAGGATAATTCATTTCTGCGATTGCACAAGAGATCCTGGGAAGATCTAGACATGGCTGAGAAAGGGGAACCAAGAGAGAAAATCGGCTGGTCACATCAAGCCCTAGCACCTATATGACTGCTCCAACCCTATTGCTCTTATTGCAAGCCCCAACACTTTTTATCATATGGGTGCTAGAAGCCGGTGCCTGAGGGTCTACATGTCTGGGAATGATGTTACTCTATCTGATAGTGAAGTTTCAGTTTTGGAGGTCTGGAGAATGTGGAGCACACTTCATCACCATTGCTCCCTGGTCCACTCTGACCCGGAGTGGTAGTACCTGCTAGGGTCCCATCTATGGGCTAAATATAAAAATGTGTTTATAAAAAAACATTGAGTATCCATTAAGAATTATTTTATTTCAAAACTTTATCGGCATTAAATGACCCACTGAGGTTGATATGCCGTAAAACAAAAGAAAACAAAACCAAGAGAGAAACTGAATTCCTTATCATAGCAGCACAAGACAATGCTATATGAATCAATTATATCAAAAATAGAAGAGATAATACGCAACAGAATAGCAGGTGTTGTTTGTGCGGAGAGGTTGCACATGAGAAGACCTAGACATGGATAAGAAAAGGCAACCTCAAGAGAGAAATTGAATCTCTTATAATAACAATACAAGACAATGACATAAAAATCAATTACATAAAAGTGAAAATAGATAAGACGCAACAGAATTGTAGATGTAGTTTTTCTGGAAACAGAGATGAAACGGTTAATCACATTATAGGTGAATGCAGCAAACTTGCACAAAAGGAGTACAGGACTAGGCACGACGGAGTGGGAAGGGTGATCCACTGGGAATTTAATGAGATAAAAATTTGACCATATTACCAAATGGTATGTGCATAAACCAGAATTCGTCCAAGAGAATGAGATGCATACAATTCTCTGGGATTTTGAAATACTAACGGATCACCTAATGCCGACCAGAAGACCAGACTTGTGTTAATTAACAATTAAAAAAAAAGAATGTGTGATCTAGGGGATTTTGCCGTTCCAACGAACCACAGAGTGAAAAGAAAGAAAGCGAAATATATTCTGGTATTAGTACCTTGCCAGAGAGCTGAAATTGCTGATGAACATTAAAGGTAAAAGATATATCAATTCTATTCTGTGCCCTTGGAAGGGTCCTCAAGTGTTTGGAAAAAAGACTCAAGGAATTGGAAATCAGAGGAAGAATTGAGACCATCCCGACAACAGTATTGTTGAAATCGGCTAGAATACTCCGTAGAGTACCGGAGACCTAAGTAGACTTGCTGTCACTTAGACGCCTGTGAAAGACCACCAGCTAACGTCGATGTGAAAAATTCGCATAATAATAGTCATATGGATACGTAGCCGCCATTATGACTATTTTTATAGTGCCAAGTACACTACAATTAAAGAAGAAGAAGAAGAAGAAGAAGAAGAAGAAGAAGAAGAAGAAGAAGAAGAAGAAGAAGAAAAGAAGAACTAGAAGATGAATAATAATAATAATAATAATAATAATAATAATAATAATAATAATAGCTTTCTGAGTCTCTTCCTCAGACACTGTCTTGGGGCTGGGGATGCGAAACGAGAACCCTGCCAAAACGGTAGGGATGGGGCAGGTGAAGGATCGTGGGAAACTTTCTAGGGGTCAGAAACGAGGAAAGATAGGGGGTGTTGGCGAAGAGAGAAAGAGAAAGAGAGAGAGAGAGAGAGAGAGAGGGTGGGGGTGTTAATGGGACGGGTGGGTGGGTTTGTGGTAATGTTTGATGATTGACGCCTCCAGTAGTACCGTAACAGAAAAGTGCCCGACGTCTACTCACCTGCTCTGTAGGTAATCACGTGACCAACAACATCTCCTTTTGCTCACTCCACGCTACCCTCCCCACACTCCCATCTTACCCCTCCCTCCCCTCTCTCTCTCTCTATCCCTCTCCCCCCCCCATCTATCTATTCATTTGGCTCTATCTCCTAACATCTATTTACCTATCTTATAACCTATAAATAAGTAGCTCCCACCAACTTCTTTTTTTTTTTTTACAAAAAGTTAATTTTCTTTGAAACCAAATATATTATTTCTAGTAGAACATATATAATCAAAACGGATATCATTACGTATTACCTAATGCCAAACTCTAAAGCGTTAAGACTCTGCAAGTAAAAATAAAATTGTGAGTGGTGTAATGTTAGAGTCGTAGGAATGAACTCATCGACCCGAGTTCAAATCCTGGACGAAGCTGTTTGCATTTCACATAGCACTAATACCCTTGGGAAAGTATGAATCCAACTACTTTCCCTCCAGCTATGGGCAAATAGTAAGACGGATTGGGCTAGGTAACCAGTCTAGAAGAAGGACAACTCTGAATTCAAACCTGTTAAACTCGATTAAGAAATTGACCTTGTGACACATTCTGCTCGTGCGGATGGGTTGGTATACACACCACACACACACACAACACACATATATATATATATATATATATATATATATATATATATATTATAATGCTGTTCTGGTTTCAACGGGAGAAAATGTATTATTTTATAAAAAAAGAAGAAGGTCCGCAAAATGTATCGTTCTCAGAAAAAATGTTTTATTCTTTTTATTTCACATATGCAACACGTGTTTCAGATATTCTGGTATCTTCTTCAGGCTTTGATCAATCAATATATTGATATACATATATATATATATACACATATACACATATATATATACATAGATTGTGCGTGTTTCTGTAATTTTTATATATATATATATATATATATGTATATATATATGAAGAATATATATATATATATATATATATATATATATATAATATATATATATATATATATATATATATATATATATATATATATATATATATATATATATGAGAATCTTTCTTTCTTTTTTGGACTTTACGGATGCCAAAACTTGTTAGGTTATTTTATGCGAAGACGTTTTATTCTATGCTTTTTTCATGGGTATTGAAGATTCATTTTTCATCTCAATTTTTTAAACACATTTTTGTTAACTCATTTCCTTCCATTTAACCCATAGATAGGACCCTAACACGTACTACCTCTCCGGGTCAGAGTGGACCTGGGAGTAATGATAATGAATTGATATTACACTCTCCTCAGACCTCCAGAATTGGAACTACACCATTCGAGGCAGTTTAACGTCACACACAGGACACTAAGACTCTCAGCCACTGCCTTCAAACACATTTGATTAAAAGGGCTGGGGTTTTCCATAAGGGCAATGCAGCTTAACGTCATACCCAAGACGTAAACATCTTCAGCCTTCACATAGGACATATATGATAAAAAGGGTTGGGAGCTTGCCATAAGGGACTTAAACGGTAATTGTTTTCATAAAAGACCAATCTATATACTAATACTCATGTTCCTTAATTGTACGACCATCGTCATCTTGCAACCCCTGGAACATAATGGGCGTGAGTAGGGAGAGCCATGAGTGTAACAATGACGTGTAAATCGTATAGGTGCTCGGGCTTGGTGTAGCCAGCCAATTGATCGGAGTGTGCTTAAGTAAAAGGCCAAAGTGGAGTGTTGCATGTCATGGACTGCTCAGCCACCAGGATTCCGTCCTTATGCATCACGGGTTGCCAGCCACGGTCAACAGATGGCGCAATTGAGGTGATTTTACCCCTCTTAAGAAATGCTGTAATTGTATTCCACAGTCTTAGCAGACAGGTGGGCTATTATGAAGTTTAGCAGGACCTGTGGATATACCACAGTATGATAATTTAATTATTACATCGTTTGATATGTTTACTTAGGAGTTATGGCAAAATACTTCAATGTGTAAAAATCATAATAACACTGATTTGACTCTCTATCTCACTCTATTTTTCTTTCTTTCCTTCTTTTTATGTTTTCATTAGGTTCGATTGAAACTGATTAGCGTTATCACTTTCGCGGGCTCACCCCTTTCTCTATATTTCCCCTGTTCTTCTTCCTTTCTTTCTTATTATATGTTCTCCTGGGTAGCATGTCCTTTTTCTTCCCTTCTTTCTTTATAATAAAAACGAAATGGTCCATAATTTAACTAAGGTGACGACACTCGGAAGAAATAAGAATTTGGTGGATAAGCAACATCAGATAATATTTGAATGGGGGTAATGATGTGTTCATGGTAGAATTGATTCTCTACTTATCTCTGGACTGGTACTACATTGGAAAGGCTCGAATCTTGGTTGCTAGACCGATGTTCAGGTTGACTGGCAATTGCTGGATTTTTTGGAGTCTGGAAACCAACTTGGGGTGCTGAGGGACATCTTGCCTTGTACCATTAAGATTTTTAGTTATAACACAAGGCCACTTCTTTTTCTCATAAGATTTTTATTTTCCCCAAAGCAAAACTGCCGAGAGAAAGAGCACCATGTCTCACTCTGTTAGCATCGTACCAGACTCCCTCTCACCTCTCACTCCTCTCCATCCACTCACCACATATCACTTCGTCCCAAAGAAACAATGTCATGTGGCACTATGATGATTTGTCCTTAAAATTTTCCATTCTCATCTAACACGTAATTCTTATTTTCCTTCTAAAAACTTTTCAGTGCTAATTTACACGTCAGTGTTACACTCATGGCTCTCCCTACCCAACGCCCATTATGTTCTAGGTGTTGCAAGATGATAATGGTCGTACAATTAAGGAACACGAGTATTAGTATATTGATTGGTCTTTTATGAAAACAATTACCGTTTAAGTACATTACCGTTAAGTGAAAATTTGAAATTGTCGAAAAAAAACTTATAAAATAAGCACTTACGATCGACGTCTTGATTTCGTACTTGGTCCTTATTACGCGCTATTAGTGAATGGGAGAGAGTGATTGGTGATGAATGCAGTCATAGTAATGATTGTCCTTAAGCGATTTTGAGCAGCTGACGAGAAATCTCGCTGATAGGACATCACATATAATAATTTTGATTCTGTATTGTAAATGATATTACAATAAGAATATATTGCAAATGATTTTACTAAAGGAATGCATTGTAAATGATTTTATTATAGGAATACAATGAAAAATGATTTTACTATAAGAATACATTGTTAATGATTATTACTATAAGAATGCATCGGAAAATGATTCCATTATGGATTGCATTGGATTTTTTTATATAGAATAGCATTACAAATGATTTTATTATAGGAATTCATTGTAAATGGTTTTATTATAGGAAGCGTGTAAATGATTTTATTATAGGAATGTGCTGTTAATGATTATTACAAAAAGAATGCATCGGAAATGATTCCATTATAGGAATGAATTGGAAATGATTATTACTATAGAATAGCATTACACATTATATTATAATAGGAATTCATTGTAAATGATTTTATTATAGGAATGCACGGTAAATGATTTTACAATAAAAATGCATCGGAAATTATTTTTACAATACGAATGTATTATAAATGATATTACCATAGGAATGCATCGTAAATGATTTTATAATAAGAATACATTGAAAATTATTTTTGCTATAGGAATGCATTGGAAACCATTTCACTATCTATATATCAACACGCTTAATCTTCCAACCGTTATCATCTTGCAACAACCTCTGGTTAAAAATGAGACCGTCCAAATCGTCCAAAATGAAATGCTTATTTGATTCCATTTTTTCTTTTTTTCCTTCTTATTTTTCTTTTTTTTATTTTCCGCCAAAAACGTATTTCAGTTTTTCCTTCTTTTCGCCGCGCCTTCTTTTATTTCTGTTTTTTTTTTTTTTTTCATTCATTTCTTTCATTTTCCACTCATTCTTTTCTTTCCTTTTTTCTTTCTTTTCTCCGCGCCTTCTTTCTTTTTTCTCTCTTTCTTTCTCTCTTTCTTTTAATTTCATCCCCACTTTTTCCTCTATTTTATCCGTTCTCTCTGTCTTTCTTTTTTCTTTCTTACTTTCTTCTCACTCTCTTTCTTTCTTACTTTCTCTTTCTCATTCTCTCGTTCTCTCTCTTTCTCTCTCTCGCTCATTCATTTCTCCCTCTTTCTTTCTCTCTTTATTTCTACTATTCTTTTGTTCTTCCTTTACTCTGTGCCTACTTTCACTCGTTCTTGCTTTTTTTTTCTATTGCTAATGCACTTTATTCCTTCCACTTTTCTTTCTTTTTCACACAACTTCTTTCATTCATTCATTCGTTTTTCTTTCTTTTCTCTTCTTTCAATTTCCTACCCACTTTTTCGTCCATGTTTTCCTTCCTCCCCTTTTTTATTCCCTTCTTTTTTTCTTTCTTTCTTTCTTTCTAACGTTATTTTGTTCTTCCATCTGTCTTTCTTTGTTTCGTACTTTTTTACTCTTTTTTTTTTTCTTTCTTTTTTTTTTCTTTCTTTCTTTCTGTTGCTAACCACTTTTATTTCTTCACTTTTCTTTCTATTTCCCACGACTTCTTTTACTCATTCATTAATTACTTCCTTCCTTCCTTCCTTCTTTCTTTCTTTCTTTCTTTTCTTTTCTCTTCTTTTAATTTTCCTCTACACGTTTCTCTTCTATGTTTTCCTTCTCTTTCTCTTTCTTTCTTTCTTTCTTTCTTTCTTCATTCTTTCTTTCTTTCTTTCTATTGCTAATCCATTTTCTTTCACTTTTCTCTCGTTTCCCCACGCCTTATTTCATTCATTCATTCTTTCTTTCTTTCTTTCTTTCTTTCTTTCTTTTCTTTCCTCTTCTTTTAATTTCCTCCCCACTTTTTCTTCTATGTTTTCTTCTTTCTTTCTTTCTTTCTTTCTTTCTTTCTTAATTTCTAACATTCTTTGGCTCTTTCACTCGTTCTTTCTTTTTTTTCTCTCTCTTTATTTCTGTTACTAACCCCTTTTATTACTTCCACTTTTCTTTCTTTTCCAAACGACTTCTTTCATTAATTCCTTAATTCATTCTTTCTTTTCTTGTTTTTTCTTTCGTTCCCGTCTTTTTTCATTTTCCCTGTGATTTCACTTCTCTTTCTCTCTTTCCATCTTGGGTCTTTCTATTTCTTCCTTGTTTTGAAGTGTTCTACAGTCACCGTCAAACGGTGCTGCGTTTTGACAACCTATCACTTCACCCCTTAAACCCCCAGACTCCAACCACCCACCCCCAGTGCCCCATATTCTGGAAAGGTCAACAACGACAGAACAATAAACAATCCCAGAATTCCCTGCTTATTATATTAGGTCCGGTACCTTTCAAGGAATTCAAGATAACCATTCTTGTGGTCTTTGCAAAATTTGAAGTTCTTGATATTTATTTGCCTCTGCCAGTCAGGCTGAAAATCAAATTTCATTTTGACCCTGTGAACCAAGTCTGGCACAAGGCAATATTTATTGGGCGCTCTTGTCGGATATGATCGCAACAGAAGAACTATTTTTAATGATGTGAGAAATTAGGAATAAAGAGAAACTTTATTCTTAAGTAATGGTTAACAAGCTAGTATTGAAAATCAATTTCTACTAAGCAGTGATTATGACCCCTGAACCACGTCTGACATAAGGCAGTATTTATTGGGCGCTCTTGTCGGATTATGATCGCAACCGAAGAGATGTTTTTAAATAAACTTAGAGAAATTAGGAATAAAGAGAATCTTTATTCTTAAGTAATGGTTAACAAGCTAGTATTGAAAATCAATTCCTATTAAGCAGTGATTATGACCCTGAACCAAGTCTGACACAATGTAGTATTTATTGGGCGCTCTTGTGGAATATGATCGCAACCGAAGAGATGTTTTTGATAGTGTGATAAATTAGGAATAAGAGAAACTTTATTTAAAGTAATGGTTTAACAAGCTAGTATGAAAATCATTCCTACTAAGCAGTGATTATGACCCCTGAACCACGTCTGACACAAGGCAGTATTTATTGGGGCTCTTGTCGGTTATGATCGCACGAAGAGAATGTTTTGAATAATGTGATAATTAGGAATAAAGAAAAACTTTATTCTTAAAGTAATGGTTAACAAGCTAGTATTGAAAATCAATTCCTATTAAGCAGTGATTATGACCCTGAACCAAGTCTGACACAAGGCAGTATGTATTGGGTGCTCTTTTCGTATATGATCTCGAACCAAGAAACGTTTATAATAGTATGAGAGAATTAGGAATAAGAAGACCTTTATTTTTAAGTAATGGTTAACAAGCTAGTTTTGAAAATCAATCACTATTAAGTAGTGATATTTGATCCTCACCGAGTGGTGCTGAGTTGATCTTGTGCTAGATTTAAACTATATGCCAATTTTTAAAGATGAATTACGGTCAAATCACGCTAAAAGCGCCGTTAAGTTAGCTAATTTAGTCAGGATCATTGCTTGGATGGGTGAACCATTAATACAATTGTATACACGCCACAGTTGTTCCCTCCTTATCCATTAACATATATATATATTGTGTTGTTGTGTGTGTTGTGTGGTGTGCGGGTATATATAATAGTATATATATGTTATATATATATATATTATTAATACTCGTTGACTATATATGTGTGTGTGTGTGTGTGTGTGTGTGTGTGTATGGTGTGTGTGTGTGTGTCTAACTTCATAGCCCTATTCCTGAGAAACCTTTCGGGACAAGTATTATGCGCCACAAGGTCAATTTTTTTTAAGCGGAGTTTAAGCTTGGTTAGGCCAACCAGTCAGGAGAAGTAAAACTCTAAATTTAAATCTGTTGAACTGCGCTTAAGAAGAATTAACTATCGCATCCTACTCGTGTGGAGCGGTTGATATATATATATATATATATATATATATATATATATATATAGAGAAGAGAGAGAGAGAGAGAGAGAGAGAGATACATATTATCATTATTATTATTATTATTATATAAGGTGAATCGTAGTCTGTTGTAACCGAAACACGTCATATTTATGTACAATACCACCAGGAATTGCGTAGATTTATCAATCAGATATTACTTGTCGTCAAAATCCTTAATACCACACACACACGCCACACACCACAACAACACACACACAATTATATATTTATACATTTGTATCTATACATTATATATATAATATATATATTGTATATATATATTAATATCATTTAACAATTACCAAACCATTTCTATCATTTAAAAAAACACTATTTCGTTTACCTGAGAATGCCGTTAGCAGGAACCATTGGTTGTAAATGGTTAGTTCCACGTAAAATAATAAAAGCTAAACCTTTTATTTGTTCATTCATTCCTCTATATATATAGTATATATAATATATATATATATATATATATATGAAAAATAGATGGAAATAATCCGACAGTATGAAATTTAACATTTTGAAAAACACCATGATATTATGTAATTGCTGACAGAATCTGTTTCGACCAAATCGATTAACTGGTCTTCATCACGAGCAAATAATGACGGGAAAAGAAAGATATCCGTTAAAAGACTGTTTCCAAAAACGAATGCTATATTCAACTGCTGAAAATTTTAAAAAATGCGTGTTCTGTTTTAAAATAAAATAAATTTTATTTTTATTTCTTTAAAATCAGAAGCATTTAATGTTTATAGTAAAAACTCAAAAGAGTTTGTTGTAAAGTTATATAAAGTGTAAAAAAGTGGGTTCAAAAATAATATACCAAGTCACAGCGTATTTTGAAGAAAGATGTTAAAGTTCCAAAATTACTTGTGGTGTTGTTAAGTCCGTAGAGTTTATCGATTGGTCGAAACAGATTTCTGTCAGCAATATATTTTTAATCTGGATTTTCTACACCTTGAAGACTTTCATCTAAAACTCTACAGACTTATCAACACCACAAGTAAATTTTGGAACTTTAACATTTTTCTTCAAATACGCTGTGACTTGTATATCTATTTTGGTCGAAACGATTTCTGTCAGCAATTCATAACATATTTTTTTTTTTTTCAATTGTTAAATTTCATAATATATATATATATATATTATATATATATTTATATATATTATATATATATATATAATTCTAAGGCTAAATGCTATTTTATTTTATTTTCTTCTTTTAAAATAATTATTTTTGTTTGTTGTAAATGTTTATAATTTACCACCCCCTCCACACGAGTCGGATGCGACACAAAGTTTATTTTTGAAGCTAATTTAAACGAATTTTCCTTCACCTTGAAGACTGGTTGCCTACAAAAGGCCAAAGAACCAGTCTGTCTACTATTTACCTATAGCTGGAGAAAGAATGACTTAGATGCATACCTTTTCCAGGGTATTAGCACTATGTGAAATCTTAACAGCTTCATCTGAGATTTGGAACCATCTCGCCGTGTTCATTTCTTACGACCGATACATAAAATATTTGTACTTTCCCGTAGCCTTTGTTTTGGTTGGCTGGCTGGTTGGTAGGATTTATGGCATGTCAACCCTTGATGGGTTATTTTATGACATAAGACTATTTCTCTTTAAGTCACTTTTTTTATTGGTATTATGCAATATTTTAAAACTCATGTTTCTTTTAAACAATTTTTGAAACTAACAGATACTGCCACTTCAGGTCAGAGTGTATTTGAGAGTAATTGTGATTAAATAGGTACTTCCACACTCCCAGAGCTCCAGCATTATAAATTCACCTTAGATGCGTTTAATGTCATACCACAGGATACTAAGAACCTCAGTCACCGCCTTCTAGTACAAAGAGTTTGGGGGTTTCCATGAGGCGCAAATGGGGTTTGGGACTGGTCCGTTATTTACTTCTGTGGGACTTTTTTACATCCCGGGTGCCTCTTGGCTGCTTTTCAAGACACATTATGTGGTGTGATGAGCCGGGAGTCTCTTTAGTTGGATCCTGAATGCGGAATGTGACTTGGGTCTGTCAAGGGTCATGATCCCTGGGTCGCAAGGCACCAACTGTGGTCTTATAGTGGTTGGAACGCTGGTAACTTATAGCATTATGATAGTGGTAAAACATAAGAGATAGTTCTCATAATTATTTTGAAACGTACAATTGCATTTTCCAAAGGCCAGATTATTTTTAAGGCCTGTCTACAAGTTTTTTAAAAAATTATATTTATCTTGCGTAGAAATAAGAAATAGAGCGATATTGACGTGTTTTCACATTAGATTTAGGGTTTACAAACTTTTTTCAATCTTAACCAAACGATGCAGTATTATTAGATACCCTATGAGGCTTCCCAAAATAACAAAGTTCAATGTTATTTTCTTAGTTTTAAATGTTTTTATTTTTGTTTTTATTTTTTTTAATCAATTGCGCTTACTAGAAATTGGAGGATTACGGTTATTTCCTATAATCCAACAAAATAAGGGGAATCACTCTTAACGATAAATTATATTATTTATTTTATCTGATTTCTACAGAAAAAATGAAGGCGGGGTTTAGCAGTTGGGTTAGTGTTTAAGCGTTAGGGTAGGTTTAGGTTTGGAATAGGGTTAGGGTTTATAGGGTTTCAGTTTTACGAAGGGAAAATAAATTTAAATAATTTTCCGTCAAGAGTGGTTCCCCTTTGTTTATAGGTGGAGCTATAGGAAATAACGCGGCGATTGGCACTTAAAAA
>CM042167.1:38428173-38433173 GCA_023376005.1 Doryteuthis pealeii
TCCCCAGAAACACCACGACAAGACAAGGACTAAGATAGAAGATAGATGATTAGAAGATATACCAGATCCGGCCAGAAGATAAAAAGGTATATAAACATGTAAAATGAAATAATTTTTCTATTATAATTTAATTTCATGGGCCACAAAAAAAAATCTTGTTTCAATGTGTGCCATGAGCTGAGGTTTGGGAACCCCTGTATAAAGAACATTTACAGTCACCCATCTGTGGGTTAACATTTCCATTTTTAAAAATCTGGTGGAAAGTTTATTAATGTTTAAACATCAAATCAATTCTTTGTGGGCTTAAGAAATTTTCATTTGCTTTTGAATTATAAAATTATCATGTTTAGAATAAAATCAGTTTTGTCAAATAGTTTTTACAAACTTTTATACTGTGTTAATCGCTCTAGGGTATGTGTAGTGATGAATTCAAAGTGTGGCCAAGTGACGCCAACACCAGTCTAGTAAAGTGTCACCTTTGTGAAAACACGAGTTCAAATCTGACCAGAGGCAGTTGAATGGTCATTAAATATTGGTGATAGACTGTGATGAATTTAAACAGTGGCCGAGTGACGCCAATACCAGTTTAGGTAAAGTGTTCACCTTTGTGAAACACGAGTTCGAATCTGACCAGAGGCAGTTTGAATTGCTCATAATGTTGGTGATAGACAGACTGTCGTTGCTCAGATCACGAATTCGGAAAAAAGGGAAAATTAAAATTAAAAAAAAAAAAAATTAATAAATAATTTTTTTTTAAATATGCAAAATGTGGGAGTAGCTGAACAAAATCCCCGTGGGAGGATGGACTGTTTGTAAAGAATCAAGAGAGAAGTAATGAGTTGTTTAGTAGCGGAATGAGAGATGACAAATCGAAGAAGGACAACTGGAGGAGAAAAAGATGTCAGAAGAATAAAAAAGGCGGGAAAAAGATATTCTAAGAAATAATACATGTGTGTATGCTGTAAAATCAGCTACACGTACACAAGAATGTTTAATTGCACTTGCTCCCAGTAGCTGATAATAATTCTGACTGACCAGTTAAAATATATAACATCCGACAGGTAGGGAGCGTATTTGTGTTTGGTGGCCATGGTGAGTAAATATTTCGTGTTTGGATGTAATATAAATCAATTTAATGGTTTATTATTATTATTATTATTATTTATTATTATTATTATTATTGATATATTATCAATATTATAATTATATTTTTTGTTCTATTTACTTATATATATATATTATATATATATAGTATATATATATATATATATATATATATATATGGGAGATGGAGAGAGAGAGATGGAGAGAGAGAGAGAAAGAAAAAAGATGCAGAGGAGAGAGAAGAGAGATAGAAATAGATGCAGAAGTATTAGGAGGATGGACAAAAGGCCGCATCCCAAAAGACCAACTGTATGGCAATTAGTAGAATGCATCCGACAGGTAGGGAGAACACGCCTACGATTTAATGCAGACCTGTCACATAAATACCAACACATGGGAGGTTTGGTGCAGAAAACCGAGCGGCCGAGCACCTCCATGTCAAAATAAGGGACGAAAAGAGGGGGGAAAAACAGAGGAAAGAACCCGCCACAGAAAGAGAGACGGAAGGGAGGAGAGACGTCAGCAGCTCCAGCAAGCATCACTATTTGTTTGCAGTCACTGCACCAGAGATTGGCATTGAAAAATTGGCTTGTTCAGCCACTCGCGCAGATGCAGTTAGGAAAAAATTGGACACTATGCTATCATCTTTAGCAGACGGATGCCAAAAACAAAAAACAATATATATATATATATATATATATATTATATAATATTATATATATATATATATAATATTTTATAAAAAGGAAGGTCCGCAAAATGTATTTTGTTCTCAGAAAAAATTTTATTCTTTTTGTTTACATGTGCAACACGTGTTTCAGATCTTCTGGTATCTTCTTCAGGCTTTGTTGATAATATGAAAAATTCATATTATCAACCAAGCCTGAAGAAGATACCAGAAGATCTGAAACACGTGTTGCACATGTAAAACAAAAAGAATAAAAAAAATTTTTCTGAGAACAAAATATACATTTTGCGGACCTTCCTTTTTTTATAAAATATTGAATTTTCTCCCGTGGAACCAGAACAACACTTTATATATATATATATTATATATATATATATATATATTAATATATATGGGAGTAAATATGGAAAAATAAATCCGAAAATTTTAAGAAATTTGAAAAAAACAAGTGTTCCGAAAATAGGATGAATGAATTTATTTATTGATGTTTAAAATTTTTTTGATAAAGAATTTCATCTCCTTTCATCTATAAAACATCCATCATTTTCTTCACCCCAAGATACATCCTGATGAAGGTTTAAAGAAACCGAAATGTTTAAACATCGATAAATAAATTCATCCTATTTTCGGAACACTTGTTTTTTCAAATTTCTTAATATATATATATATATATATATATATATATATATATTATATATATTTGGATTATTCTGACTATTGTCCACATCTTTATTGTTATCTACACAACATTTTGGCCGATGTGCCCTCCGGCCTTCTTCAGGTATTTCTTTTTTGACTCGGGGAAACTTCTCAAACTCGGAAATCTCTTCGAATTCAAGAGCCTACTTGTCGAACTCGGGAGCCTTCATGTCGTAATCGGGACCTTGTGCCACATCCTACCCGTGGCGAACGGGTTGGGTAAATAGCTAGAGGTCTCAATATGATATAGTGGTCAGCATGCTAATCTCGCAGACCAATTACTACTGAATTGCAACTTCGAACTTGTCTGGATACTCCAATACTTGTGACCTTGTGTCACATCCTGCTCCTGAAAAGTTCGATGCTGCAGGAACAAAAGAGAAAAGTAAAATTATTTACTGGAGGCGCGTTATGTAATGGTTATAGTCGTGGGAAATGGACAAGTCGACCCGAGTTCAAATTCTGGACGAGGCTGTTTGCAATTCACAAACTGCTAATACATTGGGAATGGTATACATACAACTACTCTCCCTCCAACTATGGGTAAAAAGAAGGACCAAATGACCGTCAGGCACCCCTTTTGTGATCTCGATTTGTGGGGAAGTTTTTTCCATTTACACCGTCAAAATCCGGTTAATTGTTAACTGACGATTTTTAGAATTTTTTTTAAATTATAAAACTAACCTTAACCCTAACCCCGATTTTTAGAATTTTTTTAAATTATAAAACTAACTCCTAACCCCTAACCCCTAACCCCTAACAAACAACCGGATGTTGACGGTGTAAATGAGAAAAGTGTCCTCACGAATCGAGATCGCAAAAGGGGTGCCTAAAGGTCATATGGTCCAAATAGTTAATCAGACTGGGCTCTTTGACCGTGGCTAGGTAAACAGGCTAAGAAAAGGAAAACTCTGAATTCAAACTACGCTTAAGAAATTGACCTTGTGTCACATCCTGCTCAGAGAGGTTGATATATATGTATTTACTGATATAATTTCTAGTCTCTCTAATGACTTAAAGCAGCCAACTGCAAACAGAAGTTAATTTCAGAATTTCTTCAGGGGTAATGGCTTTGCAAAAACAGCTAATATTGTTTTCTGAAGTTTATTTTTGGATATAAATTACCCGCTTCCCTCTTGACAATGCTCCAAAGATTCTCAATGAGGTTTAGTCGTCAAAAATAAAACAAACGGAATTTATAATCACCGGAACATTCTACGGTATTCATCTACCCAACTCGTTCGCCACTGGTCAACCCGTTCGCCACTGGTAGGATGTGACACAAGGTACACAAGCATGAGCATCCAGCGATGATCAAACTTACTTTGTAGTTGTAATTGATCTGCGAGATTAGGTTGCTGACTATTACACCACAATGAGTCGTCTCTTCACCCTACCCGTTCACCACGTGTAGGATGTGACACATCCCTTTTTACATCAGATTTAACCCTGAATAAAAGGTTAGGTTCAAAGTTCCGTGATGGCTCCCGATTACGACAAGAGGGTTCCCAAGTCCGACAAGAAATACGAATAGTCCGAATAATACAAAATAATACTAAACCACCCTAGTTCAATAGATTTGCATTTAGATTCTGACACGGCTAATTTGTCTCATGATATATATCTATATGTTTAGATTGTCTGGTGTGTCTTGTATCGTTTCCTGTGAGCGTCCAAGGGTGGTCATGTCCATGGGCTTAGCTTCACGCTATTAGGCATGGCCTCCCTTCAATAGTAGTTTAACAAAAATAAAGTTTTTCTTTCACTTATTCTTTATAACTTGTACCTACTATTGATAAATAAATTTCTTATTTCTTATTTCTTCTTATTTCTTTCAGAATAGACCTGGGTTTAATGGCAACAAAGAAGTAATAATATATTCATCAAAGCTCCAGGAGTGGAGTCTCACCACTGGATCTGGATAGGAAAAAGGGTAGAAAATATTTATCTCCCAACTTAAATTAAAAGAACGTTGAATATACAGAGAAATGGGAAGAAAAAAAATGAAAGAAAGATAAAATGAAAGAAGAGAATGAAAAATGGAATGAAAGAATAAATGAGGTAATATGAGGATATAAGTACAGAAAGTCACGACTCTTAGTTGAGAGGTCAATCCTCATTGGGTATACCCAAAGTGATAGCCTTGTACCTATAAATATAATAAAAATACACGTCCAAATTATTTGATCTAGATGCCGTAAGGTAACCGTTGACGAGCTAGCCTAGAAGATTCTTTTGCGAACTGGATCCTCTCTGAATGGCCAACAGTTGCGACCTTATGCCATGGTAACTACAATCCGTGTGACCACGTAACCCTGCACGCACATGAGTACTAAATGAACTCGTTGGCAAGGAAAATGCAAACGCCAGAAAGAAATAGATCTGAGATGTTAGGTCAGATTACTTTGACATCTACAAAGAAAACTAAAATGCGCGGAGGGATATGTGAGACTCTTTAAAAAAAAGTGCAGGCATTTTATAACTGGAAAGCAAGAGATAAATGAACTGA
>CM042167.1:38435673-38440673 GCA_023376005.1 Doryteuthis pealeii
TGAGTGTGTGTGTGTGTGTGTGTGTAATTTTTTAAAAAAAATAATGTCACATTATTGATTCTCTGTCACTGATTGACTGTGTAGCCGATGGTAATTTGTGAAAAATCAATACAACTCAAACAAAATAAATTGCCATCATAAACGTCCACGTAGCAAACGCCATCTTTGCCGCCACGGCGACAACATGGCGCGAATGTAGCTACAATAGATTGACGCCATTTTATTCAGAGCGACAATCGCTATTACGACGACCGAGACGCATTGTATGAAGCAAGCGCATGGAGCGCTTCTACAACCATATTATCATAATTATTTTATTCTTATTCATTATTAATCTTTTTCTATTATTAACTATTATTATTATAAATTATTAACCATTTTTTATTTATTCATTTTAATTATTAACCATTATTATCATTATTATTATTTCCCTATTTGTGAGTTTTTCACACCAGAGTTAGGTGGTGGGTATCCACTTGGAGCCTGAGTGGTAATTATTATTATTATTATTATTATTATTATTATTATTATTATTATTATTATTATTATTATTATTATTATTTTCACTCCTTTTGAGTTTTTCACATCAGCGTTAGCTGATGGTATTTCAATGGAGTCTGAGTGACAACAAGTCTCCTTAGGTCTCCAGGACTCTTCTGAGTATTCTAGCCGATTACATCAGTGCAGTAGTCTGGATGGTCTCAATTCTTCCTATTATTATTATTATTATTATTATTATTATTATTATTATTATTTTCACTCCATTAGAGTTTTTCACACCTGTCTAAGTCGGTGGTTCACTAGAGGCTGAGTGATAGCAAGTCTCACCAGGTCTCCAGAATTCCTCTGAGTATTCCAGCCGATTTCAACAATACTGTAGTCTGTATGGTCTAGATTCTTCCTCTGGTTTCCAGTTCATCCAGACTCTTTTCCAGACCCCTGTGTTCCAAGGGCACCAATTACAATTGACACGACCTTCACCTTCATGTTCCACAGTTTTCTTAATTCTCTTGCAAGGTCCAGGTATTTCACTTTCACTTGGTGATCGACCGGGACGGCAAAATCCACCAGATGACAAATTCTATTCATGTTGTTGAACAACACGAGGTCTATTATTATTTGCTCCTTTTGAGTTTTCACATTAGCGTTAGCTGATGGTCTTTCACTGGAATCTGAGTGACAGCAAGTCTCCTCAGGTCTCCAGGACTCTTCTGAGTATTCTGGCAGATTGCAGCAGTGCAGTGTTCTAAATAATTTCAACCCTTCCTCTGATATCCAAACTTTCCAGGCCCTTTTCCAATCCTATTGGGACTGTTCCAAGTGCACCAACTACAATTGGTATCACTTTCACTTTTATGTTCCATAACTTTTTCAGTTCTCTGGCAAGGTCTAGAAATTTGTCCATTTTTTCATTTTCCTTTAGCTTTACCCTGTGATCTTCTGGCAGTGCAAAATCCACCAGTTGACAAGTTCTTTCTTTTTTGTTTATCAACACTAGGTCTGGTCTTCTTGCTGGGATAAGGTGATCCGTTTTTATTTCAAAATCCCAGAGAATTTTATGTGTTTCGTTCTCAAGAACAGATTCTGGTTTATGCATATACCATTTTGTTGTATGGTCTATTATTATTATTATTATTATTATTATTATTATTATTATTATTCACGAGAATATGCACCCTCCGGGCGTAATTTTTAAAGTTTTAATGTAATATATCAAATTAGAAGGACTAATGAAAATAGGATAAAAAGATGCATATAAAAAGATTACACATGTTTTGTTTTACATCAAGAATATTTTTTTTAATCTTAAACTTGTGAATGTTTTGAAACATAATCTATATATAGCATGCTAAAAACGATATCAGAATCACAGAGCCATCACTATTATTTCACCCCATCCACCTTAGCTGTTGGTTCACTGGATGCTGGGTGCTAGCAAGTCTTCTCAGGACACCAGGACTCTTCTTAACAAAGCCAAGGTTTGGATGGTCTCAATTCTTCTTCTGATTTCAAATTCTTCCATATTCTTTTCCAAACCCTTGAGAACCGTTCCAAGACCCCAGATTATAATTGATGCGCCCTTTAATTTCACGCACAATATTTTATTACATTTTAATTGTGTTCTCTATAAAATCATTCATAGGATTGATTTTAATAAGTTTGAGAATAAAACAATGATATTAGAGATTTATTCTATTAATGATTAATGATTTTGATTATGAACTACATATTTATTGATAGACTTACGCAATTCCTGGGGGTGTTGTGACGTAAGCAGTGGCGTAGTTTCTGTTACAGACTGACACGGAATCTCCTTTATAATAAGATTATTATTATTATGAATAGTTTTTCACACCAGTGTTATCTGATGGTCTTTCTCCGGATTTTGAGTGACAACAAGTCTCCTCCGGCCTCCAGGACTCCCCTGAGTATTCCAGTTGATTTCAACAATGCTGTAGTCTGGATGGTCTCAATTCTTCTTCTGATTTCCAATTCGTCAAGTCTTTTTTATAAGCTGTTTGGACAATTCCTAGTGCCCCAACTACAATTGGTATCACTTTCACCCTCATATTTCACAGCTTTTTCAATTCTCTTGCGAGGTCAAGGTGTTTGTCTATCTTTTCGTTTTCCTTCATCTTCACCCTGTAATCTGTTGGAACTGCAAAATCTACCCGTTCACAAGTTCTCTTTTTTTCTGTTAATCAATACTAGGTTTGGTCATCTGGCTAGGATAAAGCAACCCGTCTTTATCTCAAAGTCCCAGAGAATTCTATGCGTTTCATTCTCAAGAACAGATTCTGGTTTATGCATATAGCATTCTGTTGTATGGTCTCTGTCACCACATACTCTACATTTGTTGTTTTGTTGTGTCTTATCAATTTTTGCTTTGATTATTATTATTATTATTATTATCATTATTATTATTATTATTATTATTATTATTATTATTATTTCCCCTCCTTGCGAGTTTTTTTCCCACCGGCGTTGGCTAATAGTCTTTAACTGGATGATCTCCAAAATCCTCCATGACTCTTCTAGATAATTTAGCCGATCTTAATGTTATCATTTCGATAACTGGTCTCCTAACCGAGATTAGGAGATCCGTCTGTATCTAAATAATTTAACACGTCCTATCAGCAGTCTATGGGCACTATAGAACTGCAGCTCTCTCTTTTTTCTCCCGATCATAGGTGGTTTGTCTATAGGTACTGTAGAAATGTAGAACTTTCCACCGATTGTTAAGTTTCTGACCGCCATCCTTAGCCAGTTGAAAAGGACTTAAAGTAAGTAAGTCCTAAGCTATAGAATCCTTTGGTAAGTGAATAAGTCCTGAGTTATGGAATCCTACGTAGTGTCAAAGGTCCAGTGATATAATCCTTTGTTCCGTCGTCCACGAAGGTTCAAAGCATTGTGCGTAGGTATGACCAGAACAGCTAGTATAAATAACAATATCAGCAGCAGAGTACTGTCAGTGATTGGCCAAGAATATGGTCACATGATTATCGCCGAGTCTATAAATAAGAGTAGGCATCTAGCACACACCTTATATCAAGAAAAGTCAACACCGATATATACTGAAAATATTTATATTTGTAAAAGATATGGAAGTGCGTGGTGTAATGGTTAAAGTCATGGGAAATGGACTCGTCGCCCAGAGTTCAAATCCTGGATGTGGCAATTGCATTTCACTTAGTGCTAATACCATTGGAAAAGGTATGAATCCCACTCCCCCTCCTACGAGGGATAAATAGTAGGGCAGACTGGGTTCTTTAACCTTGGTTAGGCAACCGGTCAGGAGAAGGAAAACTCTGAATTCAAACCTGTTGAACTCCGCTTAAGAAATTAACCTTGTGTCACATCCTGCTCGTGTGAAGGGGCTGGTAAATATATATATATTTGTAAAAGATATTTGATACTATTTTCAGTATCCCTTAAACATTAATATCGTTCATAGAACACAAATAAAAATTGCTGTATGTGGAACTGTCTACTTTCAGTGGCGCAGCGTTTGCTTTGTTTTGCGCATGCCCAAGAGGCAAGCGGCTCAAGGAAGGCAGGTAACTCTGGTTCACGCAGTGCGAATCTGCTTATCAATGCGGAAGGTTGTTTTTATGTGTCATTTCATGTGTGATGCGCATGTGTGACAATTTATGTGTGTGTCATAAATTGTTGACAGACCCTGTAGTTAGTTTGGAATAGGTTCGTTGTAGTTAAAAGCGTAGGTCGGTAGATTCCCGTTGGATGACTCCAACTGACCCCCTAGAGGCGCGAATCTGACACACCATGAAAAACATGGGACTAGTTAGATTGGAGATTCAGCCCTGCCGTCAAAGAGTTTAGGCGTGCTGTGAGGCCGGTCTCCCCGCGCGGAAAAACATGGGCTAAGACATCGAGCCAACGAAACCTATGACAGTACACAAACATTTTTAAAAAATCATACAGCATCGCCCGTCCCGTGGATTCTGGTGTTCGAGCGCTGGCCCGTGTCGAAAAGTCAGCTACAGTGCCCCAACAACATCACACACACACACAAACCGCATCACACCCAGAGCAGACAAACAAAACACACCCACAACCAACGTCGTAGCTCTGTACACGATATCTAAAAAGACAACCACAGAACCAAGACATAAAACACACCTACTAAGGTGTAAGCTAACCTTAAACTTAACCCTTAAACGCTAAAAACGATAAACCAACTACCTGAGTTAACGGCGTCTGCAGCCGATAAAAATATAGACATAATCTGCGTACAAGAGCATAGATTTGATCATAGTGAATTAGAAATAAAATAACACGAAACGGGTAATGGATGGACGTTTGTGTCGGCATCTGCGTGGAAAACCTCCACAAATGCCACCATAGAAGGTGTAGGAATGCTCCTCAACCCTCGAGCTATAAGATAACTAAACAGTGTAGAAAAAAATCCAACCAAGAATTATATGCGCTACGTTTAATGGGAATCCCTGCATGACAGTAGTATCGTGCTATAGCCCCAC
>CM042167.1:38445673-38460673 GCA_023376005.1 Doryteuthis pealeii
TGGGGTTGGCTAGACATTTGCAAGCTACCTACAGTCGGGATAGAAATCCGATCGATTCAGTATCAGTCGGAGAGCTTAATCGCTCGGCTATCGTCACCCACAGAATGGGAAGAGGATTTTAACTGTTTTAATAGACACATCTGTATGTATGTAAAGGCCGCCATAGAATGCTCCATCCTATTTATAGGAGAGCGTTGTGTTTACGCTTTAGTTGGCGGTCGTCAGCGAAATTCCCTCCAAAGTGCTCAACCCCCTGAGAGATGGGGAGCATGTGTGTGTGTGTGTGTGTGTGTGTGTCTGCGTGTGTGTGTGTAGAGAAAAGTAGACAAACACGGGATGTAGTACTGGATGGATGTTTATTATAGACGTTATAACGTTTCGGTCTGTTAGACCTTCGTCAGGAAAGTGTACTGAGTTCTTGTGTTGAAGGATGCCGTACTCATACTGAAGATAGTCTTGAGGTCGTGATTGCTTTGGGAGGGGGGTCAGTTGCTGATGCCTGCTGCGAATGTTTAGGATAGTAGTGGAAGCTGTTATATATATATTCATATCAACTACAATGTTCTTGGTTCGATACCAGCTCTCGCCAACTCAGCGCATGAGTAGCCCATGGATCGGTGCGGTAAAGTGAGGAGCTGATGGTAGGTGTGGCGCTCCACCTCAGACGCAAAAACAATCTCCTTGGTCTAGCGCTAGAGAAAACGGGATAAACTCTCTCGCTGTCTGGCTGATGCCGACATTAGGCCACCTTGACGATATATATATATATATATATATATATATATATATATATATATATAAAATATTTTAAACTATTTATATTTTTACATGCAGTTATATTTTATCAATGCTTAAATGTATGTTCTTTAATGTATCATATGAATGTGGAGTAACTCCCTATTTTAAATATGAAATATAAAAATGTATATATATATATATATATATATATATATATATAACTCCCTATTTTAAACTATATTTTACATGCAGTTATATTTTTTAATTCTTAAATGTATGTTCATTAATGTACCATATATGAGTGTGGAGTTCTCATTTATCGCCATTACTCCCAGGTCCACTCTGACACTGAGTCGCAGTACCTGTTAGAATCCCATCTATAGGTTAAATATAAAAAAAAATGAGTTCCATGAATGCAAGCTGGTGTTCGTGTATGGCTGAATCACCATTATCCTGGGAGATGGATGGTTTGATTTGGTCCGCATGAGTGGCCGGCCTGATTCAACACCCTGCGACTTTCTTTCTTTGGTGTGGGTTGAAGAAATACGTCTACTCTACGAAACCAACGAGTTTCGAAGAACTTGAAGGACGATTAAAGGATAATTCATTTCTGCGATTGCACAAGAGTTCCTGGGAAGATCTAGACATGACTCCGAAAGGGAAACCAAGAGAGAAAATCGGCTGGTCACATCAATCCCTAGCACCTATATGACTGCCCCAACCCTATTGCTCTTATGGCAAGCCCCAACCCTTTTTATCATATGGGTGCTAGAAGGCGGTGGCTAAGGGTCTACATGTCCTGGGAATGATGTTAAACTCTATCTGATAGTGAAGTTCCAGTTTTGGAGGTTTGGGAAAAGTGGATACACTCCTTCATCACCATTGCTCCCTGGTCCACTCTGACCCAGAGTGGTAGTACCTGTTAGGGTCCCATCTATGGGCTAAATATAAAAATGTATTTATAAAAAAACATTGAGTATCCATTAAGAATGACTTTAATTCAAAACTTAATCGGCATTAAATGACCCACTGAGGTTGATATGCCGTAAAACAAAAGAAAACAAAACCAAGAGAGAAACTGAATCCCTTATCATAGCAGCACAAGACAATGCTATATGAATCAATTATATCAAAAATAGAAGAGATAATACGCAACAGAATAGCAGGTGTTGTTTGTGCGGAGAGGTTGCACATGAGAAGACCTAGACATGGATAAGAAAAGGCAACCTCAAGAGAGAAATTGAATCTCTTATAATAACAATACAAGACAATGACATAAAAATCAATTACATAAAAGTGAAAATAGATAAGACGCAACAAAATTGTAGATGTAGTTTTTCTGGAGACAGAAATGAAACGGTTAATCACATTATAGGTGAATGCAGCAAACTTGCACAAAAGGAGTACAGGACTAGGCACGACGGAGTGGGAAGGGTGATCCACTGGGAATTTAATGAGAGATAAAAATTTGACCATATTACCAAATGGTATGTGCATAAACCAGAATTCGTCCTAGAGAATGAGATGCATACAATTCTCTGGGATTTTGAAATACTAACGGATCACCTAATGCCGACAAGAAGACCAGACCTAGTGTTAATTAACAATTAAAAAAAGAATGTGTGATCTAGGGGATTTTGCCGTTCCAACGAACCACAGAGTGAAAAGAAAAGAAAGCGAAAATATATTCTGGTATTAGTACCTTGCCAGAGAGCTGAAATTGCTGATGAACATTAAGGTAAAAGATATATCAATTCTATTCTGTGCCCTTGGAAGGGTCCCCAAGTGTTTTGGAAAAAAGACTCAAGGAATTGGAAATCAAAGGAAGAATTGAGACCATCCCGACAACAGTATTGTTGAAATCGGCTAGAATACTCCGTAGAGTACCGGAGACCTAAGTAGACTTGCTGTCACTTAGACGCCTGTGAAAGACCACCAGCTAACGTCGATGTGAAAAATTCGCATAATAATAGTCATATGGATACGTAGCCGCCATTATGACTATTTTTATAGTGCCAAGTACACTACAATTAACGAAGAAGAAGAAGAAGAAGAAGAAGAAGAAGAAGAAGAAGAAGAAGAAGAAGAAGAAGAAGAACTAGAAGATGAATAATAATAATAATAATAATAATAATAATAATAATAGCTTTCTGAGTCTCTTCCTCAGACACTGTCTTAGGGCTGGGGATGCGAAACGAGAACCCTGCCAAAACGGTAGGGATGGGGCAGGTGAAGGATCGTGGAAACTTTCTAGGGTCAGAAACGAGGAAAGATAGGGGGTGTTGGCGAAGAGAGAAAGAGAAGAGAGAGAGAGAGAGAGAGAGAGAGAGAGAGAGGGTGGGGGTGTTATGGGACGGGTGGGGTGGGATTGTGGTAATGTTTGATGATTGACGCCTCCAGTAGTACGTAACAGAAAAGTGCCCGACGTCTACTCACCTGCTCTGTAGGTAATCACGTGACCCAACAACATCTCCTTTTGCTCACTCCACGCTACCCCTCCCCACACTCCCATCTTACCCCCTCCCTCCCCTCTCTCTCTCTCTATCCCCTCTCCCCCCCCCCATCTATCTATTCATTTGGCTCTATCTCCTAACATCTATTTACCTATCTTATAACCTATAAATAAGTACGCTCCCACCAACTTCTTTTTTTTTTACAAAAAGTTAATTTTCTTTGAAACCAAATATATTATTTCTAGTAGAACATATATAATCAAAACGGATATCATTACGTATTACCTAATGCCAAACTCTAAAGCGTTAAGACTCTGCAAGTAAAAATAAAATTGTGAGTGGTGTAATGGTTAGAGTCGTAGGAATGAACTCATCGACCCGAGTTCAAATCCTGGACGAAGCTGTTTGCATTTCACATAGCACTAATACCCTTGGGAAAGGTATGAATCCAACTACTTTCCCTCCAGCTATGGGCAAATAGTAAGACGGATTGGGCTAGGTAACCAGTCTAGAAGAAGGACAACTCTGAATTCAAACCTGTTAAACTCCGATTAAGAAATTGACCTTGTGACACATTCTGCTCGTGCGGATGGGTTGGTATAACACACACACACACACACACACACACACAATATATATATATATATATATATATATATATATATATATATGCTGTTCTGGTTTCAACGGGAGAAAATGTATTATTTTATAAAAAAAGAAGAAGGTCCGCAAAATGTATCGTTCTCAGAAAAAATGTTTTATTCTTTTTATTTCACATATGCAACACGTGTTTCAGATATTCTGGTATCTTCTTCAGGCTTTGATCAATACATATATTGATATACATATATATATATATACACATATACACATATATATATACATAGATTGTGCGTGTTTCTGTAATTTTATATATATATATATATATATATGTATATATATATATATATATATATAATATATATATATATATATATATGAAGAATATATATATATATATATATATATATATATATATGAAGAATCTTTTCTTTCTTTTGGACTTTACGGCATGCCAAAACTTGTTAGGTTATTTTATGCCGAAGACGTTTTTTCTATGCCTTTTTTCATGGATATTGAAGATTCATTTTTCATCTCAATTTTTTAAACACATTTTTGTTAACTAATTTCCTTCCATTTAACCCATAGATAGGACCCTAACACGTACTACCTCTCCGGGTCAGAGTGGACCTGGGAGTAATGATAATGAATTGGTATTACCCACTCCTCAGACCTCCAGAATTGGAACTTCACCATTCGAGGCAGTTTAACGTCACACCCCAGACACTAAGACTCTCAGCCACATTTGATAAAAAGGGCTGGGGTTTTCCATAAGGGCAATGCAGCTTAACGTCATACCCAAGACGTAAAGATCTTCAGCCTTCACATTTATATGATAAAAAGGGTTGGGAGCTTGCCATAAGGGACTTAAACGGTAATTGTTTTCATAAAAGACCAATCTATATACTAATACTCATGTTCCTTAATTGTACGACCATCGTCATCTTGCAACCCCTGGAACATAATGGGCGTGGGTAGGGAGAGCCATGAGTGTAACAATGACATGTAAATCGTATAGGTGCTCGGGCTTGGTGTAGCCAGCCAATTGATTGGAGTGTGCCTAAGTAAAAGCCAAAGTGGAGTGTTGCATGTCATGGACTGCTCAGCCACCGGGATTCCGTCCTTATGCATCACGGGTTGCCAGCCACGGTCAACAGATGGCGCAATTGAGGTGATTTTACCCCTCTTAAGAAATGCTGTAGTTGTATTCCACAGTCTTAGCAGACAGGTGGGCTATTATGAAGTTTAGCAGTACCTGTGGATATACCACAGTATGATAATTTAATTATTACATCGTTTGATATGTTTACTTAGGAGTTATGGCAAAATACTTCAATATGTAAAAAGTATAATAATCTTGATTTAACTCTCTATCTCACTCTATTTTTCTTTCTTTCCTTCTTTTTATCTTTTCATTATGTTCGATTGAAACTGATTAACGTTATCACTTTCGCGCGCTCACCCCTCTCTTTATATTTCCCCTGTTCTTCATCCTTTTTTTTTATTATTATATTTTCTCCTGGGTAGAATGTCCTTTTTCTTCCCTTCTTTCTTTATAATAAAAACGAAATGGTCCATAATTTAACTGAGGTGACGACACTCGGAAGAAATAAGAATTTGGTGGATAAGCAAGATCAGATAATTTCTGAATGGAGTGATGATGTGTTGATGGTAAAATTGATTCTCTACTTATCTCTGGACCGGTATTACATTGGAAAGGCTCGAATCTTGGTTGCTAGACTGATGTTCAGGTTGACTGGTAATTGCTGGATTTTTTGGAGTCTGGAAACCAACTTGGGATGCTGAGGGACAACTTGCCTTGTACCATTAAGATTTTTTGTTATAACACAAGGCCACTTCTTTTTCTCATAAGATTTTTATTTCCCCCCCCGCCAGCAAAACTGCCGAGAGAAAGAGCACCATGTCTCACTCTGTTAACGCATCGTACCAGACTCCCTCTCACCTCTCACTCCTCCTCTCATCCACTTCGCCACATATCACTTCTCGACCAATAGAAACAATGTCATGTGGCATTTTGATGATTTGTCCTTAAACTTTTCCATTCTCATCTAACACGTAATTCTTATTTTCCTTCTAAAAACTTTTCAGTGCTAATTTACACGTCAGTGTTACACTCATGGCTCTCCCTACCAACGCCCAGGTGTTGCAAGATGATAATGGTCGTACAATTAAGGAACACGAGTATTAGTATATAGATTGGTCTTTTATGAAAACAATTACCGTTTAAGTACATTACCATTAAGTGAAAATTTGAAATTGTCGAAAAAAAACTTATAAAATAAGCACTTACGATCGACGTCTTGATTTCGTACTTGGTCCTTATTACGCGCTATTAGTGAATGGGAGAGAGTGATTGGTGATGAATGCAGTCACAGTAATGATTGTCCTTAAGCGCTTTTGAGCAGCTGACGAGAAATCTCGCTGATAGGACATCACATATAATAATTTTGATTCTGTATTGTAAATGATATTACAATAAGAATACATTGCAAATGATTTTACTAAAGGAATGCATTGTAAATGATTTTATTATAGGAATACATTGAAAAATGATTTTACTATAAGAATACATTGTTAATGATTATTACTATAAGAATGAATCGGAAATGATTCCATTATAGGATTGCATTGGATTTTTTTTATATAGAATAGCATTACAAATGATTTTATTATAGGAATTCATTGTAAATGGTTTTATTATAGGAAGGCGTTGTAAATGATTTATTATAGGAATGTGCTGTTAATGATTATTACAATAAGAATGCATCGGAAATGATTCCATTATAGGAATGAATTGGAAATGATTCTTACTATAAATAGCATTACACATTATATTATAATAGGAATTCATTGTAAATGATTTTATTATAGGAATGCACGGTAAATGATTTTACAATAAAAATACATCGGAAATTATTTTTACAATACGAATGTATTATAAATGGTATTACCATAGGAATGCATCGTAAATGATTTTACAATAGAAATACATTGGCAATTATTTATTATAAGAATACATTGAAAATTATTTTTGCTATAGGAATGCATTGGAAACCATTTCACTATCTATATATTAAAACGCTTAATCTTCCAACCGTTATCTTCTTACAACACCCTCTGGTTAAAAATGAGACCGTCCAAATCGTCTAATATGAAATGCAATCTATATATTAATACTCGTGTTCCTTAACCGTACAACCGCTATCATCTTGCAACACCCTCTGGTTAAAAATCAGACCGTCTAAATCGTCCAAAATGAAATGCTTATTTGATTCCATTTTTTCTTTTTTTCCTTCTTATTTTTCTTTGTTTTTATTTCCGCCAAAAACGTATTTCAGTTTTTCCTTCTTTTCGCCGCGCCTTCTTTATTTCTGTTTTTTTTTTTTTTTTCATTCATTTCTTTCATTTTCCACTCATTTCTTTCTTTCCTTTTTTTTTCTTTTTCTCCGCGCCTTTTTTTTTTCTCTTTCTTTCTCTCTTTCTTTAATTTCATCCCCACTTTTTCCTCTATTTTTCCGTTCTTTCTGTCTTTCTTTTTCTTTCTTACTTTCTTCTCACTCTCTTCTTTTTACTTTCTCTTTCATTCTCTCTTCTCTCTCTTTCTCTCTCTCGCTCATTCATTTCTCCTCTTTCTTTCTTCTTTCTTTCTACTATTCTTTTGTTCTTCCTTTACTCTGTGCCATTTTCACTCGTTCTTGCTTTTTTTTCTATTGCTAATGCACTTTCTTTCTTTCCACTTTTCTTTCTTTTCCACACGACTTCTTTCATTCATTCATTCGTTTTTCTTTCTTTTCTCTTCTTTCAATTTCCTACCCACTTTTTCGTCCATGTTTTCCTTCCTCCCCTTTTTTATTCCCTTCTTTCTTTCTTTCTTTCTTTCTTTCTTTCTAACGTTATTTTGTTCTTTCATCTGTCTTTCTTTGTTTCGTGCTTTTTACTCTCTTTTTTTTTTCTTTTTTTTCTTTCTTTCTTTCTGTTGCTAACCACTTTATTTCTTCACTTTTCTTTCTATTTCCCTCGACTTCTTTACTCATTCATTAATTCTTCCTTCCTTCCTTCCTTCTTTCTTTCTTTCTTTCTTCTTTTCTCTTCTTTTAATTTCCTCTCACGTTTCTCTTCTATGTTTTCTTCTCTTTCTCTTTCTTTCTTTCTTTCTTTCTTTCTTCTTCTTTCTTTCTTTCTTTCTATTGCTAATCCATTTTCTTTCACTTTTCTCTCGTTTCCCCACGCCTTATTTCATTCATTCATTCTTTCTTCTTTCTTTCTTCTTTCTTTCTTTTTTCTTTCCTTCTTTTTTCCTTTTTTCTTCTTTTTCTTCTTTCTTTCTTTCTTCTTTCTTTCTTTCTATTTCTAACATTCTTTGGCTCTTTCAATCGTTCTTTCTTTTTTTCTCTCTCTTTATTTCTGTTACCAACCCTTTATTACTTCCACTTTTCTTTCTTTTCCAAACGACTTCTTTCATTAATTCCTTAATTCATTCTTTCTTTTCTTGTTTCTTTCTTTCGTTCCCGTCTTTTTCATTTCCCCTGTGATTTCACTTTCTTTTCTCTCTTTCCATCTTTGGGTCTTTCTATTTCTTCCTTGTTTTGAAGTGTTCTACAGTCACCGTCAAACGGTGCTGCGTTTGACAACCTATCACTTCACCCCTTAAACCCCCCAGACCCAACCACCCACCCCCAGTGCCCCATATTCTGGAAAGGTCAACAACGACAGAACAATAAACAATCCCAGAATTCCCTGCTTATTATTAGGTCCGGTACCTTTCAAGGAATTCAAGATAACCATTCTTGTGGTCTTTGCAAAATTTGAAGTTCTTGATATTTATTTGCCTCTGCCAAGTCAGGCTGAAAATCAAATTTCATTTTGACCCCTGAACCAAGTCTGGCACAAGGCAATATTTATTGGGCGCTCTTGTCGGATATGATCGCAACAGAAGAACTATTTTTAATGATGTGAGAAATTAGGAATAAAGAGAAACTTTATTCTTAAGTAATGGTTAACAAGCTAGTATTGAAAATCAATTTCTACTAAGCAGTGATTATGACCCCTGAACCACGTCTGACATAAGGCAGTATTTATTGGGCGCTCTTGTCGGATATGATCGCAACCGAAGAGATGTTTTTAATAAACTTAGAGAAATTAGGAATAAAGAGAATCTTTATTCTTAAGTAATGGTTAACAAGCTAGTATTGAAAATCAATTCCTATTAAGCAGTGATTATGACCCCTGAACCAAGTCTGACACAATGTAGTATTTATTGGGCGCTCTTGTCGGATATGATCGCAACCGAAGAGATGTTTTTGATAGTGTGATAAATTAGGAATAAAGAGAAACTTTATTCTTAAGTAATGGTTAACAAGCTAGTATTGAAAATCAATTCCTACTAAGCAGTGATTATGACCCCTGAACCACGTCTGACACAAGGCAGTATTTATTGGGCGCTCTTGTCGGTTATGATCGCAACCGAAGAGATGTTTTGAATAATGTGATAAATTAGGAATAAAGAAAAACTTTATTCTTAAGTAATGGTTAACAAGCTAGTATTGAAAATCAATTCCTATTAAGCAGTGATTATGACCCCTGAACCAAGTCTGACACAAGGCAGTATGTATTGGGTGCTCTTTTCGTATATGATCTCGAACCAAGAAACGTTTATAATAGTATGAGAAATTAGGAATAAGAAGACCCTTTATTTTTAAGTAATGGTTAACAAGCTAGTTTTGAAAATCAATCACTATTAAGTAGTGATTTTGATCCTCACCGAGTGGTGCATGAGTCTGATCTTGTGCTAGATTTAAACTATATGCAATTTTTAAAGATGAATTACGGTCAAATCACGCTAAAAGCAGCCGTTACAGTTAAGCATAATTTAGTCAGGTCATTGCTTGGATGGGTGACCACTTAATAACAATTGTATACACGCCACAGTTGTTCCTCCTTATCCCATTACATATATATATATGTGTGTGTGTGTGTGTGTGTGTGTGTGCGTGTATATATATAACATATATATATGTATATATATTTATTATTAATACTGTTACTATATATATATATATATATATAATATATATATTATATGTGTGTGTGTGTGTGTGTGTGTGTTGTATGTGTGTGTGTGTGTGTCTACTTCATAGCCATATTCCTGAGAAACCCTTTCGGACAAGTATTATGCGACACAAGGTCAATTTTTTTAAGCGGAGTTTAAGCTTGGTTAGGCAACCAGTCCAGGAGAAGTAAAACTCTAAATTTAAATCTGTTGAACTGCGCTTAAGAAATTAACTATCGCATCCTACTCGTGTGGAGCGGTTGATATATTATATATATATATATATATATATATATATATATATAGAGAGAAGAGAGAGAGAGAGAGAGAGAGAGATACATATTATCATTATTATTATTATTATTATTATAAAGGTGAATCGTAGTCTGTCTGTAACCGAAACAACGTCACTATTTATGTCACAATACCACCAGGAATTGCGTAGATTTATCAATCAGTAATTACTTTGTCGTCAAAATCCTTAATACACACACACGCACACACACACACACACACACACACACACATATATATATTTATACATTTGTATCTATACATTTATATATATAAATATATATATTTTATATATATATTTATACATTTAACAATCTACACCATTTCTATCATTTAAAAAAACACTATTTCGTTTACCTGACGAATGCGTTAGCAGGAAACCATTGGTTGTAAATGTTGTTCCCACGTAAATAAATAAAAGCTAAACCTTTTATTTGTTCATTCATTCATCTATATATATATATATATATATATATATATATATATATATATATGAAAAATAGATGGAAATTAATCCGACAGTATGAAATTTAACATTTTGAAAAAACAAATGATATTATGTAATTGCTGACAGAAATCTGTTTCGACCAAATCGATTAACTGGTCTTCATCACGAGCAATATAGACGGGAAAAGAAAGATATCCGTTAAAAGACTGTTTACAAAAACGAATGCTATATTCAACTGCTGAAAATTTTAAAAAATGCGTGTTCTGTTTTAAAAATAAAATAAATTTTATTTTTAATTTCTTTAAAATCAGAAGCATTATAGTTTATAGTAAAACTCAAAAGAGTTTGTTGTAAAGTTATATAAAAGTGTAAAGTGGGTATCAAAATAATATACAAGTCCACAGCGTATTTGAAGAAAGATGTTAAAGTTCCAAAATTACTTGTGGTGTTGTTAAGTCCGTAGAGTTTATCGATTTGGTCGAAACAGATTTCTGTCAGCAATCTATTTTTATCTGGAATTTTACACCTTGAAGACTTTCATCTAAAACTCTACAGACTTATCAACACCACAAGTAAATTTTGGAACTTTAACATCTTTCTTCAAATACGCTGTGGACTTGTATATTATTTTGGTCGAAACAGATTTCTGTCAGCAATTACATAACATCATTTTTTTTTCAAATTGTTAAATTTCATATATATATATATATATATATATATATATATATATATATATATATATATATATATAATTCCTAGGCTAAATGCTATTTTATTTATTTATCTTCTTTTAAAATAATTATTTTGTTTTTGTAAATGTTATATTTACCACCCCCTCCACACGAGTCGGATGCGACACAAAGTTTATTTTTGAAGCTAATTTAAACAGAATTTTCCTTCACCTAGACTGGTTGCCTAACCAAGGCCAAAGAAACCAGTCTGTCCTACTATTTACTATAGCTGGAGAAAGAATACTTAGATGCATATCTTTCCCAAGGGTATTAGCACTATGTGAAATCTTAACAGCTTCATCTGAGATTTGAACTCATCTCGCCGTGTTCATTTCTTACGACGATACATAAAATATTTGTACTTTCCGTAGCCTTTGTTGGCTTTGGCTGGCTGGTTGGTAGGATTTTATGGCATGTCAACCCTTGATGGGTTATTTTATGACAAAGACGTTTCTCTTTTAATCATTTTTTATTGGTATTCAATTTTTTAAAACTCAGTTTCTTTAAACACATTTTTGAAACTAACAGATACTGCCACTCCAGGTCAGAGTGTATTTGAGAGTAATTGTGATAAATAGGTACTCCACACTCCCCAGAGCTCCAGAATTATAACTTCACCATTAGATGCAGTTTAATGTCATACCCAGGATACTAAGAACCTCAGTCACCGCCTTCTAGTACAAAAAGAGTTGGGGGTATTGCCATGAGGGCAATGGGGTTGGGACTGGATCCGTTATTTCTTCTGTGGAACTTTTTTCATCCGGGTGCCTCTTTGCTGCTTTTAGACACATTATGTGGTGTAGATGAGCCGTGGAGATCTCTTAGTTGGATCCCTGATGCGGATGTGCCTTGGGGGTCTGTCAGGGTCATATCCTGGGTCGCAAGGCACCAACTGTGGTCTTATAAGTGGTTGGAACGCTGTAACTTATAGCATTATGATAGTGTAATACATAAGATAGTTCTCATAATTATTTGAACGTACAATTGCATTTCCAAAAGCCAGATTTTAAGGCCTTCTACAAGTTTTTAAAAATTATTTTACTTGCGTAAGAACATAACGAAAAGAGGCCGATATTGACGTGTTTTCATTAGATTTTAAGGTATACAAACTTTTTTCAAATCTAACCAAAAGATGCAAGTATTATTAGATACCTATGAGGCTTTCCAAAAATAACAAGTTCAATGTTATTTTCTTAGTTTTAAATGTTTTATTTTTGTTTTTATTTTTTAATCAATGCGCTTACATAGAAATAATGGCGATTACGGTTATTTCCTATAACTCCAACATAAATAAAGGGAATCACTCTTGATTGATAAATTATTTATTTATTTATTGATCTACTAGGAAAAATGAAGGCGGTTAGAGTTAGGGTTAGTGTTTAGCGTTAGGGTTAGGTTTAGGTTAGGAATAGGGTTAGGGTTTAGGGTTAGTTTAAAGGGAAAATAAATAAATAATTTATCAGTCAAGAGTGGTTCCCCTTGTTTATGTTGGAGCTATAGGAAATAACCGATTGCACTTAAAATATGAAATTACTCAATTTCTAAAATTTTCCCCAAAATTTACAAATTGCCAACTCTAAGAAATCATGAAAGACCATGAAAACTATCAAGAAAGATCAGTTGGAACGTTAATTTCTTAGTTTTAAGAGTATATACGCAAGTTTTTTGCCTTTTTTTAACGTACGCAAAACCGGTCGATTTTTTTACGTGTTTTCAATCGATTTTCGCACGACGAAATTTATCAAATTTAACCAAAATGTCCAAAGTTGCAAATTATCAGGCAAGGGCCGGGTTAGCTCAGTCGGTAGAGCGTTTGTCTAGAAACCACAAGGTTCCTAGTTCGATACCAGCCCTCGCCAATTCAGCGTATGAGTAGCACAGGGATCTGTGTGGTAAAGTAAGAAGCTGATGGTAGGTGTGGCGCTCACACCTCAGATGCAAAAACAATCTCCTTGGTCTAGCGCTAGTGAAAAGGGGATAGACTCCCTTGCTGATTGGCTGATACTGACATTAGCCCGCCCCGGGGACTTTACCTTTTAAAACCAGGAAATGGAATGGATCGTAATAGGCATCAAACCCGTCCGCCTCACCATCTTTGCACACCAGTTCCATAGTCTACCAACCGATCAATAGTACATTGACAACGCCACCTGCATTTCCGGTCCCCCACCCACACACCCACCCACATACCCGCTCCGGTAATATTCAAACGCTACATTGGACAAGCGATCGCGACTGAATTATTGTGATATTAGACCCGGGTCGCCATAATTTGGCCTTCTGGGGTCAGCGTTATCGAGCCGGTTTGGCAGAGGTCAAAAAGCTGTCAGTCGACCCTCTCTCCACCCATCCGAAGATCACCAACCTCCTGGCTATCTTTCTGCCCAAGTGCAGGCTTGGCGTTTTCTACATCTGTCACGCACCAGTGCACTTTTCGTTCAATTCTCCATCGAAGATAACCATATTTGAATGCACTCTGACCGTTTATTGAACAGACCGCGGCGTTAGTACGTACTTGTGTGCTGATAAATAGTCGAATGTATGTGTGTGGGGGGGGGGCGATGAGGTGGTCACGTGATCATCTGGATGTTGACGTGCTTTTTTATTTGACGCGCGCGCGCGCGTGTGTGTGTGTTTCTGGGCGTCCATCTGAACAGGGATGTGAAACTTCTTTTTTTTTTTTCTAAAAGCCTTACTTTTCATTCTCTGAGTTTGATGTAAAACTTATTTATAATAAAAACGGAATGGTCCATTGTTTAATTGAGGTGACGACGCTCATAAGAAATAAGAATTCGGTGAATAAGCAACACCAGATAGTCAGGATTTACATTTTTGCATTCCGTCTTGGACAGTCTCATTTTTAACCAAAGGGTGTTGGAAGATGACAACAATTGTACAATTAAGAAATGGCTTATTGTCGGTATCAGCTGAACAGCGAAGGAGTCTATCCCCATTTCGCTAGCGCTAGACCAGGATTGATTTTGTTGAGACGGGGGGCGTTATACCTACTGTCAGCTCACCCGCTTTTTACTGCACATATCAGATTATCCAGTCCGTGCTACTCAAACGCTGAGTTGGCGATCTTTTTTTAAATTTCTTTAAGGCTTCGTTGAGTTCTTCGATTGGTGAAATCCCCCAATTTGATGTCTAGTTGTCTATCTATGATATTTTGGGTGTTATTTTCTATGATTTTAGGTAGGTTCCCCAGAAGTTTCTGGAAGTGATCTTTCCATTTCTGAAGTCTATCTTTTTGGCTGGTTGCCTTTAGTTTTGATCTAGAGGTACTTTTGCTACAACTAATTTCATTTACTGTTTGCCATGCTAACCGCGACTGTCTGTCTTCCACCGATTGTCTGATATTTATTTGTACTTGGATGTATTCTATTTGTTCTTTTTTGTATGTTTTGGTTAGTTCTATCTGGGCTTTCCTAAGGTTGTATAAATTGGTGTTAGTTGGGTTTGTTTTATTACGTTTGGCTGCCTTTTTGATATCCTTTCTCTTTTCTCTTACTGCTTCTGTCTCTCAGGGAACAGAGTGTTTGGCTCTTAGTTTGGTTGGTAAGCACTCGATGCTGCTTCAGGTGGGCACTAACAAAGTTTTCGTATTGCTCGTTTGGTGTGGAGCTTTCAGATATCTCTTGGAGGATGTCGAATTATTTCTTACTG
>CM042167.1:38470458-38478576 GCA_023376005.1 Doryteuthis pealeii
CAGTGTTGGCCGACCAGCAAAAATGTACATTCATCTACTCTGTACGGACACTCGATGCCGTGCTTAGGATTTGCCAGGAGCGATGACCGATAGGGGCGGGTGGCGATAGAGAGAATGAAAACCTGTCCCTCAAATTACCTGTATTTTTCCATAAAAACGTTATTTTAATTTTAAGTACACAACATTACATAATTGATAGATTACCCATAAATTACGTAACAAGATGAGTTATAAATTCTATACATATATAAAGGACAGTCTGTGTGAATGTATGTCCGGAAGAAACTATGAAAATAAAAACAATTAAGGACAAATTAAAAACTATCAGCAGATCTTACTTTTTGAGCAAAAATAATGAAGATTTAATTTATATGAACTATTAGATCATTTTTTTGAAATCGAAATTATAACAGGATGGAATTTTTTTTTTTAATATTTTAAATAGGAGACATAAATTTTTCTTTTCAGAGTGTCTGGATCAGCGTAAGATTTTTTTTTATGTACGAATTTTAATGGGGCATCCAGTGAGGATCCAAATCGTGATTAGTTATAATGGATCTGCGAGACTAAATTTTTTTATCTCCCTCTACCCAGGCAATGCCGGGTAGCCGCGTCTAGTAATGAATAAAGGAGAGTGTGCACACAAGTAGATGTCTTCGTGTTTATTCTTCCTGGCGAGGTGGATCAAACCCACCCACCCTCCGTCCGAAGAAGATGTAGCGTCGAAGAGGAAAGAACATGAAGAACTATCAAATTAGTAGACCATTTCACATACCTAGGTAGCAATATATCATCTACAGAAAGCGATATTAATATACGCATAGGAAAGACATCGGCTACGACTGACAGATTATCGATGATATGGAAATTCGATCTCTCTGATAATTCTTCCAAGTTGTCAATAAGAAATAAGATATTTCTCCAAATTTTTTCTGGAATAAAAACGTTTAAAACATAATTTCATTCATTAGTGAATAAATTGCAAAACAATGGAAGATGTTATTAAAAAATCAAACAATTAAGAAGCACTAATTAATAATTATTAAGAATAGTATATGTATTAGGAAAAAATAACAATAACGACTAATTATGCGTTTATTAAGGAAACGAAATACAAACACTTTTTTTTCATTATTGGCAGTTTTCAAAAAGTAAAAAATTAAAAAAGACTCGTCAAATTTCAAATCACCTTTTTTTTTAAAATAGAAAGAAAATTTAAAACAAAATGAAAAACGGGAATATCAATAATTATCATTATTTTATATTTTTTTTTTATTTTTTAAAGAATTAATGTTTTTATAGAAATATAACCTTCATTTCATAATCGAGAGCCTTCACCGAACTTCGAACCGAACCATTGCGTCATGTGACCAATTAAAGAATTCATAGTGAATTTTTGGAATTTATAAACCTATCATACTCTAAATTATCCGGTTTAACACGGCGCAACAGATATAGGCGTTGAGTTAATACAGTTCTAAGTGACAACTATCTGTAGGTTGCAGGTTCAATCCTGGCCACTAGCGAAATTAACATAGAATACTTAATACAGCTTAACACTTGTACCCGAATGAGAAACATTCCAGCTAGGTGGATTGAGTAAAGGGTTCGGTTCGAAGTTCCATGAAGATTCCTGATCAAGATATAATGGCTCCTGAGTTCTACAATACGGTTCCCGAGATCGATAAGAAACACTTGACGAGGTGTAATCAATAGAACACCCCCCATATATATATATATATATATATATATAATATATTATATATATATATATATATACTTTCTTTGGTGTGGTACCAAGTTTCTTGGTATAAGGGTGATTCTAGGTTGGTCCTATTCTCTAACAGTAGTTTTTGTTCCAGAGTTCAGGTCCGTAATGAAGAGCTCAATTTTTACACACACACACACACACACACACACACACACACACACACACACACACATATATATATATATATATATATATATATATATATATATATACGGGTGTACCATATCAACCAAGTGTTCGACCAAAAATTAAATGACATTTACATAAAGCAGATACCCTCATTTTTTAATCACATAGTTCCAATGCTGTAGAATCAGTTTATAAATAATACCTAATAATATCCGTTTTGACAGTATGATATTCCATGTGAAATAAGTAAATACTTGTATTTTGAGAGGAAAATCAACTTATAATAAAAGTTCACACACACATATACATATATGCGTGTGTGTATGTGTGTGTGTGTGTGTGTGTGTGTGTATGTACGTGTGATGAATATGTATATCGAATATCGTTTTATAAGTAGTCTGTGTATTTACACAGACAAAAAGACAAACAATCAAAGACGGATATACAGATATAATATATATATATATATATATATATATATATATATATATAATATATATATATATGTGTGTGTGTGTGTGTGTGTGTGTGTGTGTGTGTGGAGTGTCTTTCTGATAAGTACTCACTATATTTGCACACAGACAGACAGAAAGACAAACAGTCGTAGACACACAGATACAATTATATATATATATATAATATATATATATACGGACATACCATATCAACCAAGTGCCCGATACTTATCGTCTACACAAATTGAATCAATATTTGTACGTGACAATTACGAAGCTGAGGGAGACGGTGGGGTGGGGTGGGTGTTTGGCTTGGTCATCTCATCAGTGTCCCTCTCATCCCTTCCCTAAAACCCTTACCAATCACTTACCACCCCCTTTCCCCACTCAACACCACCTCCCCCAAACCACCAGCACTTCCCCTCCCCACCGTCCCGTGCACGGACATTTTGAAAGATTCCATCACTTAGCAATGATTACAAAAGCCGCCACTCCCCTCACGCCCCCACTCCTCTCTCTCTCTCCCACTCCTCCCACTCCCCTTTTCGCCAATCCCCTCTCGCCCCCACTCCCCTCATCAATTTGAAATCGAACGAAGATTTTCTCATTTGTATTCATTGATTTTTTTTGTTTTAACTTTTTTTTTTGTTTTTTGTTTTTATTCTCTTCTTGATTTTTGTATTTTTTTTGTTTTATTTTTTTATTTTTTTATTTTTTTATTTATTTTTTTTTTACTTACGTTATTTCAAAAGAGGATTTTTGAAAAGTCTTCCCTTCTTTCGTCCCATTCCTTTTTTTCTTTCCTTTAGTTATTTAAATTTTAAACTTTTTTCTTACAGTTTAAACATTTGCTTTCTCGTTTAAGTTCATACTTTCTTTTTCTTTCTTTTCTTTCTTTCTTTGTTTCTTTCTTTTTATTTCTGAATATTTTACAAATTCTTTCATTTTTTCGAATTCTTTCATTTTTATGAATTCTTTCATTTTTCTTCATAATATTTATATCCGTCTCTTTCTTTCTATTTCTTTCTTTTCTCTTTTTCTCTTTTTCTCTTTCTTTCTTTCTTTTTTTCCTTGCATCTTTCCTTCCTTCCTTCCTTTAGTTATTTAAATTTTAAACTTTTTTCTTACAGTTTAAAATTTGCTTTCTTGTTTAGTTCTATACTTTCTTTTTTCCTTTTTTCTTTCTTTCTTTCTTTTTTACTCACCAATTCCTTTTTTTCCGATTGAGAATTTAATTTTCATTCCATTTATTTTTATTTTTATTTTTCATTTTTTACTTTTTTTTTTTCTTTCTTTTTTTTTTTTTTTTCCATTTTTTTTTCCTTCTTTATTTCTTTCTCCGCTCACTTTTCCTTTAGTTTTTCGTTTTTTTCCAATATTGAACCTTAGTGTAGTTTTTTTCTTTCTTTCTTTATTTCTAGGTTTACGTTTTCTTTCTTTCTGTCATTCATTTTTCTTTTTTCTTTCTTTCTTTTTTCTGTTCTACTCTTTCTTTCTTTCTTTCTTTCTTTCTAACTAAGTAAAACCAATATATAGATTTTAAAAATAACCTCAGCATTTCTCGCCTCAAATGAAGCATTACATCTGTTCGTTGGCGTAACCTCCATTGCTCCTTATTTCCTTGACACTTAAAAAAAAGAATCGTTAGCTACTTTTTTTTTTACCTAAAACATCATTGCATATTGGCTAAGTATCTAATTATCGTGCTAGACATTCTGTGATGGCCACGGGTAGACAATAAATTGCCGTGGGGATTTCAATGGCTGAGGAGAACCACAGAAATCTTTTACAGATTTCAAAACGATCTTTTACAATAATATTAGGTTGGGTTTTTTTTTTTAGTCATATCAACACTTATGGAATACAAATGAGAGAAATAGAATAAAAATTCATTTTATTTATCCAGAATGATTGAAAAGAAAAACGAAGAGAAATCATTTCATATACAGGGAAGGCAAGAAGGGGCTTTAAAAGGAGAGAGGGAGAGGGAGAGAAAGAGAAAGAGAGAGGAGAGAGAAAGAGAGAGAGAGAGGGGGAGAGTGATAGTGAGATGGCAACAGAGAAATAGTATCAGAAATCAACGGAGAGAGAAGCAAGTCAAAATATGGGTGAGAGAAAGTGGTTTGTATATGTGTGTGTGAGTGTGGGGGGGGAGAGAGGAGATGAGATAGAAAGAGGAAGAGCGTAAGAGGAAAAGAAAAAAAAGAAAGGCATCAAAATCAGAGAGAGAGATAGAGAGAGAGAGAGAGAGAGAGAGAGAGAGAGAGAGATGAACTGACCGAGAGAGAAAGAAAGAAAGATAGATGGATATGAACGGACTGGAAGAGAATGAAAAAAGATAGATATGAGGAGAGAGAGAGAGAGAGAGAGAGAGAGAGAGAGAGAAAGAGAGAGAGGAGAGAGAGAGAGAGAGAGAGAGACTGTAAAGCAGTGGTTCCCAACCATTTTAGTACAATGACCCACTTTTTATCACAAATTTCTTCATGTCCCCCACCCGTTAATTTTTAATATAACAATATCAGTTTTGAAGAAGTATAACATAAAAGATTAAACAAGTCAGAAGGCACGCATATAGCTGGTGCCAGATGCACGATAACATTAGTGGGTGAACACTTGACTAGATTGCACAAGCTCCGCTAGGTAGTGATTACAATTTTACCCTATAAATTTATCATTTTAACCCATATAGGGTAAAAAAAAAAATGTACATATTACTATATTTTTCATATTGACTCCTATTACTATTGAATTACTCCCCTGTATATATATGCATATATATATATATATATATATATGTGTGTGTGTGTGTGTGTGTGTGTGTGTGTGTGTGTGTGTGGAAAATGAAAGCGAATCCGACGGTATGTCGAAAGGAAAAATAAAGAAAATGCTGAATGGATAAAATAAATATTATTTTACTGACACGCGTTTCGGCCAGGAGTTTATCCATGCATACATGCACTCTATCTATTATCATTTTAAATACAAAATGAAATAATGATAATAGAAAACTACAAATTCTTTTAGTATAAAAGGAATATATACAAGTATATAAGGAATGACGAAGGTCGTTATTGTTTGTATACTAAAAGATTTTGTAGTTTTCTATTATCATTATTCTATTTTCTATTTAAAATAATAATAGATACAGTACATGTATGCATGGATAAACTCCTGGCCGAAACACGTGTCAGTAAAACAACATCTATTTTATCCATTCAGCATATTCTTTCCTTTATTTCTCCTTTCAACATATATATATATAAAGAGTATTTTTATAGTTTGTTTGAAGCATTGTGCGTATGTGTAATATAGAGATTTTTGAAGGCAATTGACAATGCAATATGTGTTGAAAATTATATTTATTTACCTTTTTTTTTTAATTCTAAATATTTTCGGAATAAAATTCCATCATCAGAGTTATTAAAAGTACTAGGTGTTTTAAAACATCTAGTACTTTTAATACTTCTAATAACTCTGATGATGGAATGTTATTCCGAAAATATTTAGAATTATAAAAAAAGTTAAATAGATATAATTTTCAACTCATATTGCATTGTCAATTGCCTTCAAAAATTTATATATATATATATATATATATATATATATATATATATATATATATGATAAAAAATATTATAAAAATAAAAAGATAAATTGAATTAGATATAAATAAGTAAATAAACAAATAAATATGATAATATTAATAATAATAATAATAATATTAATAATATTAAATGATTAAATTGATGTAAAATCCAACAGGAAACGTCACAAAACACAAATACACTTTTTCATTCGCACATACCCACGTACAAAATTCCGCGCTAGGATACAGTCTTAACGTCACAACCAACACGCATTTTCAATGTCACGCGCATTACAACATACGCACACGTACAAAAAAAAAATAAAAAATAAACGCATTCACGCTCACACGGGAATACAGTTATTTAAAAAATAACGTCATTTTCAAAAAAAAAAAATTAATTTAGGAAGAAATGCCATAGCTGTACTGCTTCAGTTGAATTCTTTTGATAAAGAGGTATTACCTCGAAAATTCAAGAAATAATAAAAAATATAGGTCAACACACAACACCATTGTTACCGTATTATTATTTTTTATTTATTCCAAACTGCATTGTGATAGCCTTCTAAATCAACCTCCTTACCAATACATACACAATGCTTCAAGCAAATTATGAAACTCTCTTATATATATATATATATATATATATATATATAGAGAGAGAGAGAGAGAGAGAGAGAGGAGGGGAGAGAGAGAGAGACATACACACACACACCACACACACACACACAGATCGGAGAGACAGACAGATAGAAAATACCAATGCAGGCATGGGTATTCATACAGCGTGGGCATAGGTGCAATTTCGTAGCAGCACAGACTGACCGCTAAGGTTCTACAGGTACGGATTTTTATATTTGTTTTGTATCAAATGTATTTTTATGTTCATAAAATAAATCTCTTCTTTTTTTTTTTTTATTAAATAGGAAATAAAGCTCATTAGATAATCTCTTGTGTTCTTTCTTTTCTCTCAAAATGATATTTTCGGCACTTTGACCTTTCTGTGTCGTGGTTTTCAGGATTACAAACTTTAGAGATTATGTTCTTTGGGGATTTTAACAACAGGGATTAGAGAGTTCAGGATTAGGTCTTGTGAGATCATGCCTCAAATTCATATATCTATATTTATATAAATGTTTGTTTGAATATGTACTTAGATTATATATATATATATATAGAGAGAGAGTCAGATTTTAGCCCTGAAGAGCTTTATGCGAAACTAATAGTAGGTTCGTCTGACTCAGTAAATTATCCTTATTACTTGGCTCTACTTAGGTATCGAGCACTTTTTACAAATTAGCTTCTCCTAGCGGTTATATGAATATATCTATATCTTATATACATATATATACATATAAATTGTTTTTTCTTTTGGCCAAAATATTGTACCAATAGATTATTTTTTGTTGGTACGAATATCTTGGTCTTTTTTTTTTTTTTCAAAAATTTTTTTCTTCCTGGTGATGTTTGGTAGTATATTTTTTACAATCAAACTCTCTGCCGGGTTTTTTCTCTCCGCAAGGATCTACCAACACGCTTGGTATATTATATATACTAGCAAATATATGCACCCTCCGGGTGCAAGTATTTAAGTTTTTTAATGTAATGAAATATCGTATTAAATTAGAAAGTCTAATAAGAAGGCAGATAAAAAGATATGTAACAGAGTGGGGGTATAATAGAAAAATAGAAATGAAAACTTACTCTTCCATCACTCCTGTCTTCATTGCTGAATTTTACTTATTTAACTATTTAGTTAAATTAGGAAATAAAGAATAAAATTACACTTATTTTTTCTTGTTAATGGATTTCATTTAAGATTCATTGAAGAGATTTTTCTTATATTCATTAAAATAAAACCAAACAGTTAGAAATCAATAATACTAAGCACATATTTAATAAAATCACATTTTTAATATCAATATGTAAATTAGCCTTCCCATTCACACTGCAAACCGCTATTTTTTGTATATATAAAATACAATAGCATGTTAATAGTATGTACATATGGACAACACTAATAAAAGGTGAAGCAATTTTATTAATAAATTGAGGTTTAAATATAAATAAAATCATGGAGAATGTGATGAAAATAACTATGTTAATTGGACTCGATTAGAAATATAATAAGTTATCTTCGGTACAGAACATACAAACCCACCAATCTCCCACATTGT
>CM042167.1:38478676-38481176 GCA_023376005.1 Doryteuthis pealeii
CGTCGAGTATTAGAAAGAAAAGAAAGAAAGAAAGAAAGAAATAAGAAAATTACTGTTCAGTATTTAGAAAGAAAGAAAGAAAGAAAGAAAGAAAGAAAAGAAAAAAAACTTTGCAATATTTAGACAGAAGAAAAGAAAAAATGACAGTACAGTATTTAGGAAGAAAGGAAGAAAGGAAGAAAAAAGAAAGAAAAAAGAAAGAAAGAATGAAAAAGAAGGATGGTACAATATTTATTTATTATTTATTTAGAAGAAAGAAAGAAAGAAAGAAAGAAAGAGAGAAAGAAGAGAGAAGGTATAATATTAAGAAACAAAGAAACAAAGAAAAGAAAGAATATACAACATTTATTTATTTATTTAGAAAGAAAGAAAGAAATTTTCAAAAAGAAAGATAAATAAATGAAACCAGCCATAAAGAACGTCCATACATAATCTCCGAAATTTGTAACGTTCGATCCAATTTTGGCACATTAAAAATGGCGATAAAATGGCGGCTCTCGGATTAAGGTAAACGTCACTGATATGAATGGCCTGTTCTCTTGATCATATAATCACACATAAACTGATAGATAGATAGATAGATAGATACGAATGGGCTGAGATAGATAGATAGATAGATAGATAGATAGATGCGAACGGGCTGAGATAGATAGATAGATAGATAGATAGATAGATAGATAGATAGATAGATAGATAGATGCGAACGGGCTGAGATAGATAGATAGATAGATACGAATGGGCTGAGATAGATAGATAGATAGATAGATAGATAGATAGATGCGAACGGGCTGAGATAGATAGATAGATAGATAGATAGATACGAATGGGCTAGATAGATAGATAGATAGATAGATAGATCGAACGGGCTGATAGATAGATAGATAGATAGATAGATAGATAGATAGATAGATAGATAGATACGAACGGGCTGAGGATAGATAGATAGATAGATAGATACGAACGGATGCTGAGATAGATAGATAGATAGATAGAAGATAGATAGATAGATAGATACGAATGGGCTGAGATAGATAGATAGATAGATAGATAGATAGATAGATAGATACGAATAGATAGATAGATAGATAGATAGATAGATAGATAGATAGATAGATAGATAGATACGAACGGGCTAGATAGATAGATAGATAGATAGATAGATAGATAGATAGATAGATACGAACGAGCTTAGATAGATAGATAGATAGATAGATAGATAGATAGATATGAATGGGCTGAGATAGATAGATAAATAGATAGATAGATAGATACGAACGGGGCTAGATAGATAGATAGATAGATAGATACGAACGAGCTGAGATAAATAGATAGATAGATAGATAGATAGATACGAATGGCTGAGATAAATAGATAGATAGATAGATAGATAGATACGAACGGGCTGAGATAGAGATAGATAGATAGATAGATAGATAGATAGATACGAATGGGCTGAGATAGATAGATAGATAGATAGATAGATAGATAATCACACAGCTGTAAGTAAAACTGAACCTCATTTTTTTTAATAAAAAGTTATCTCTACATATATAAAGGGCAGTTGGTGTGTATATATATATATATATATATATATGTATGCCCGGTGGAAACTATGAAAATAAAACAATTAATGACAAAGTAAATATATATATACACAGTAAATATCACCGGTTCTTGCTTTTTGTGCCAAAATTACGAAGATTTTATTCATATTTACGAAGATATCAAAATATTAAAACACGCATGATAATAATGGATCTGCGAGACTAACTTGCTAAGCATCACACCACTTTTGTTGTGCCCCACCCCCACTCTACTCAGGTGATACTAAGTAGCTGCTTCTTGCATTCTTCTAAATCAAAGATATCAGGATATTATTATATGTAGCGGAACTTTAAAATATAATATTATTAGGTATTATTTATTACCAAACTCTACAACATTGAACTTCTGTAATAAAAGATGTGAATATGTAGCAGTTGAAAAATAATTTGCCACTGATATTCAATATTACTCTTGTTAGGGGAGTAAACCTCGAAAACAAATCAGGAGCTGGAGTCCCTAAAGGTGGTATTGGTACCTTACCTTTCCTTTGGATCATAGTGGTAGTGTGGAGAGGGGGATTTGCTGCATGGATAACAGCTTATCCTTCATATGAATACACCCAGGCTATGTAGTTCCAATTCTTAAAAAAAACAAAAAACTTTGACACTACTCCATCGCCTCTCGTAGACGGAAGGCTACTAACCAACGCACCGCATGTGGTGTATTGGTTAGCAAGCTAGTTTAGCAAACCATTGTTAGTGAGTTCAATTCTCACTGGGTGCCCCAGACTTCTGATCTTGTGCCGTATCTAAGCTACGTTGCCAAACAGCATTGATACCTTACCGTTCCTTTGGATCACAGTGTGTGGAAAGGGGGGTTTGCTGCACGGGCAACAGCTTATCCTCCATATGAACCCGTCCAGGCTATGTAGTTAATATTTTTCTTTAAATTTTGA
>CM042167.1:38488676-38498676 GCA_023376005.1 Doryteuthis pealeii
TAGATATATAGATAGATAAATAGATATGAATGGGATGAGATTTAGATATGAATGGACTAAGATATATATAAATAGATAGATAGATACACAGAATAACATAGAGAGATGTAAAGATGTGAACATGATTTGAACAGAATGATATATATATATATATATATATATATATATATATATATATATATATATATATATATATATATATATATAAGGTAATGCACCGTGTCATAAGTCGATCGCAACGATGGCAAAACTCATGAATTGCACTTTGAATTGCTTTCGCACCCACCCTATTCTCCGGATTTGGCTCCCAGCGACTCTTGGCTGTTTGCAGACCTCAAAATTATGCCTCAGGGAAAGAGATTTGGCTCCAATGAAGAAGTGATATCGGAAACTGATGCGTATTTTAAGGCCAACGACAAATCGTTCAACAAAAAAGGCCTCGAATTGTTAGAGAAGCGTTGGAATCAGTGTATCACCTTAGAAGGAGACTATGTTGATGAAGTTGAATTTTGTCAAAAAGTTGTTAGTTTTATAAGTTGGGCCCGGGACTTATTGAGTGATGTGTTAGATAGATATGAACAGAATGACTTAGATAAATACATATGAACACGAAAGATAGATAAATACATACATACATACAGACTGAGATAGATAGAGAGACATGAACAGTCTGAGAATTAATTATATATATATACTAGCAGCGGCTACCCGGCTAGGCCGGGTAGAGGAGATAAAAACATGGTTTAATAATCGTTTGCAGATCTATTACTACTGAATACCGAGTTCGGTCCTCGAAGGATGACCCATAAAAATCAACACGTAAAAACGATCTTAATTTAATCCTGCCTGGTGGGAGGTCAGGAATTTACTTTTCGTCAGATTTGAGGGGATGACATCATATGGCTAAACTTGCGAATCGATCGGAAAATGAAAACATATTACAGGTGACCTAGAAAAAACAGAACCCAAATTATTTATTTATTTTCCCATTAAACTTACCCTAAACCCCACCCCTAACTCTAACCCCTAAAATCCCCGTTAGAATTAACAGTTTTATTACAAAATTTGTGGGTTCTGTTTTTTCTGGTCACCCTAAATTTTCTGATCGATTTGCAAGTTTAGCCCATCACATAATGATATAGTAGGAAAGTTTAATTCAATGATTAACTATATTTTTTAAATAAAATATAAATGACGCGATTTGCTAAACATCAAATTAATATTTGAAAAAGAAAAAAAGAATTAAATAAAGTAATCAAATTAATGTAAAACGATAAATAATCTTTAAAAAATAACATTATTAATTCAAAACGTAGCCGATCGAATATAGTATACTTTACTATAATAATTATAGTAAAGTTACTATATCATAAATTTGATAACAATTTGAGTTTTCAGGTATTTCCGTGAAATGTATTAGGTAATCTAATGGTATTATCTCTTGCGCACTATTCTAATTAGGATCATGATTTATTTGTATTTCTAATATTAAAATAAGTAAATTAACGCGATTATGAAAAATAAAAAAAAGGTTTTGTTTACAATTGACGAACGACGGGAATTTATAAAACAAAGTTGAGTTGTCGTTAAATGTTTTCGTTTGATTTGTTATTTAATTTGCTGTAAAAAAAATTAAATGTACGAAAAGACATACTAATTACATATTTAGAAAGATTTTTTTTCTAACCAAATAAATATTTTTAAGATAGAAACAGAAATATGCGATAAATAAGATTTGATTTTATGTTAAAATTTTAGTATGAAAAAAATATACTACAAATTCTCGGCTGACTGAAGCAAAATATATTTTTTTAACTCGCTGTAACAAATAATTCCATAGATAAAAACTCAATCAAATTACATATTTAGAGAGATTATTTCATTCTCTTTCGAACCATATAGACATCTTAAAGAAGATTGAACCGTAAATAGGCGAAAAAAAAGAAAAAAAAATTTTTTCTTAAAATTTAGACTGAAAAAAAAATCATACTTATCAGCTCACCGAAGCCAATTTTGTTTTTTTAACTCGCTGTAAAAAATAATTCAATTGATAAAAACGCTTAAAAATTATATATTCAGAAAGATTATATTATTTTCTTTTTGGAGATTGGACCAAGAATAGGTGATAAATTCCTAGCGGAACGGCTTAGACTGTGAAATTTATTCACTAAAATTATACTTCACTGCTATAAATCGCTATAAATCGCTGTTACAAAAAGTCAGCCAGCGGACAATATTTTATTATCAGCAGGTGCTGCTCTATGAACAGTTCTGTAAATTGGGTCATTTTGGCTTAAATAATTAATTATATCCCTTAATTAGTAAAAATCAATAACCAAATTTGGCGTGTTTCTTAGTTAGAAGGATATTAGTCTATATGCAAGATTTCAAATTTGAGTGACTCCTCTTTTCTGTGTCGACACGTACATACCAAAAACTTCAAGTGTTTTGTTTTTTTAGCGATAGTAAGACAGAGAACGAGCCTGAGAATATGATAAAGTTTTTATTGTTGCTTTCTCTGATTTAGTGTGATGTTTTATATCATATTCACTTTCCAAAATGAAATATGCGACTTTATTATTTTGAAGCAGGGTATGAATAATGCCTACAAATAGTTGTAGGCATTATTCATACTCTGCTTCAAAATAATAAAGTCGCATATTTCATTTAGGAAAGTGAGAAAACAGCTGTACGGTCACCTGCCACATATCACCAAAACCATCCGAGTAAGACGGACAAGACACGCGGACACTGCTGGAGAAGCAAGGACGAACTCATAAGCGACGTCCTCCTGTGGAAGCCAGCACATGGACACGCCAGTGTGGGCCGACCAGCAAAGACGTACATTGATCAGCTCTGTGCGGATGCAGGATGCTGCATAGAGGACCTCCCGAGAATGATGAGCGATAGGGACGGATGGAGAGAGATTGTCATGGATATCCGCGCTGACAGCACGATATGATGATGATGATGATGATGATGAATAATGCTGTTTTTCTTTAACTTCTAGCCGCTCTAACTCCATTATGGTAGGATTATCGCTATTGCCACGGCCAGTTTCATAATCGTTATTATCATCGTCCATCTATCTTATCAGAAGAACTGGCACACACAGAGAATAATGGACAAAGCGATAGCGGGCAAAAAAAGAAAAATATCTTTGGTCATTTATCTGAAGTTGCAATAAGTTTCTTTCTGACACGGACCAAATAAGGGCGTTAGATGAGAAGTCGCAGGGGAACAAAAAAAAGACGACGGTTGAACAACGACTACAAGGCTAGATTATTAAATACAATTACTTGTTTGTTTTTCCCGCCAAAAGATGCTTATTTCTTCCCGCCATTGTTTACTTCGCCGACATTTTTTTTTTTTAATTCTTTCGCAACATTTTCAGTTTCCTTCTTTTTTCTTTCTTTCTTGTTAGTAAACTTCATTCCCTATTTTTTTAATTTTTTTTATTCTCTTTTTCTTTATTTCTTTATTTCTTTTTTTTTGGGGGGGAAGGGGTTGTTACTCAATATCTTTTACTCATTTTTTTTTTTTTTTTTTTTTTTGCGCCTTTTACTTTCTTTCATTATTTCATCCTTTTTTTTCTTTTTTTTTTTTTTGTTCTCAATATCTTTTTCTCGTTCTTTTTTCTTTCTGTTTTTTTTTTTTTGTTACTCACTCTCGTTTTCAACTTTTTCTTTTCTTTCATTCTTCCTTTTTTTTTTCGTTTTTGTTACTCAATATCTTTTACTTATTTCTTTTTCTTGTTTTTTCTTACTTTTTTTCAAAATATTTTCCCCCTTTCCTTTTTTTCGTCCTTTTTTGTTCATCTGTTTTTTCCTATGTTTATTCCTTTTCTGTCTTTCTGTTTTTCCTTCTTTCTTTCTTTCCTTTCTTCTTATTACTCAATATCTTTTACTCCTTTCTTTTTTTTGTCTTTTCTTTTTCTTTCTTTTTTTCTGACTCGATCTCGTTTGTTCCTTTTTCATTTTTTCTCTTTCTTTTTAGTCACTCAATATCGTTTATTAGTTCTTTTTACTTCCTTTCTTTCTTTTTCTTCTTTCCCCTTTTTTTAAAACTTTTACCCAATATCCGTTTTCTTTCTCCCAATCCTTCTCTCTCTCCCTCTCTCTCCCTCTCTCTTTTTCTTTCTTTCTTTCTTTCTTTAATACTTTCTTTTTATTGAGTTGTTTTTTTCGCTTCTTATTGGTATTTCATCCTATTCAATCCTCTATACTCTCCCTCCTCCTTCTCCCCCTTTTCTTCTTCTCTTTCTTCTTCTTCTCCTCCCCTTTCTTCTTATTCTTCTTCTCCTCCTTCTCTATTCTTCTCCCCTTCTTTTTCTTCTCCTCCCTTTCTTCTTATTCTTCTTCTTCTTCTTCTTCTTCTTCTCCTCTTCTTCTTCAATCCTCTATACTATTTCTTCTTCTTCTTCTTCTTCTTCTTCTTCTCCTCCCTTCTTCTTCTTCTTCTTCTTCTTCTTCTTCTTCTTCTTCACCCAGCTTCAAGCACTCTGCTTTTCTTAAATAATTAACTGAGACCCAATGAACGCTGATTGGCTTAAGGATAATTCTTTCTTGCTAAAAGCTGATTGGGTAATCGTTGTCAGGTCAGCGAATTGATTGGATGAACAAGTGAAGACGATAGAGAAACAGAACGCCGTGTCGATAATAAGAAAATGTCTCCCTGGGCGGAGAGGGAAAACCGGAATCGATTATGAGAAATACGAAATTCTTTATTTAACTTGAAGTGTATCAAGAATTCACAAGTACTTACACATATCTATATAGAAATTCACACGTAGATAAGTATAATATATATGTATATATTGGTTAAGAATGTGTCCATTTCTTTCTATAGTCTAAAGTTGGGAAGACCATTGGATCTGGAGCTGCCAAGTCTGGTGTGTACAGTTACTGAAACCAGACTTCTTTTTTTTACTATGAGAATATATTGGAAAGGCCAGTTTACTACAGGAATGCATTGCGAAGGATCCTTTACAATAGGAATGCATTTGAAATATACACTTATAAGAATGAATTGGAAAGGCCAGTTTACTATAGAAATGTATTGGGAAGGATCCTTTACAATAGGAATGCATTGGAAATATACACTTATGATAATAATGCATCGGAAAGGCCAGTTTACTATAGGAATGCATTGGAAAGGATCCTTTACAATAGGAATGCATTGGAAATATACACTTATTATAAGAATGAATTGGAAAGGCCAGTTTACTATAGGAATGTATTGGAAATATTAACTTATAAGAAAAATGCATTGGACAGGCCAGTTTACTATAGAAATGTATTGGAAGATCATTTTACCATAAGAAAGAATTGGGATGGTCATTTTACTTTAGGAATGCATTTGAAAGGCAATTTTACGATAGGGATATATTGAAAAGGCCAGTTTACTATAGGAATTCATTGGAATGGTCATTTTATTAAGAGAATGCACCGGGGTGATCATTTTACTATAGGAATCATTCAAAAATCCAGTTTACTATAGAGAGGCATTAGGAAGGATCCTTTAATATACGAATGCATTGGAATTATCATTCTACGATAAAAGGGAAATGGAAAGATCATTTTACTATGGGAAATGCATTGGACAGGATCATTTATTATAGGAATGAAGTGGAAATGGCATTTTACGATAGTAATGCATTGACAAGCTGGTTTACAACAGAATGGATTGGTAAAATATTTTACTTTAGGATTGGATTGAAAAGGCCATTTTACTATGGGAATATATATAGGTTGGATCTTTTACTATAGAAATGAACTGGAATGATGATTTTACGATAATAATGAATTGGAAAGGTCATTTTACTATAGGAATGCATTGAGAGATCATTTTACTATAAGAAAGAATTGGGATAGTTATTTTACAATAGGAAAGTATTGAAAATGCCAGTTTACAATAGGAATGCATTGGGAATGATCCATTACTATAGAAATGCATTGGAATGATCATTTTACTATAGGAATACATTGAAATGATCAGTTTACTATAGAAATGTATCGGAAAGGACAGTTTACTATAGGAGGGTGCATTAGATAGGATCCTTTCCTATAGGAATGCATTGGAATTATCATGTTTATATAGGAATGTATTGTAAAGGTCATTTTACTCTAGGATTCTTTTGAAAAGGCCAAATTACTATGACCTGGAGTGATAGTACCTGTTAGGGTCTCATCTATGAGTTAAATAGAAGAAAAAATGAGTTTTTAAAAAGTGTGTTTAAAAAGTTGAGTTTAAAAAAAATTGAATACCCATCAAGAATAAATAGAACACAACTGTCTTAAAATAACCCAACAAGGGTTGACATGCCGTATAATCCAACAAACCAAACCAACAGCAATGGCTGATAGGGACGGCTTTCAAGGAAACCTGTGTTGTCAACGCGCCTTTATATTAATGAATATCCCTTTTTATTGTATTTTATTGTATTTTATTGTATATGTATTAAGCAACTCCCCGGCATGAGTAGGATGTTACACAAGGTCAATTTCTTTAAGCGGGTTTTTTTACCGGGTTTGAATTCAGAGTTTTCCTTCTATACTAGTTGACGTATCAAGTTTTAAGAGCATAGTCCACCCTACTATTTATCTATAGTTGGAGGGAGAATCATTGGATGCATACCTTTCCCCAGGGTATTAGTGCCATACGAAATGCAACCAGCCTCGTCCAGGATTTGAACTCGTGTTGCTGTGTCCATTTCCTTCGACGAAATCCATTACACCACGGGCAATTATCGGTTTTACTTGTATAATATTCCACTATAAATTATTATTTCTTGTGGAATAATGGTTGGTTGGGTTTTACGGCATGTCAACCCATTTGGGTCATTTTATACCGAGGACATAAATATTGTATTCATTCATGATGGGTACTCAACTTTTGTAAAACATATTTTTCTATTCAAGCCGTAGATAGGACCCTAACATGTACTACCACTCCGAGTCAGAGTGGACCTGGGAGTAATGGTGATAAAGAGCTCTCACCATGTAGAACTAGATCCTCACCATCATAGTTTAACGTCATACTCAGAACATCTGGCTTTTGAGATGAGCTTAGTAAACTCATGGTTTAGCCCAATTCTATAAAAGAGGGAACCTTGGTGGATGAGCAGTCCATGACATGCAACACTTCACTTAGACACTTACTTAGGCTAGATGGGCAATCGGAGAGGCCCCCTCCGACCAATCGGCTGGTCATGTCAAGCCCTAGCACCTATATGATTGCTCCATCCCTATTGCCTTGATGGCAAGCTCTAGCCCTTTTTATTATATGGGTGCTAGAAGGCGATAGCTGATGTCCTGGGAATGATGTTAAACTCTATTTGATGTTGAGGTTCAAGTTCTGGAGGTTTGGGGAATGTGGAGTACCCCTTTATCACCATTGCTCCCAGGTTATCTCTGACCCGGAGAGGTAGTACATGTTAGGGTCCCATCTATAGATAAATGTTTAGGAAAAAAATTTGAGTATCCTTTAAGAATGAATTTATTTCAAAACTTTGTCGGCATTAAATGACCCACTGCGGTTATATGCCGTAAAACAAACCAAACCACATAATTCTATTATACCCTTGTTTTCGGTGAGGCTCGAAACTGTATCACTACGTTCACAATATCCGGTGGTAAGATAACTAGGTCTGAACTTATCTCGAAAAGGCCTCGATATAATCTAAATGAGCACGTGTAATTGTTTTTCCATATAAATCTGTACGTGTCTCTCTAGTACGTTCTACGCATGCGTACGAGTTCATAACCGGATGTGTGTGACTGATTCGCACAGTACGCCTGTTCTAAATCGGGGGAGGATAGACCATAAAGAAGAAAAAAAAAAAAATGTGGCANTGTGGCATAAATATGTGGGGGTGTTAATTACGCTAGGTGGGTCGAGGACTAAAAAAAAAAAAAAAGAAGTGCGGTGGGGGTCAAAATGAATAAGTCGGAGAGAAGACGGGGGTGGGCTATTTTTATGTTGATGTTTTGTCACGTGGCTCGATGCTTAAGAACGGGGTGGGGTGGGGTGGGGTGATAGAGGAGAGAAAAAAAAACGAGATGATAAGAATTTATAACAGAGAAGAACGATGAGGAAAACTTTTTCGAAAAAATAGTGGTGCCCTGACTTACGAATTTAATTCGATCCGCTCAAATTCAATTCCTTCGTATGTCAAATCAATTCCCGCCATTGAAATGAACTGAAATGGCATTATCCGTTCCAGCCCCCCCCCCCCAAAAAAATACTATAATTTTGGTTACGTTTTTTTCTTAAATAAGAAAAAATACGACTATCTCCTATAAAAGCATGAGATAGAATGTAAGTAAAAAGTTAAAGTCGTCGGGGGCGGCCTAAAGCGGTATCAGCCAGTCAGTGAGGAGGTCTATTCCTTTTCAATAGCGCTTAGGACCAAGGAGATTGTTTTTAGCATCTGAGGTGGAGCGCCACACCTTCCATCAGCTCCTTACTTTACCGCACAGATCCCTGTGCTACTCATACCACTGAGTTGGCGAGGGCCGGTAACGAACTAGATAAGATGTAATTAATCATATGCGTAATATGTTTTAATATTAATTTTATAGATAATATTTATTTGGTAGTAGTGCCTTGCGCTTTCTAGTTTTATTGACCGCACGTAATTCAATTTCCTCGTATGTCTCAAAGCGAGAATTTCCACCATTGAAATAATCTAAAATGGCATTTATATGTCCCAACCCACAAAATACCCTAATTTGGTTACGATTTTTTAAATAAGAAAAAATAGCACTGTTCTACAGTAAAAAGGATAGATGGAATGAATGAATTATATGCTTGTTATCTATTGTAATATCAATTTCTATAGATAATATTTTGATAATGGTACATTGACTTCTCAGTTTAATTCGTTCCGCTTCAATTAAATTTCCTCATATGTCAAATCAATTTCCGTCATTTGAAATAAACTAGAATAGCATTAATATGTCCCAACCCATAAAACACTCTAATTCTCGTTAACGATTTTTTAAATAAGAAAATTAGCACTCTCTCGATATAAAGCATTAGATAGAATACAATGAATTGTACGCTGTAATATGTTTTAACTTAAAATTTTTATAGATAATATTTTCTTTGGCGTAATAATTTGGAAACTTAAATGTTTTAGTGAACTTATCAACTTAACTCTTTGCCAACCAAATTCTCCCACGGTTGTACCAAATGTTTTCGATATTTTTTACCTGTAAACGGGGATATGCTTAATGTTGATGTAATTCCTTAGTTCTAACTTGTATGGAACTAAGGAATTGCATCGACTTAGTTAAGCATAGGGTAGGGACCTGATGAAATTATTGGATTGAAACCTATAGTCCTTAAACTCTTTTCCTCTACTACTATAATATTATTGTATATATATATATATATATATATATATATATATTATATATATATGGGAGAAATATGAGGAGGTTAATCCGCAATATGTGGAGAAAAGTAGACAAACACGGGATGTTTGGAAACTCGATGTTTATTGTCGAGTCCTGAAAGGATCTAAATGACTGAAACGTTGCATCGTCGACAATAAACATCCAGTTTCCATAACATCCCGTGTTTGTCTACTTTTTCTCCACACACACACACACACACACACACACACACACACACACATTATATATATATATATATTATATTATATTATATATATATATATATATTAATGTGTGTATAGGGTCCTGATGAAATCATTTTGGATGGGAAACCATAGTCCCTTAACACTTTTCCTTACTACTATAATATTATTTTATTATATAATATATATTATATATATATATATATATAATATATATAACACACACACAACACACACATATATATTATATATATATATATATATAATATATATATATTATGGAGGTATGTGTGTGTAGGGTCCTGAGTGAAATCATTTTGGATTGAAATCATGGTCGTCCATAACTATATATATTATATTATATATATATATATATATATATATATATATATATGT
>CM042167.1:38506176-38508676 GCA_023376005.1 Doryteuthis pealeii
TAATATAGGAACGGTCCCCAGGGGTCTAGAAAAGAGTCTGGATGAACTGTAAATCAGAGGAAGAATCGAGCCCATCCAGACTACAGCATTGTTAGGATCAGCTGGAATACTCAGAAGGGTTTTGGATATCTTAGGAGACTTGTTGTCACTCAGCATCCGGCTAAGGCGGATGTGAAAAACTCTAATGGTGTAATAATAATAATAATAATAATAATAATAATAATAATAATAATAATAATAATAATAATAATTGTGAGCTGGTAAATTTTGCGGTTCCAGCAAATCACAGGGTGAAGATGAAGGAATACACAAATACCAGGACCTTCTCAGAGAATTGAAAAAGCTGTTGAATATGAGGGTGAAAGTGATACCAATTGTAGTTGGAGCACTAGGAACGGCCCCAAAAAGCTTGGTAAAAAGTCTGGAGGAACTGGAGATCAGAGGAAGAATTGAGACCACCCAGACAACAGCGTTATTGAAATCAGCTAGAATACTCAGAAGAGTCCTAGATACCTGAGGAGACTTGGTGTCACTCAGACTCCAGTAAAAGACTATCACCTAACTTTGGTGTGACAAACTCAAAAGTGGCATCATAATAATAATAATAATAATAATAATAATAATATCTAGCAGACCTGGAACGTACTGGACTGCAACATCGTTGTAAGCGAGTTCTAACTCCAGTCTCGCTATTACGTGCACTTTCGGACTAATACCTTTTGGAAAGGCATGAAAACTCTCACCCCCACCCCAGATTCGGGTCAAACAGTACCACTACTGTTCCTGGTCTAAGTCTAAAGAGATTCTGATATGCTGGATCCCAAACCATATTGGAGTGAGGGAGAATGAAAGAGCTAACTCGGCAGCTAAATCGGCTCTAGATTTGATACCCGACAAGTTCAAGATTCCATATACTGACTTGAAACCCAAAATTAATAGATTCCTTCATACAAAATGGCAACAACGCTGGAATAACCAGATCAATAATAAACTCTTCCTAAACAAATCCATTCTGGGAGACTGGAGATCAGCCTTAAGAAAGTCTAGAAAATCACAAGTCATTGTGTCCCGATTACACATTGGTCACACAAAACTAACGTACTCGTATATACTTAAACAAGAACAACAATCACAGTGTGAAACATGTGAAACAACTTGACTATGAAGCACTTAAATAACCAAAACAGATTGATATGCCATTAAACAAAGAAACCAATCTTTTGCTTTCACTCAACTTCATTAGGCCTGGTACTTTTATCCTCCACAGCAAAGGACTGTTCGAGGCACCTTCTTCCTCTTTAGTTTTCTTGCAAATTGATATAAACATATATATATGTAAAAATGAAATTGGAATTGAATCCGACAATATGAGGAAGAATGAATAAAGAAAAGAAAGTACAGAATTGATAATAAAAGATGAATTTAATCAATATCACTTACACATGTGTTTCGGTCAGTTTATCTATGTGTACACGATTCAAACTATTACTGTCATTAATATAATATATATATATATATATATATTATCATTATTATTATATTATATAATATAACATATATATATATATATTATTGTCATTAATATAACATATATATATACACACACACACACACACACACACATATATATATATATATTATATATATATATATATATATATATAAAATGGGGAATGAATGTGAAAAAGGATTAGCATATGAAGGTGGTCAATGCTAAAATGACAGAGCGGGTTAAAAATCGGAGATCAAATATTATGGTGTTAATATTCCGTAACTGCAGTATCATGCATATTATGTAATCTTCAGACGATCAAAAATATTCAAATATTAAAATGTTAAAACGATGGCTTGATCAGCGTTTGTATAACGTGAAGCGTGCTCACGAAATTGAATATATATATATATATATATATATATATATATAATATATATATATATATATATATATATGTGTGTGTGTGTGTGTGTGTGTGTGTGTGTGTGTGTGTGTGTGTGTGTGTGTGTGTGTGTGAAGAGAAATGGAAGTGAATCCGACGGTATGTGGTATAGTGAGAAATTTGAGAAAAAAAAAACACAGGTTTAAATAAAATGAGTGGTAAGTTTATTAGCCGACGCTGCAGTATTTCGATCTGTTGAGTAGATCTTCTTCAGGGCTTGTGTTGATATAAGGAAGAGTCAAAAAAAAAGAACAACAGATTTTTATCACAGAATAATGAGGAGACTGTGTCCTTGTTTATCAATCTGTTCAAAGATTTTTTGAAAGGGAGTTAAGGTTCTTGAAAATTGAGAAACGCTGGAAAGATAGACGGTTTGAAATATGACATCAAGTATTCTTCTTTTATGGTGTGTGTGTGTGTGTGTGTGTGTGTGTGTGTGTGTGTGCGTGCGCGCGCGCGCGTATGTATCGAAAGATGACATGGAAATTTTTCTAGGTGTTGTGTGTGTGCGTTTGTGCGCGTATGTGTGTATATGTTACATATACACATATGACTATATATAT
>CM042167.1:38517365-38524865 GCA_023376005.1 Doryteuthis pealeii
AAGAAATACACGACACAAGCTGAGTCACTGCTACACAGCTTGGAGGAGGCGGCAGAAAAATATCGGCCTCTATGTTGAACTCCAGTAAAACAGAGTTCATGAGTTTCAAAAAAGAAAGGAAACATCTCAACACTCAAGCGGCACGCCTCTCAAGCCTGTAGAACAATTCACGTACCTAGGTAGTAATATCTCATCCACAGAGAAAGATGTTAACACACGATAGCAAAGGCATGGTCAGCCACAAACAAATTGTCAGTCATATGGAGGTCTGATCTCCCTGACAAGCTGAAGCGACAGTTCTTCCAGGCTGTGGTTATATCGGTGCTGCTATATGGCTGCACCACTTGGACCCTAACGAAGCGTCTTGAAAATAAGCTAGATGGAAGCTGCACAAGAAATGCTACGTGCAGTCTTGAACAAATCGTGGAAGCAGCACCCCACGAAGAGACAGCTGTACGGTCACCTGCCCCCCTCTCTCAAACTATCCGAGTGAGAAGGACAAGGCATGCAGGGACACTGCTGGAGAAGCAAGGACGAACTCATAAGCGACGTTCTCCGTGTGGAAGCCAACACATGGACATGGCAAGTGTGGGGCGCCCAGCAAGAACCTACATGACCAGCTATGCGAGGATGCTATATGCTCAGCAGAGGACCTCCCAGGTGCAATGATGATAGGGAGGTTGGCGAGAGATTGTCATGGATATCCGTGCTGCAAGCGCGACATGATTGATGATGATGATGATATATATATATATCTTTCTCTCTCTCTTTCTCTCATTCCCACCTCTCTCTTCTTTTGCTCCCTCTCTCTTTTTCTCTCATCCCCCCTCTCTCTCTCTCTCTCTTTCTCTCTCTCTCTCTCCTTCCTTCATTCCCCCCTTCTCTCTCTCCTCTTACTTCCTCTCTCTTTTTCTCTCATCCCCTTCTCTCTCTCTCTCTTTCTCTCTTTCTCTCATTTCCCCCCCTCTCTCTCTCCTTGCTCCCTCTCTCTTTTTCTCTCATCCCCCCTCTCTCTCCTCTCTTTTCTCCCTCTCTTTCTCTTTCTCTTTCTCCCTCTCTTTTTTTCTCTCCCCTCTCCTCTCTCTGACATTCTCTCCTTCTCTCTCTCTCGCTCTCACTCACTCTCTCTCCCTCTCTCCCCACTTTCTCTCAGTCTCTCTCCTTCTCTCTCTCTGTCACTCACTCTCCCTATCTCACTCTCTTTGTCTCTCTCTCTCTCTCTCTCTCCTTCTCTCATTGCCCCCCTCTCTCTTCTCTCTCTTGCTCCCTCTCTCTTTTCTCTCACCCCCCTCTCTTCTCTCCCCTCTCTTTTTCTATCATCCCCCTCTCTCTCTCCCTCTCTCTTTCTCTCTTTCTCTCTCTCTCTCTCTCTTTTCTTTTCCCCCTCCCCCTTTTCTCTTTCCCCCTCTCCCTCTATCTCTCTGACATTCTCTCCTTCTCTCTTCTTTCGCTCTCACTCACTCTCTTCCCTCTTTCTCCCTCTTTCTCTCCCTCTCTCTCCTTATCTCTCTTTCTCTGATACTCACTCTCCCTATCTCACTCTCTCACACACACACACACACACACACACACACACACACACACGCTCTCTTTCTCTCTCTCTCTTTTCTCCTCTTTCTTCTCTTCTCTCTCTCTCTCTTTTCCCTCTCTTTCTTTCTCTCATTCCCCCTCTCTCTTCTTGCTCCCTCTCTTCTTTTTCTCTCATCCCCCTCTCTCTCTCTCTCTCTCTTTCTCTCTCTCTTTCTCTCTCTCTCTCTTCTCTCTCTTTTCTCTTTCTCCTTCTCTCTTCCTCTGTCACTCACCCACCTCTCTCTCTCTCTCTCTCTCTTCTCTCTCTCTCTCTCGCATTTCCCCCTTTCACTCTCACACACATATAATATTAAAGAAAAAACTTTAAATTTGCTTCATTGTAATAATTTATTTCAACTGCATCATTGCGTCATTACAATAATACAAATTAAAGTTTTTTTTTGCTTAATTTATTCTATAGATTGCTCTGTCCGTGCACTTACTGGTACAAGGCGCATCGAGCTCTCACCATGGTTTATCGGTATCACTATGGTTAATCTACGCATTTAATGATCTTCATTACCACATATATATATATATATATATATATATATATATATATATATTATATATATATATATATATATAGGTAAAAGTATCTGATTGGTATGTAGGAGATTATTCTATTTGGGATCATCAATATCTCCTGTATATCCACAATGTTGATGAAAACTTATAGATTTATACAAAGATTTTTACAAATCCCTAAGAGAGCTCAACGTAAAATAATTAATAAATTAAATATATACAGAGCAATATTTATTCTTTCAAAGAAAGAAAAGCTTATCAAACCGTCATTTCGCTGTTATAAATTTATTTCGACCAGAACTCATTATGAACCTAGTCTCATCAGATAGCCTATTACATAAATACTGAGAAAAACTAGAATAGAGTAAATATTTTTCTTTTCTTTCTCTTTTCGCATATACTAGCTGCGGCTACCCGGCGTCGCCTGGGTAGAGGGGGATTTTTAAAAGTTAGTCCCGCATATCCATTATTACTGAATCGTGAGTTGAATCCTCGAGGGATGCCCCATTTAAACCCCTATGTAAAAAAAATAGACCTTGCATTGATCCAGCTACTCTGAAAAGAAATGTTAATATCTACTATCTAAAATATCAAATTTTTAAAAAAGCTATGCTGTTATCATTTAAACTTTATTTTTTAATTATCTTCACGAATATAAATCAAATTTTTATTATTTTTGCTCAAAAACCAAGCTCTGGTGATATTTAATGTGTATATATATTTACTTTGTCGGTAATTGTTTTATTTTCAAAGTTTCCTCCGGACATACATATACACATAACTGCCCTTATATATATATATATATATATATATATATATATATATATATATATATATATGTGTGTGTGTGTGTGTGTGTGTGTGTGTGTGTGTGTGTGTGTGTGTTTAAAGTTCTTCTGACTTTTCTTCTTTAATGTCATTTTCTTTCAGCAATCTTTCTTTCTCTTTCTTTTTTTCCTCGTTTTTTATTAACGTTTTTCTTTTCATTTCTTTCTTTCTTTTTCCTTTTTTCTTTTTTTCTATCTCTCTTTTTCTGGCTTTTCTTCTTAACTGTTTTTTTTTTACTTTTTAGCAATCTTTCTTGTCTTTCTTTTCTTATTTTTATTTACATTTATCTTTTCATTTTCCCTAATTTCTTTCTTTTTTCTTTCTTTCTTTCTTTCTCTTTTTCTACTTTTCTTGTTTTTATTGTCATTTTTATTTACTTTTCTTTTTTTCCTAGTTCCTTTCTGTCTTTCTTTTTCCTTGTTATTATTAACATTTTTCTTTTTATTTTTCCTTTCTTTTTTCTTCTTTTTTCTTTCTTTCTTTTTCTTTTTCTTCTCTTTTTTTCTTTCTTCCCTTTTCCTAGTTTTTATAAACATTTTTCTTTTTTCTTTCTTTTTTCTTTCTTCCTCTCTCCTTGTAATTATTAACATTTTTTCTTCTTTTTTCTTTCTTACTTTTTCCTAGTTTTTATTAACATTTTCATTTCATTTCCTTCTTTCTTCTCTTGCACGCTCTCGCTCTCTATCTATCTATCTCTCTCTCTCTCTCTCTCTCTCTCTCTCTCTCTCTCTCTCTCTCTCTCTATATATATATATATATATATATATATAATATATATATATATATTCTTCTTTACTGTCATTTTCTGCTTCTTTTTTTCTATGTCATTTTTTTCTCATTTATAGAATCTTACAAAGAAAAAGAAAGATTAACGAAACAAAATGGGATAAACATTTTTTATTATTTTTCCAACATTTTTATCCTATTAGATTTTATCGCAAAAATGTTCTGGTCACTACAAGGCATGAATATCTTCATAAGCAAGAAAAAAAAAGCGATGCCCCACACCCCTGCTACTTCCCCTTCAAATACCCAAAGCACGTGCTATATTTTTTTATTTTTTTGGCTCAATATGTTCAAACCAACCCAGCTGTTAACAAATGAGTGAATCTTCAGGCAGATACCAATACGCTAAAAAAAAAAAAAAGAAAGAAAATAAATACACGTGTCGCTTAATCTAACAGGCTGACTTTTCAGGGTGATAGCAACGCTTATTTTTCCCGTTGAGGTATTTGACGGGACACGTATTCCCCAAGTGAAGAATAAAGTCGTCATGGTGGCCTAAAGTCGGTATCAGCCAATCGGCGAGGGAGTCTATCCCCTTTTCAATAGCGCTAGACCAAGGAGATGGTTTTTGAGTTTGAGGTGGAGCGCCTCACCTATCATCAGCTCCTTACTTTACCGCGCATATCCCTGAGCTACTCATGCACTGAGTTGGCGAGGGCCGGGTTCGAACTAGGAACCTTGTGGTTTCTAGCCGAACGCTCTAAGACAATTTAGTCAATTCAATAGCAACATAGGTAAAAAAAAAAAAATGATTTCAAACATTCGTGGAACCGTGGTGTAATGGTTATCGGCGTAGGATATGGGCTCATCCAAATAAAAAAAAGAAAGATTGGAGATTGCTACTTACTCGAATAAAAAAAAGAGTTCAGTCTTCCATACAATTTACCAACTGCTAGAGAGAGAATAGTTGGCTTCATACCTTTCCCAAGGGTATTAGCACTATGTGAATAGCAAACGACCTCGTCCAGGATTTGAACTCGTGTCACCGTATACATTTCCTATGACGATAACGAAACTTTGTTATAAATGAAATAAATAGATAAGTGTAATATTATTTTTAGACATAAGTTGTGGTGAAGATTACGACTTATATTTATAAACTGTTCCAAAACAGTGGTGGTTGAATCGGCCAATCAAAAACGGACAAACAATTTAATTTACTATTTAAAGGTGTTGATAAATTGTCCTATAATTACGCGCTGCAAAAGAACAGACAACAGGCGAGGATTATACAACTCTCTAAGAACGGATCAACGGACAAGGATTAAAACTGATACTACAACTTTCTACTTCAAGAAAGGATCAAACATTATGCCACAAAGGATCTCCACTGTAAAACTTCTTTCAACTATAGCCCGAAAATGGTTACATGAATCGTAACAAATAAAAACAAGCACGATATCTCTGTCAATTCTTACAATTGATCGCTTTTTTGGCATGAATGTATTCTACGCATCGAGATCTACCAGAAAAGCGCAAAATATCGCAACTTTGAATTCTTTCGAAAATTGGTGACTTACGTAAATTCAATAAAACCGACACCGACAATTGTCATGAATTTGTGATTTTCAGCCAATATAAGGGTTTTTTTAAGTGTTCAAATCACTGCAATTCCTTCGAATTAAGTGCTTCATTTAAAATCAATGCATTCTACGCATCGAAATCTATCAAAATAGCCAATTAGATCGACATCTAAAATTTTTAGCGAAATTCGAAATTTTTCAACCCTTTTAGTAGGTGATTAAAGTGCCAATTCTTACAATTGATCGCTTTTTTTTTTGGCATGATACTAGAAAAATAACCAAGAACCTATTATTGGAGTGAGTAATAATATACAGTCATTCATTATTTATTTACTTTACTTTAGATGACGACAGACGCCTGAAGAAGAGCCAAGAGTTCACTAGTCGAAACATTCTAATATAAACAAAAAGCAAGCAATCTATACATTAATACTCGTGTCCCTTAACCGTTATCATCTTGCAACACCCTCTGGTTAAAAATGAGACCGTCCAAATCGTCCAAGATGAAATGCGATCTATATATTATTACTCTTGTTCCTTAATCGTACAACCGCTATCATCTTGAAACACTCTCTGGTTAAGAATCAGACCGTCCAAATCGTCCAAGATTAAATGCAAAAATGTAAATACTTATTATCTGGTGTTGCTTATCCACTGAATTCTTATTTCTTATGAATATCGTCTCCCCAACTAAATAATGCACCATTCCATTTATATTATAAAGAAAAATAGGGAAGAAAAATAACATGCTACGTTGAAAAAAATATAATAAGAAAGAAAAAAAAAAGAAAGACAGAAAGAGAGTAGAGGAAAGATAGAGAGGGGGATTAGGCCGCGGAAGCGACAACGCTAATCTCTTTCAACTGAACATTATGGAAAGGTGAAAAGAAGAAAGAAAGAAAAAAAGAGTGAGAGTTAACTCTCACTCTTTTTTTCTTTCTTAATCAAGATTATTATACTTTTTATAAATTGAGTTATTTTACAATATCTCTTAAGTAAACACATCAGACGTTGTAAATAGATAAAAAATGAGTTTCTAAAAAATGAATTTTTTAAAAAGTTTGAAAAAATTGAATACGCAACAAGAATGAACAAAACAAAAAACGAACTTTTAAGTAATTGTTGGAAGTTCCAATTTGGGTCGTGTGGAGTACCCCTTCATTGCCATTACTCTCGAGTCCACCCGAGTGATAGTACCTTTTAGGATGCAATATATGGGTTAAATAGATTTTTTTAAAGTTTAAAAAATGTGGTTTAAAAAAAAATTGAGTTTGAAAAAAAAAATTGAATACCCAACAAGAATGAATAAAAAAAACACGCCCTCGGCATGAAATAACCCAACAAGGTTTGACATACCGGAGAATCCAACGAACCAACCAAATGAAAGATAAAGAAATTCCACAAAATAATAACTAAAACCGCTTCTTTAGTTCTTAACTCATTTTCATTTATAGACTTTAGAGTTTTATGTTTTTGTGTGTGTTTTTAAATTATTTCGGTTTGTCTGTATATGGTGGTGTGTGGGTTTGGTGGGGGTGGTGGGGGTCTGGGCGTATGTAGCGGGGGGGGATTGTAGTGTTGGTGGGGTGCTGGCGAAAGATAAAGTTTGAAATTAATAAATAAATATCATATTACAAGCGTGTCTTAATGGAATCAAATTCGGAGACAAAAAAATTTGGATAATTCAATTATTCACTGACTAAACTTTTATAATTTTTTTTCCTTCGCCAAAACCACCCACACCCCCACACCTCTACGTGTGAAAAATGTCGATTTCTGCATGCACACGCACGCGCACACATACAAGTATACGCAAGTGCACACACACACACACACACACACACACACACACACACACGTACGCACAAGTATACACGCACACACACAATCATACATACATACACATACTAACAAGCATGCATACACACATATACACACATACACACGCACACTAACAAGCATCCACTCACACACACACACACATACGTATGCACAAGCATACACTCACACACACACGCACGCACGTACGCATAAGAATACATGTGTGCACACACACATACATACACATACATACTAACAAGCATGCACATACATATACACACACATAACATACACACACACATACACACACACACTAACAAGAATCCACACACACACACACACACACATTAACCAACAAGCACCAAACACACACACATACACGCATACACATACACGCACACACACATACACACACGCACGCACGCACACATGTCAGGGAGACACA
>CM042167.1:38529865-38544865 GCA_023376005.1 Doryteuthis pealeii
TATATATATATATATTATAAAAAATGTTTTTTTTAAATTGGGCGTTATTGTGAAGCATTAAAAATAAATAAATGAATGAACTCGATATTATGGAGTATTGGATTCATTTATTTTTTTATTTTTTTTCTCATAAATTTTCAGGTTCGTTAGATACCCTTTGTCAAATGTTACTGTTCAACGGTTTCTTTGTCTCTGTTGTTATCGACAGTGGAAGCGTTTGTGAAATATTTGTAATAACGGAGAAATCCGATATCTGCGTTTAATCCCTTCACGTGTGTTTGTAATTTTAGAATCCGTTGAACAGTAACATTTGACAAAGGGTATCTAACGAACCTGAAAATTTATGAGAAAAAAAAATAATTAAAAAATAAGTGAATCCAATACTCCATAATATCGAGTTCATTCATTTATTCATTTTGAATGCTTCATAATAACGCCCAATTTAAAAAAACATTTTTTTTAAATATATATACCGAGAGAAGCATACGGAGAACACCTAAAATACAACATATATATATATATATATATATATATATATATATATATATATATATATATATATTGATGTTTGAGACACACAGTAAGAAATGGCCATCTGCTTTCATCGGAGGACACACCCATATTTTCGGTAGCCAATGATTGATGAGCTTTTCTTTCCATTTCTTTCTCTTGGCAGGTCTTCTGCACGGTATACAGAGCTGATTGATGTAGGTTTTGCTAGTCAGCTTACACTGGTGTGTCCATGTGTAGTTGTCCACAGGAGAACGGCACTTCATCTTGCTTCTCCAGCAATGTCCAGTATGTCTTGTTCGTCTTATTCGGATAGGTTTTGCTAGTCAGCTTACACTGGTGTGTCCATGTGTAGTTGTCCACAGGAGAACGGCACTTCATCTTGCTTCTCCAGCAATGTCCAGTATGTCTTGTTCGTCTTATTCGGATAGGTTTTGCTAGTCAGCTTACACTGGTGTGTCTATGTGTAGTTGTCCACAGGAGAACGGCACTTCATCTTGAGTCTCCAGAAATGTCCAGCATGTCTTGTTCGTCTTATTCGGATAGTTTATATGATAGGCGGCAAGTGGTCGTGCAGTTGATTTCTTATAGGGTGTTGTTTCCACGATTTGTTTAAGATTAACGGTTCATATCCCCTAAAACAAAACAATAAAACTATAAGAATTAAAGGGGATTATGACTTTAGTAGCTAATACCATTTCTTATAATACATTAGGAGGCCTCAGAAAGACCACAGAACGAAGGTGCATTTAAGTGTTCATATACATTTTCCAACAAAGAGATATATAACAACATACAACCTTTATTGTCTGGACCACATTTAACATACGATACAGTTGTATACCCTTTCTTTCTTTACTTCTATTCTTCTTCTCGTCTTTGATATCTTACGTTCATCTTCTAGCGTCTGGACTTCGTCTTGGTGGTCGGTCGCACTTAATTCATTTCTTCTTCTAGATCAGTCTTGTTGCCAAGACATTCATCAACCACAAAACCATATTATTTATGTAAGCTTTTATTTACTTAACTAAACATATTTCTCTAACTAACCTAGCGCGCGTGTGCAGTGAGCTCCAGCTAAAGGTAGAAACATCGTATCTGCCTGACGTCCAAGCTGAAACTGAGAGCCAACCAGGTCCCACGTGACTTCACGTATTTCGCGGGCTTTCTGTAATATTCCATGGAAAGTCCCGCCCGTGATATGAAAAGGGCCATCCCTTCAGAAATACAGGGGATTGACAATAATCTTATGCAACTGCATAGATTATGTAACACTAGAAAGTCCTAAGAGAGTTCGAAAAGAAGGTTCCCGAGTCCGAAAAGAAATACATGAAGAAGGCCGGAGGGCATATCGACCGATACGTTGTACAGATAACAATGAAGATGAGGACAATAGTCCGAATAATCCAAATAATACTAATTATCAAACCTCATCTAAAAAATTCAAAGAAATTAGGAAATTATATTCATTGATATGTTCATATTTTTACATTTTACATAGATTAATATTATTTGTATTACTCGGACTATTGTCCTCATTTTTATTGTTATCTGTACAACGTTTCGGCTGATGTGCCCTTCGGCCTTCTTCAGGCATTTCCTGTTGGACTCGAGAACCATCTCGACAATGAATACCTGAAGAAGGCCGAAGAGCACATCGGTTGAAACATTGTACAGATAACAATGAAGATGAGGACAATAGTCCGAATAATCTAAATAATAGATTATAATAGTTATCAAGCCTCATCTAAAAAAAATCCGAGAAACAAAAAAGCAAACAAAAAGGACCCCGCTTCAATGCGTTATTTTAGTGGTATTATATATGGTGAGTGTTTTACAAACAATACAAACCAAACCCCCTTTTTTTTTGGGGGGGGCGTCTTATACAGCCAGTATATTCTAAGGGGATAAAAACGAAGTTTGCGAATGCTGATTTTCACGGTGGGTTGTTCCACCTTATCACTCTGAAAATGAATGTCATTCAATTAATCGGCTGGTCACGTCAAGCCCTAGCACCTATATGATTGTCCCGACCCTTTTGCCCTTATAGCAAACCCACACCCTTTTTATCATATGGGTGCTAGAAGGCAGTGACTGAGGGTCTTCGTGTCCTGGGAATGATGTTAAACTCTAACTGATGGTGAGGTTCCAGTTCCGGGCGTCTGGGGAATTTGGAGCACCCCTTCATCACCATTGCTCCCTGGTCCACTCTGACCCGGAGTCGTAGTACCTGTTAGGGTCCGATCTATGGGTTATGAATAGAAAAACATTAGTTTATAAAAATTGAATATCCATTAAGAATGAATTTATTTAAAAACTTTGCCGGCATTAAATGACCCACTGAGGTTGAAATGCCGTAAAACAAACCAAACGAAACCATTCAATCTTCTCACCATTCTAAATTCTTTTTTTTTTTTTCTGTTTGTCCTTGTACCGAAAGTAAAGTAAGTAAATATCGATGTACCAACGAACGTTGCAACGTCACAAAGAAATGGCTGAGTGTAATCGAAGAATTATGATAAACTAGGAAACAATGCTTAAAACCTTTCAAAACAAAATATTTGCATATCTGTAGACGACAGAGTTTCCACTTCATCCATATCTAAACTTTGCAGTAAACAATCTATCGTTCTTTTCATCTAGCGGCGCCAAAACGCTTTCTTCCCTTTTAGGCAACCGAGATTAGTGCGGCGGTTGTGCGCATGTGCAGACGCACAGAGGACGTGTGAGAGTGTCGTCTGTTTTCTTTCATTTCTTCGCAGCAGCAGATACAAAAAAAGAGAAAGAGAAAGAGAAAAATTACAGAGTGAATGGAAGGATGAATTAAAATAAGAAAGAAATTAATAGAAGAAAAAAATGAATGAAATAGAAGAAGAAGAAGAAAAAATGAAGGAAACAGACAAAAAAAACTCCGAAGAGCAAATAACGGCAATTTGTTTGCTGCTGAGCAAAGCTAAACTAAACGCCATTGGTGGAAAAAAAACGTGCAGTCAAAAAAGACAAGTGTGTAAATAATATGTCTACACATGACACGAAAAGCTCACGTATCAATATATTACTAAAATCCATATTGCTTACACACAGACGCACAGAGAAACACACACACACACACACGCACACACACACACACACACACACACATATATATATATATTTAATATACCAAACTTGTTGGTAAATCCCCGCGGTGAGAAAAAACCCAGCAAATAGTTTGATTGTAAAAATATACTACCAAACATCAACCGGGGAAAAAAAAATTTTGTAAAAAAGAAAAGACCAAGTAATCGTACCAACAAAAAATAATCTATTAGTACAATATCTTTGGCCAAAAGAAAAAACAATTTATATGCATATATATATATATATATATATATATATATATATATATATATATATATATATATTGGTTAGGATGATTTTAGAAGGCCATCACAATGCAGTTTGGAATAAATAAAAAATAATAATAGTAAAAGGTGATGTGTGTTGACCTGTAAATTATTTCTTGAAGAGGTAAATCAAAAGAATTGAACTGAAGCAGACGAACCTTCCTAAAAATTTTTTTTTTTTTTTTTTTTTTTTGAAAATGACTTATTTTTAAATAACTGTATTCCCGTGTGAGCGTGATGCATTAAGCGAAACTTTTAGTAGGTTCGTCTGACTCATTAGATTTATCTTTATATATATATATATATATATATATATATATATATATTGTGTGTGTGTGTGTGTGTGTGTGTGTGTTTTCAAATGATTGAGAGAGAAAAAGTAAGAAATTGAGAAGAAGAGAGAGATAGAGAGATATGAGTTGACTGTGATAGAAAGATACATACATACATGCACATGCATTGATCACGTCATTGGCTTTCGTAAACAAACGCGCATATAAAAATTAACGGTTAATAACATCATATTCACACATTCACTGTACACTTAACATCTTTCACTTTGTCCCTCACATAAACATTACTTAACAGTGTCCTGAAGATGGTACAATATACCGAAATGCATAAGTATTGACACATAAAATTGTTTCCCCTAATCATAACATCCTGTGTTTGTTATATTTTTTAATATTTTCTTCTCATACATACATATATAGATAGATACATAGATAGACAAATAGATAATGAACAAACTGGTATTTAGAGAATTATATATATATATATATATATATATATATATATATATATATATGTATTGTGAGGTTGGAGCGTGAACGCACAGCATTACTAAAAACAAGAGCTGCGAATGAGCACCAGGAGTACCAACAGCCATCCACACCGATAATGGTAGGATTGGGGTACTTACTACTCACATTAATCCCCAATACAACCTGACGCAAGGGTGCAAGTGCTGGGCCTTCTAGGGAGGCTTGCCTCGCATGAAGTGACTCAATACTACCTGAGACAGTATCCTGTAGCAGCTCGGCAGTCTAGTCGTCTTGGACTTTCCCCTGCAGTTGGACTAACTGCTGGACTGCCAGGACAGTGGACTGAGGTCTGTACACCCTCTTTTCACTCATCTCACGCACAAGTTTCCCTCCGTGTCGTTTAAGGTCATCGTTGTCTTGGACGGACTTCTCTAAGCAAGTAAGCAAAGTAAAATGTGCATATGGTACTATAATGATACTGTGTGTTTGTATGTTGTCTATGTCGATGTGTGTGTATGTGTGCAAGAAAAAGAATGTAGGAATTATTTTGAATGAAGAAGAAGAAGAAGAAGAAGAAGAAGAAGAAGAAGAAGAAGAAGAAGAAGAAGAAGAAGAAGAAGAAGAAGGAAGAAGAAGAAGAGAAGAAGAAAAGAAGGGAAGGGGAGGAGGAGGGTATAGAAGAAGAAGAAGAAGAAGAAGAAGAAGAAGAAGAAGACAATGGTTTATTTTCATGCATTACACAATATAAAGGATATCACACAAAACAAAAACGGAATGTTGGTTGTTGTATTTATGTGTGGAGGATGATCAATAATTAGGAGTGAGCCTATTCTAGTAGTGACCACCTGAGTTGTTGTTGGAATATTTTGTGTATATAAGGTGTGCTCCAATTGCTCACCTGGATTTATAACTAGCCTAAGTCACGTGGTTTATTACTTCGCCAATCACTGGCCATACTGCGTGGTTGATACACTACTTAAACCCCACACTGGCCATAATTCTTAGTGCACTCATTGAGGAGGGACTTATAATATTCAGGAGTACCAGACTGTGATATAAAGATAAAACAAATGAAACTCCTCTTACCTCGGGCTAAGAAAAGAAATGGCGCTCGAAGGTTAAGTTTCTTTTATAAGAGTACAGACCGGAAGTGAGGTGGTTTGTGGGAGAGGAGTGGAGAAATAAATGAGCCGAATTTCTTGGCAGTCTGGGAGCGACGTGTTGGCGAACAGACTGTGAGCGAATTGATTGCGAGCAGACAGAAAGATTTTTTTGAGTCGAAATTTCACACAGACGATTACCAATACTCAGGACTCTTTACCAAGGGATTTACCAAGGATCCAATTCCACTGGACAAGCGCTCTTGCTTAAGCCCTACAGGATGGCCCATAAGATTGTAACAGTTGTTGTTTTGTTTTTTGTCGTTGTTTTTATTTTGTTTTTTTACATAGTTTTAAAAGTTGGTTAATGTGATTAATGTAATTATAAGAAACCTAAAACCGGATCGAACGAAGGTACCGTGTTGCCACTGAAAAAAAAGGCTTTGTTGGATGCAATGCGACTGCTTTTACAGCAATCGTTGTATTCATCATCATTATCATCATCATCATGTCGCGCAGTTTGCACGGATATCCATAACTATCTCTCGCCAACCTTCCCTATCATTCATCGACTCTGGTAGCTCCTCGGCGCTGCGGCCAGCATCCATACATAGTTGGTCAATGTAGGTCCTGGCTGGTCGGCCCACATTAGCATGACCATGTGCTGGCTTCCACAGTAGTACGTCGCTTACGAGCTCGTCCTTGCTTCTCCAGCAGTGTCCTGCATGCCTAGCCCGTCTTACTCGTATGGTTTGTGAGATGGGGGGCAGGTGGCCATCGTTGTATTAAGTAATATTAATACCAAGTTTGTAAAAACCCAACACAAAACCGTAGAAAAAATATTGAAAACTTAAAGTATATAGACATCGAAGTATTATTTGAGAGTCATGAGATGGTTGGTTGGTTATACGGCATGTCAACCTATTGTGTCATTTTATGCCGAAGACGTTTTTGTTTTATCAATTCTAGGTGGTTACTCAATTTGTTTTGAACACATTTTTCTATGTAACCTATAGATATTACCCTAATAGGTACTACCACTCCTGGTCAGAGTGGACCTGGGAGCAATGGTAATGAAGGGGTACTCCACATTCCTCAGACCTCAAGAACTGGAACTTCATCACCAGATAGAGTTTAACAGGATACTAAGACCCTCAGTCACCGCCTTCTAGCACATATATGATAAAAACGGTTGGGGCTTGCTATAAGGTCATAGGGTTGAGACAATCATATGGGTAAATTGTTGGGCAGACTGGGTTATTTCGCTTCTCTTGAGTCTCTGCGAATTGTAAAAATCACTAATAGATAATGTATTGTTTCTCCTTTCTTGCGGTTTAGTTTGTTTTGTTTTACGGCATATCAACCTCAGTGGGTCATTTATTACCGATAAAGTTTTGAAATAAATTCAATTTTAATGAACTTTATTTTACTTACTAAGAAACCAGTCTAGGAGAAGGGAAATGGACTCGTCGACCCGAGTTCATATGCTGAACAAGGCCATTTGCATTTCATATAGCGCTAATACCATTGGGAAAGGTATGAATCCAACTACACTCCCTCCAGCTATGGACCCTTCATCCTTGGTTAGGCAACTTCTCTAGGAGAATGAAAACTCTGAATTCAAACCTGTTAAACTCCACTTAAGGAATTGACCTTGTATCGCATCCTGATCGTGCGGAAGGGTTGATATATCTATCATTTTGGGGACAATAGAATATGATTAAAATAGAAAAGAAATAAATAAACAAGAGTAAGAATAGCATGGAATTGAGAGAGAGTTAAATGAACAATGCATTGTTATCGGTGAGGTTGATGTAAGGATGTCAAAAGTTACCAAAATCCCTCCCCCACCCCGACCCCGCTTTTTTAAAGAGGAAATTGAGATTGATGGAGGAAGTTTATATCGTTAAGAGACTTCAATAAGAAATACGGAATCACCTTGACATCTTTCTTTTCTTTTCTTTTCTTTTCTTTTTTCTTTTCTTTCTTTCTTCTCTTTCTTTCTGTTCGTTCTTTCTTTTTTTTTTACCTTCATTTCTCCATTCTTTCTTTCTCTTATTTTATTTTCTTTCCGTCTTATTTTCTTTCTTTCTTTCTGTTTATTGATCTTTCTTTCTTTCTTTCTTTCTGTTTTATATTTTCTTTCTTTCTTCTTTACCATCCTTCCTTCTTTCCTTCCTTACTTTTTTCTTTCTTGCTTTCTAGTTTTTATCGTCTTTCTTTCTTTCTTTCTGTTATTTCTTTCTTCCTTTACCTTACTTCCGTCTTTCATTGTTTCTTTCTGTGTTTTCTTCTTTCTTTGTTTCTTTCTTTCTTTCTTTTCTAATTTTTAAATCTTTTTTTCTTTCTTTACCTTCCTTCATTGTTTCTTCCTTCATTGATCTTCGTTGTTCCTTCATTGTTGTTTGTTTCTTTCTTTCTTTACATTCCTTCCTTCCTTCCTTCCTTCCTTCCTTCTTTATTTCTTTATTAACTTACTTTCTGTTGCTTATCCGCCGAAATCTTACTTCTTATGAGTGTCGTTACCGCAGCTAAATAATGGACCATTCTGTTTTTATTATGAGGGAAGAAAAAGGACATGCTACACAACCAAAAAATTAATAAGAAGGAAAGACGGTAGCGTAAAGACATAGGAGATTAGCGACAACGCTAATCTGTTTCAATCTAAGATAATGAAAATATGTTATAAAGAAGAAAAAAGAGTGAGCGAGAAAGAGTTAAATCAAGATTATCATAATTTTACATATTGAACTTTTCGCAATAGCTCTTATGTAAACATATCAGACATTATGATAATTAATTCATCATACTGTGTTATATAACCACGGGTCCTGCTAGTATATATATATATATATATATATATATATATATATATATATATATATATATATATATATATGAGGTTAAGTAAACAAACAAATGTGTTTATTTTTATATGGCATTAAGCCGACAATTTTTGGAGGGTATGTGCTTAATTGAAGTCATACCTAATTTTGAAAATTAATTGGTTAATAACTAATGAATCTAGGCGGGCATATATGTTCAAATGTAAGGCTAAACAAATCGAGAAAATGTCAATCCTGAATGTACATTTCGACCTATTAGGTCTCATCAGCAATATATATATATATATATATATATATATATATATATATATATATATATAGGTGTATGATATCAAGTGTTACTTTGATAGAATTCAACCAAAATTGAGAACTCAAACGTACATATAAAATTTGCGTATATATTTTTGCATATACGGGGTTGAAGAAGACAATATGACGAAATAAATTTATATCCTTGATGTATATCCATTTATATATATATACATAGATATATATCTATATCTTTGTCCGTGTGTGTGTGTGTGTGTGTGTGTGTGTGTATGATAATAAAGAAAGAGCGTGGAAGTGATAACGCTAAATCTGTTTCAATCGAACATAACGTTGTAATAATTAAAGCATCATACTGTGGTATATGCACACGTCCTGCTAGTATATATATATTATATATAATATATATATATATATTTCAATCAAAACTTAAGTAAACATAACAAACGATGTGTCTGTGTGTGTGTGTATATATATATATATATATATATATATATATATATATATATATATATATATATATGAGTATAGATAAAAGGATATAAAAACACCACAAAATGCTGTTAAAGTGAAAACATTTTATAACATAGCTTTGTTTTCACTTTAACAGCATTTTGTGGTGTTTTCATATCCTTTTATCTATACTCTATATCTATATATGTAGGTGCGTGGGCTAGTGGTTAGAGTCGTGGAAAATGGACTCGTCGGTTCGAGTTCAATTCCTAGACGAAGCTGTTTTCATTTCACATAGCGCTAATACCCTTGGGAAAGGTATGAATCCATATATTCTCCCTCCAGCTATGGGTTAAATAGTAGGGCAGACTGGGCCCTTCAGCCTTGGGTAGGTAACCAGTCTAGGAGAGGGATAACTCTGAATTCAAAATTACTGAGGTCAGTCGTTGATTGGGTTTGTGGCAACCCTTGATGCACCAATTCTTTCCTATCGACTGTGCCAAAAAGTGTGGATGGTCCAACACAAGCCTTCACCACTATAAACAAATCACTGTGTGGATGTTCATTGTGTGTATGAACCCTTATACGTCGAAAATCGACGGGAGAGTCTATATATATATATATATATATATATATATATATATATATATTCCGGTGTGTAGAAGATAAAAAAAACGAGTGTGAGAGAGTTAAATCAAGATCATTATACTTTTTACAGATTGACCTTCTTGCAATTGCTCTACTGTGGTATATACACACGTCCTGCTCATTCATTCATTCATTGGCATTTCAGTCTCGGAAGACTATGATAAATTTTTTTATGTGCCCCTTAAGTTACAGCGCTCCTGTAACTGTGAAATCCGATGTTTGAAAAACCACAGATTTTGCATTTGAAGGCTGCCCCTGAAGTTGTTGATGTTCCGATGCTTTGTTGCCGCTGCTTTCTTTTGGACCTCTTAGCTTCATGGTGTTGTGTCAGGGTGACTTCTGACATGAACAGTTCTCAACGGAAATTCTGCCGCCACCGAGGGCGGTCCTGAGCCAAATTCGCCCAGCTGGAAGGGAAAATGCACACGTCTGCTAGTATATATATATATTTCAATCAAACTCTTAAGTAAACATATCAAACGTTATAATAATTAATTATCATACTGTGGTATATCCGCAGGTCCTGCTAGTATATATATATATTATATATATATATATATATATATATATATATATATATCCGGTGTGTAGAAGTTACGCTGATCAACAAGTGGTGATAATTGAAAATGTTAACAAAAAAAAACTGTGTTCCCAAACATTGTAGAAAAAAGATATTTGACTTTTACACAGGTGTGAAAACACCACCTTCAATATTCTGTAGACTTTAGTGAATATCTTATCAACAAAATCTATTCGAAAAAAAAAAGAATTTTTTTTTCTTTTTCGATTCGTTTTGTGTCATTATAAATTCGCAGCGAATTCACGGTCTGGTACAGTAAAACATTCATTAAAGATACATGTACAAACCCACTTTCAACGGCGTGCGAGATTACACAGATTTTTTGACATTTTCTTTTAACACTGACATTCTATGAACACATAGCGCAACGGATATAAGTGTTGAGTTAATACAGGTCCAAGTGACAATGATCTGTTTGTTGCAGGTTCAATCCTGACCAAGGGTGATAATAAAAAAAAACTGAATAAAGGGTTCGTTTCGAAGTTCCATGAAGGCTCCAGAGTTCGACAAAACGGTTCCTGATTTCAAAGAGGTTTCAGAGGTTCCTTAGTTCGATAAAAAAATTTTAAAGAAGGCATGATAATTTGGATTATTTGGGTTATTTGGACTATTGTCCTCATCTATAGTCATATACACAGCGTTTCAGCTGATGTCCCCTCCGGTCCACTTCATGTGTTTCTTGTCAGTTAGACACATGGCACAACGGGTATATGGGTTGAGTCAATACAGTTCTAAGTGACAATCATTTGTTGGTTGTAGGTTCAATTCTGACCGAGGGCGATAATAACATCGAATACTTAACATAGCTTAGTACATATACCCGGTCATGTTTAACTGAATGATTCATATTTAACAGTCTACTGTAGTGGACTGAATAAAGGGCTCGGTTCGAAGTTCCATGAAGGCTCCCGATTACGACGTGAAGGCTTCCGAGTTCGAAGAGAAGGTTCTCGGGTTTGACAAGAAACACCTGAACAAGACCGGAGGGCACATCGACCAAAACGTTGTGTATATAACAATAAAGATGAGGACAACGGTTCGGAAAATTCCAAATAATGCATATTATATGATTTCGATACATTTCTATAATAAAAAAGATATCAATCAATCAATCAATCATTGCTGTCCATCGTATCCCATGATGACATCATGCGAATCATTTTCCTCCAATTTAATCGGTCTCTGGTTGCGTCTTGCCAACTGCCTATTCAAGTCCTTCAGATTTCTTTTGATATTGTCTTTGTACCTGAGCTTTAGTCTACCGATTCTACGTGATCCTTCTCTCAGTTGAGAGTACATAATCTGCTTTAATAGTCTGTCATCCCAGAGTCTGTTTAAGTGGCCAGTCCATCTCAGGTTGCGCTGGACAAGTATTTCGTGAATGCCAGGGGTCCAGTTCTCTTCAGGATGGTACTGTTTGAAACATGTTGCCACCACTTGACATTTAATATACTGCGCAAGTGACGCTTATAGTAGACATGTAGTCTATGGGCATCCGCTTTGTATATCGTTCAGGCTTCCACACTGTACAGGAGGATTGAGAGAACTATGGCACGGTATACTGCACATTTAGTTTTGAAGGAGATGTCTCTGTTGAACCAGACTCGCCTCTTTAGCTTTTGAAGCATTTGAAAGAAGCATTAAAAAAGATATACACTATATTTATAGATGATTTGTAATGCCTTTTTATCAAAAAAATCATTTTTAGAATAAAATAATGCCTAAAACATTTTCATAGATGTATAATTTATAAATGTATTTCTAAAGTAAAAAAAAATGCCGGGCACATTTTTGTAGTTAATGATATACAATGCATTTCTATAGTATAAAATATCCAGTGTTCTTAACAGTTAAATAAATTGATATATGTTGTAAAATGTTTTCAATGTATTTTATAGTGAAATAATTTCAATACATTTTTATAGAAAAATAAAAAAATACTTTTTGTCAGTAATAAAAATAATTTCAATACATTTCAATACAGTTTAATAATAAAAAGAATAATTTCAATAATATTTCTATTAGAAAAAAGTAATTTATTTCTATAATAAAAAATAATTACAATATACCCATTTATTTCTATAATAAAATAATTTCAATACATTTCTACAATAAAAAGATACGTAATAGATTTTATAGTTAAATAATTTGCAATCCATTTCTTTAGTAAAAAAAATGTTTTCCACTTTTTTTCTATCTAACCCATAGATGGGACACTAACAGGTACTGCCACTCCGGGTCAGGGTGGAACTAGGAGTAATGGTGATGAAAGGGTACTCCACACACCCAGAGCTCCAGAAATGTAACTCCACCACAAGATGCAGTTGGACGTCATACCCATGACACTGAGACCCTCAGCCACCACCTTCTAGCACATATAGGATAAAATGGGTTGGGGTTGCTATAAGGGAAAAGGAATGGTATGAAACATTCATTTCTTCTCCAGTCAATTGGCTGGTCTACAGAAGGACCAAATTGAAGTGTTTTATGTCACGGACTGCTCAGCAAACAAGATTCCGTCCTTAAGCATCACAGGTCGCCGCCCACGGCTAACAGATGTCTCCATTGGTGGATTTTACTCCTCTGCAGAGGTGCAGTCGGTGTATTCTACGGGGCAGTGGAAATGAAGGTACTCCACATATGATAGATCTCGAAAACTAGAACTTCACCATCAGATACAGTTTAGTGTCATACACAGGACAAAGAATTAAAAACAGAGAAAGTAAGAATGATTTTATTGCATTAAAGCTGGGGTTACCAAACTACGGCCCACGGGCCGGAACCGGCCCACGAAGGCATTTTATCAGGCCCGCCAACGCTATTTGAATTTGTTTGTTAAAATGTACGGAACGCGAGATGTTCTGATACCATTTGAATTTTAATATCATTTAAGCTTACTAAATCTTAATGGACGAACGAAATTGACTGATAAACATTTGAAAGCAATTCTATTGATTAAATGTACCAATTCCAAACCAAACATTGATGATATCATAAAAAGCAAACTTTAGTTTCACAAATCTCACAAAAATTTCTGCTAATGTTGCGTTCTTTGATAATGTTTTGAAAATAAATATGTTGGTTAAATTTGTTTTTGTGCATCTTACGCTACTCATCTATGAATATAACATGGAAAGATAAATTTTGTTTTACATCTTTTTCTCAAAGCTTTCGTTCTGACTAGCAAGTATTGAATACAATAATAATGTGGTCCGTGCTCGTTATTTTTTTTTTTTTCAATTATCCGACCCACCGTGAAAAAAGTTTGGTGATTCCTGCATTAAAGTAACAAATAAGACGTTTGTCTTAACAAAATATCAAGGCATTACATAACCCACAGGATTATTATGCCATTAAACAATCCAATCTGAACCAAACTAAAGCAAATGAAGTCAATGAAAATTATTTATACCAAGTTCAAGATAAAGAACTTGAAATATAGAAACTTTTATCAAATGACTTGTTTCGGTATTAAATGACCCTAAAAGAGTTGATATGCCGTAAGTAAAGTCGTCGGGTCTAAAGTCGGTATCAGCCAATCAGCGAGAGAGTCCATCCCCTTTTCAATAGCGCTAGACCAAGGAGATTGTTTTGCATCTGAGGTGGAGCGCCACACCTACCATCAGCTCCTTACTTTACGGCACAGATCCCTGTGCTACTCATACGCTGAGTTGGCGAGGGCCGGTATCGAATTAAGAACCTTGTGGTTTCTAGCCGAACGCTCTACGACTGAGCTAACCCAACCCCTAAAATTCTGGCTGAAGTAGGATATGCTGTAAAAACAAACAACCCAAAGCAAATGAAGCAAATTAAAATTATCTACACCAAGTTGAAGATATTAAAACTTGAAACATAGAAACATTTATCAAAATGACGTCTTTCCACATTAAATGAGCCGATAAGTTTTGATGTGTCATAAAACAAACAAACCAAATCAAATGAAATTAATGAAAATTATTTATACCAATTTGAAGATATTGAAGAACTTGAAACATAGAAACATTCATCAAAATTATTTCTTCCAGCATTAAAAAAAAGTAAAGTCGTCGGGGTGGCCTAAAGTCGGTATCAGCCAGACAGCGTGGGAGTCTATCCCCTTTTCACTAGCGTTAGACCAAGAAGATTGTTTGTACGTCTGAGGTAGAGCGCCACACCTACCATCAGCTCCTTACTTTACCGCACAGATCCCTGTGCTACTCATATGCTGAGTTGGCGAGGACCGGTATCGAATTAAGAACCTTGCGGTTTCTACCGTTGAGGTATTTGACGGGACACGTATTCCCCAAGTGAAGAGTAAAGTCGTCGGGGTGGCCTAAAGTCGGTATCAGCCAATCGGCGAGGGAGTCTATCCCCTTTTCAATAGCGATAGACCAAGAGATGGTTTTTGAGTTTGAGGTGGAGCGCCTCACCTATCATCAGCTCCTTACTTTACCGCACAGATCCCTG
>CM042167.1:38549865-38569865 GCA_023376005.1 Doryteuthis pealeii
ATTTTCACTGGTCTTGTGCCACATCTAAGCTAAGCTTAGTAAATAACTATAATTATTAGCATTAAATAGGAATAATTGAAACCATACAACTGGGTTTAAATTATTTTTATTGGATATGAGTACTTGATATCATATATCTGTGTGCAAATAGAGTATTTTTATTAAATACAAATAATCCTTTAAAACCATGTGATTATTAACATTTTGATGTATGATACATGTTCCTGTGTTGGTAATTATAATTATACCTGTCCTAAACAACATTACTTTTTGACTCACCCTCATATTTAAAAAAAATCTTTTGAATGACTAAAATGTTGAACCAATAAATAATTATTTTATAAAAACTTTTTTTTTCAGTGAAATCTTACCAAAATTTATGAGTTTTTCACACCTGCTGTAGCTGGTGGTTCACTAGAGGCTGAGTGAAAGCAAGTCTCCTCAGGTCTCCAGGACTCTTCTGAGTATTCTAGCCGATCCCAACAGTGCTGTAGTTTGGATGGTCTTGATTCTTCTGATTTCCAATTCACCCTAAATTCTTTTCCAGAGCTGTGGGGACTGTTCCAAGGGCACCAATTACAATTGGTATGAAGTTCACCTTCATGTTCCAAAGTTTCCTCAGTTCTCTGGCAACGTCAAAGTATTTGTCTATCTTTTTGGTTTCTTTCATTTTCCCCTTGGTGGTCGGCTAGGACAGTATTATTATTATTATCATTTTTTTTTTTTTTATTCATTGTGAGTCGTTTACACAAATTCTAACTATTGGTTGTTCAAGTAAAGCCCAAGTAACAGCAAGTCTCCTTAATTGACGAAATTAGATCAGAAAAGAATTTTGTTAGAGAGAAGTTCTCAAGCTTTACTTACTGGTCAACGTGTCTGTATTGATCTCAGTCTTGAGAATCACATGTCTAAAAAGGTAAATGACGAAAAATTCACATTGAATATTTATCTTTAACTTTGAAAACTATCATTAACATAACAGAAACTATTCACACATTTGCGTCTCTTATTTATATTCAGAGTAATTGTTGTAACATTTTTATTATTTCTATTCAGAGGTTGAAATATCCATTGCATTGTGAAATACGTGAAACAATAGAACTGTGTGCAAAATAATTTCTTATGAAACAACTACACAAAAATGTAAGTATAAATGTACAAAGGGCGCGATTCCTTAACCTTTAGGCATAGAATAATCCCACACAGGTTAACATGCCGTTAAAGTCAATCAGTAATTCATCTTTCTTATCAATGGTTTTGTTTAATGCAATTTCAGCTACACATAAAAATAAGTGACCTAGAGTACCCCTTCATCGCTATTACTCCCAGGTCAACTCTGACCCGAAGTAGTAGTACCTGTTAGTGTCCCATTGCTGGGTTAAATAAATAAAAAATTAGTATTAAAAGAATGTATCAACATTTTTTTAATACATTTTTGATTACCCATCAAGCATGAATAGAACAAAACGTATATGGTATAAAATAACCCAACAAGGGTTGACATGTCGTAAAATCCAACAAATCATGAACAACGGGTAAGATTCCCGCTCTGGGCCAAAAATAACCCCTGACCGGTTGACGTGCCGTTCAAATCAGTCAGTAAACCAATGAATTGTACTCTTTTAATCATACCGGCGTATCAAACTGAAAGCACATATTGGAAATAGAATGGACAAATAAAAATGAAAACTAATTTGACGCCACAGTAGCTCTCTCTCTCTCTCTCTCTCTATATATATATATATATATTATATATATATATATATATAATATATTCCCCCTCCTCTCTCTCCTCACCCCTTTTCTCTCCTCCCTCCCCCTCTCTCTCTCTCTCTCTCTCTCTCTCTCTCTCTCTCTCTCTCTCTCTTTCCCTCACTTTTGTTATCACCCTCTTTATCTCTCTTGTTGTCACTTCTCTCTCAATAACGGTCTCTCTCTCACTTTTTCTCTCTCTTTCTCTTTTGTTATCTCTCTTTATCATCCTCCACTCTCTCTCTCTCTCTCTCTCTCTCATATATATCTATCTTCTATCTATCTGTGACTCTTGCTATCGGTCTCTCTTCTCTCTTTCTTCTTTCTCTCTCTTCTCTCTCTCCTCTCTCTCTCTCTCTCTCTCTCTCTCTCTCTCTCCTCTCCTCTATCTATCTATCTGAATCTCTCCATCTTTCTCTTTCTCTCTCTTCTCTTGTTATCTCTCTCTCTCTCTCTCTCTCTTTTTCTCTCTCTCTCCTCTCTCTCTCTCTCTCTCTCTTCTCTCCTCTCTCTTTCTCTCTTCTCTCTCTCTCTCTTTCTCTCTCTCTCTCTCTCTTCCTCTCTTTTCTCTGTTCTCTTTTATATCTCTCTCTCTTCTCTCTCTCTCTCTCTCTCCTCTCTCTCTCTCTCTCTCTCTCTCTCTCTCTCTCTCTCTCTCTCTCTCTCTCTCTCTCTCTTCAAAAACGTGTAAAATCTGTTTCTGTCCTTAGAGGAAGTGACAATTTTCGTGTCTGAAAAGTGTATAAAATATACAAAACACGAAAACAAAATTAATTTTCTCTTTTTTTTTTTTTTTTTTTTTTTTAAATGCAGAAATCTGTCGCGTCCAAGTCGATGAATTACGACTGCAGATTTTGAACAATAGAATTTACAAAAAAAATCAAAGTCCCTATTTGATATCTGTTGTTGAATATATAAAATTATTTTTTGTCGATTGAGACGAGGTGAGAGAAATATCTCCTCCCGACGTCAACAATGAATTATGCTCCTTTTCGTCTACCGTAGAGTAAATTTATCAATCAATCTTTCCAGGCCATCGGAAAGTGAAAAATAACATTTTTCTATTATCAGCACTTTCTTAGAACTGTATTTGACACGTTGCTGAGAAAATGGCGAAGTGGAATCCATATTTGAAAGTGACAGACGACATCTTTCAATTGCAGTCCATATAAATTTTAATCTTTCAACACTATAAATAAATACAAAGACGCTAGTTATTTTCAATAAAAAAAATCCACGGGTAGATTTGAATTGTTTATACTCTATGTAAGGTTACGAAGGACATTTTAATTCGTTTAATGTAATCACATAATTTTCAAAAAAGAATACATTGGCTCTTAAAACATTGATACAACAACTCACAATGAAGCGTTTAGCTGTTTAAAATTATCGTGAACTATATTTATACATTAGCTCTACAACTTATATTTCAATTAAGTTTTAATCCTTTTAAAAAAGTAAACCTAAAATGATTTTGAACTTTATTCATACATTGGTTCTTAAAATATTGAAATTGTAATTAAGTATGAAGTGTTTACCTGTTTAAAATGGTTGTAAACTTTATCAATACATTGGCTCTTAGAACATTAATATTGCCAATAACTATGAAGCGTGTACCTGTTTAAAATGAATTAAAGTGTTTACGTATTTAAAATGATTGATGTTACAACTAACTATCAAGTGTTAATCTGTTTAAAATTATCGTGACCTTTATTAATACACTAGAAGCAGCCACCCGGCATCGCCAAGGTACAGGGTTTTTTTTTTAGGTTGATTCTTGAAACATTGATATTGAAATAAATTGTAAAGGTTTGAAACTATTGAAATAATTAAACAGCAAAAAATAATTTTAGAGTCTTTTTCCTTTTTCCCCTTTCTTTTCTCTCCTTCTCTCTCTCTCTCTCTCCTCTCTCTCTCTCTCTCTCTCTCTCTCTCTCTCTCTCTCTCCTCTCTCCTAAGCTTGATTTCAAACTTCAAACATCTTTTAATTATTCTTAAAGCCTCTGCATCTTTAACTTTCTAACTAAAGTGTATCCTGTGGCGAGGCTCATGTTCTGGAATTCTTGGAAATGAGAAGTTTGCTTTTTCTTTGCTGCTATTACTTCCAGGTTGACCTGAACCGATACTGGTAATACCTGTTAGGGTCCCATTTATAGATCAAATAAATATGTTTGATATTATGGTCAAATAAATATATTTGATATAGATCAAATAAATACGTTTGATATTATGATCGAAATTACTACTATCATAGTAATTTTACCTACCGTATTTGACGGCATATAGGACGCACTTTTTTCCCAAAATTCTGGCTCAGAAAAATTGCCCTGCGTCTTATACATCGTAGGTGAAGTTTGAGACCTCCCGTAGGCCAAGGCTAATCTTCTCTATGATGCTCACTAACCCAGCTTACGCTCAGTACTTTTACCTACCCTAAACTCCATACATCCTTATTTTATTACTGGTATTGTTTTTATACAGCTATGTTTCTGCTAGAGTAATGCACAGTTAGACTGTTTTCAACAATATATGCTTAAACACACTAAAATTTTTTTTCCTGAATCTGACCTGCTGAAATCGGGGTGCGTCTTATATGCCCGTGCGTCTTATATGCCGTCAAATACGGTAGGTAAAATTACTATGATAGTAGTCATTTCGACCATAATATCAAACATATTTATTTTAAATGGGACCCCAACAGGTATTACCAGTATCGGTTCAGGTCAACCTGGAAGTAATAGCAGCAAAGAAAAAGCAAACTTCTCATTGAAAGGATTGTGAACTTTAGTAATACATTGACCCTTAAAACATTGATATTTCACCAAATTAGGGAGTGTTTACCTGTTTAAAATGTGTATGGAGTCACACCTTTATTGCCATTGTTCCCATATTCACTCTGACCCGGAGTGGTAGTACCTGCCAAGTCTCATCTCTAATTCAAGTAGATCTGATTGAAAAAAAAATCGTATTGGATAGGAATATGTGAATTAGATATTTTACTTGCACCATTGTTTGAGGAAATAGTATCAAAGATCGTCTACTAAAATGCACTAAAAAATCCTCGTTTTCTAAAGGCTAAAATTTGCAAAAACGAGGATTTTTATTGCATTTTAGTAGACGATCTTTGATGCTATTTCCTTAAACAATGGTGCAAGTAAAATATCTAATTTTTGGCATCAGTATTCAATATACTAAAACACAACTTTCGGATAGATTTCGGGCAGCTGTGTGTATAGGTATGTCGGGAGGGAAAACTTGAAAATAAAAACAAATTGACGACAAAGTAAATATATACACACATTAAATATCAACAGGGCTTGGTTTTGAAAAAATAATATAATAGAGATTGATTTGTATTCGTGAAGATAATTAAAAATGAAATTTAAATGATAACAGCATGGATTTCTTTTCATTTAATATTTTAGATAGTAAGACATTAACAATATTTTCAGAGTAGCTGGATCAATGCAAGGTCTTTTTTTTAATTGGATTAAATGGGGCATCCCACGAGGATTCAACTCATGATTCAGTAATAATGGATCTGCGGACTAACTAAAAATACCCCTCTTCTCAGGCGACGCGGGTAGTCGCTGCTATATATTAATATATATATATATATATATATATATATATATATCTCTTCCCTATGTATCCAACTTTCTTCTTCTTCTTCTTCTTGTCTTCTTTTCTTCTTTTTCCTTCTCTTCTTCTTCTTCTTCTTCTTCTTTCTATCAATCCATCGTTTTCTACGAAATCCAAACACGAAATATTTTGTTTACCCCCATTTACCCAAGACCGGCTCGGGGCACCTGGACGCACAATGGCACTCAAAATTCCAAGCCAGATTTTTCGTCTCCTTTTTCAATGACATGATTTAAACAAACATTATAATTTAATTGCAACACAGACAACACAATAGATGTTAGAGAAATTTCTCTTTATTTTATTTTAATTTTTTATTTTTGCCTTTCTTGGTTTTTTTGTTTTCCTGAAATAGCCATCAATTCGCTTCTCTGTCGGTTTTTAATAAAAACAAAATATGAAACTTATTCACAAACAGCCGGTTGGGTTTTGTTTGTTTGTTTTTTTGGTATTTTTCTTGGATTTTGCTTTTTCATAATCCATTTTTAAAAATTTCAAAACGAAGGAAAATCTCCAAATGTTATTTTTTAAACATTTAAAGAATTCATTTGAATAATTGGCTCAGGGAAAGAAAAAAAAGAAAAAAAAGAAAAGAAAAAAAAAAAAGAAATGAGCGAAAAGAAAGAGAAAAGGAAAAGAAAAAAAAAAAGAAACGAAAGTAAAGAGAAAAAAAGAGAAAGGAAAGCCACTGAATCAAAAAAGAAAGACAAGAAAGAAAAAAGAAAAGAAAAAAGAAAAAGAAAAAGAAAGAAAAAGAAAAAGAAAAAGAGGAAGAAGGAAAAGAAAAGCACTGCAATCAAAAAAAAAAAAGAAAAAAAGAAAGAAAAGAGAAAAAAGAAAAAGAGAAAGAAGAAAGAAGAGAAAGCACTGAACTCAAAAGAAAGAAAGAAAGAAAGAAAAAAGAAAGAAAGCACTAATCAAAAAAAAGAAAGAAAGAAAAGAAAGAAAGAAAAAAGAAGCTGAATCAAAAGGAGGGAGGAGAAAGAAGAAAGAAGGGGGAAAGAAAAGAAAGAAAACACTGAACCAAAAAGAGAAAAGAAGAGGGGAAGTAAAAGAAAGAAAGAAAGAAAGGGAAAGAAAGAAAGCACAGAAAAAACAAACAAAAGGAAAAAGGAAGCACAGAACAAGAAAAAGAAAAAAAAGTAAAAGAAAGAAAGAAATAAAAAGAAAAAGAAATAAAGCACTGAACAAACAGGGAAAAGGAAAAGAAAGAAGAGAAAAGAAAGAAAGAAAAAACAAAAGAGAGCACTGTAAAAAAAAGTCAGCAAAAAAGAAAGAAAGAAAAAAGAAAAAATTCGAAACGACAGAAAAAAAAAAAAAAAAACTGAAAAAGAGGAAGAAAAAATGAAAGAAAATAAGAACAGCCTAATGAAAGAAAGAGTGAAAGAGTTAAAAAGAGAAAGCGAAAGACAAAGTAAAGGGAAGATAGAATTAGAAAAAGAAAGAAAGAAAGAAAGAAAAGAAAGAAAGCGCTAAACTAAAAGAAGAAAGAGTGACGGACAGTGCCGATAAGGTGCGCCAATTCAAGTAGGTCTGTAAGAATTGGTAAGATGAAACGCTTTGCACACCTGTTCATCAGCAGCTGCGTCCAATGTGTGCCAATTTGGTGATCATTTCACGGCTCTACCCGTCACACCCACCCCACACTACACCCCCTCTCTCTCTCTCTCTCTCTCTCTCTCTCTCTCTCTCCTCTCTCTCTCTCTCTCTCTTCTCAGTGTGCAAGTACTGAGACGATGGAGATTAAATGCTGACACACATTCGCCTACACCCCCATATATATATATATATATATATATATAATATATATATATATATATATATGCGGCTGGGATTGGTTGGCTGGCTGGTTGTTGTTGATTTTTAGGGCATGTCAACACTTGTTGGTATTTCATGACGAAGGCGTTTTCTTTTAGTCATTATTTATGAGTATTAACCTTTTTTTTAATCAATTTTTTAAACTCATTTTTAACACATTTTTCTATTTAACCTATAGATGGGACCCTAACAGGTACTACCACTCTGGGTCAGGATGGACCTGGGAGCAATGGCGATAAATGGATACTCCACACACTCCGCAGCTTAAAGATTAAAACTTCACTATCAGATGCAGTTTAACGTCATACCCAGAACAGTAAGACCCTCAGCGTGTAACACATATATGATAATGGGGTTGTTGTAAGTACAAGGGCTTGGGATAATGACATTGGTGTTAGGATTTGACATGAACAGCCATTCCGACCGACCGTCTAAGGGTCAAAGTATAGTGTTGCATGTCATGGACTGCTCAGCCACCATGTTTCCATCCGTTAAGCATCACGGGTCGCCACCCACGGCCAGTAGGCGGTCATATTGAGAGAATCTAGGAAACGCGTGGTGTAATGGTTAAAGTCATTGGAAATGGACTCGTCGCCCCGAGTTCAAATCCTGGACGTGGTAATTGCATTTCACTTAGCGCTAATACCCTTGGGAAAGGTATGAATCCTACTCTCCCTCCAGCTATGGGTAAATAGTAGGGCAGCCTGGGCTCTTTAACCTTGGTTAGGCAACCGGTCTAGGAGAAGGAAAACTCTGAATTCAAATCTGTTAAACTCCGGTTAAGAAATTGACCTTGTGTCACATCCTGCTCGTGCGAAGGGGTTGGTAAAAATATATATTGGCAGAGGTGGGATCGGTGTATTCTACATCCCCAGCCAACCGAGAGGTGGAATGATTCTAACAGTACGGTTTACTAAAACAAATGAAGCTGCTACGATAATCTCTTAAACTTCCCACCAACACACAAAACCTTCAGTACACACAAGAAGTAAAGAGTACAACAGGGTGTCAAGTCCTTCGACGTCACGCATACGAAGCCTGTAGGAGAACTGCTACCCCACGTCCACTCCTCTGTTTTTAAAATGTCTCGCTGCTATCTCATGCAAATAAGTCTGTAGCATAAAAATTGAAGTTTGCGAACGGTTCTCAGAAAGTGGATCGACATGCGAGACAGCGGACGTGTTTAGCTTCCGGTAACTCACCGTCACTTCTATTACAATGATTCTAGGCACGAATAATGGAACCGACACTAATTTCACACTAATTCCCTTAGGAAAGGCATGAACCTCTCTCATCCCCAAACCCAAGCTATGAATTGAATAGTAGGTCAACTCTAATTTCAAACTCTCTGCCAACACGTTATGAGTCAACATGATACAGTAAGGCTAATATATGTTGTGAAAGAGAGTAATATATTGCCTTGACCGGCGGTGACCCCAGTGAATGAAGTTGACAGATACGTTCAGTCGTGAAAAACAACAAAGTGGCCACCGGGAAACAGAAAGTGCGTGGTTGTGATACCCAACGCATAAAAACATAAAATGCGTTGGCGTAAGCCATGACCAATGGAAAAACAAGCTACGTGTGCGAAGAGATGTGTCAGCAGGAAAACTGCGTGGGTTTCATTGTCAAGCAAGCGTTGCCATGTGGGAGTTCTAAAACTATATAAAGTCTACAATTTTGGATAAAGTTCAGTGATCGCTCCCGACAGCTCCCTTGTATGTGTGAATTCTCTCTAACAACTCTCCTGCTCCACACAAACGTCACTATGAAGAATAAAAAATATAAGATTATATTCTTATATATATATTATATATATATTCCTCATTTTTATCAACGTCCAGCGGTAGTATACAACAAGACCTGAGGTCTGCAGTAGACGGATCAATTCCCCATTGAAAGTGGATTATGATAGTGGGTTTTGTTGGCTTTTTTTCCTTCGTATTTTATGTTCGCGCTTCCCCTGATTATTATAATTTTTCACAATGATAAGACAGCGATATAACAAATATAAAGTGCCCGACACGAAAGTAGAGCAAATTTATTATTATAATGGTATACACAAGAATAAGCCTACTCGAGTTTCACCATAATGTTTATATTTGATCCTTTGGGAAAAAAATTCCGTTCAATTTTCAAAATTTAAAACCAGCGTTCATTAGCAGCGTGTCTGTCACTAACAGTCAAAACCACAAAATACACGCGTACAATCGGCTGCAATTATTCAATATCTCGATTAATTCAGTGGATTTAATCATGAAGATCCTTATGGCGAAACTTGAGTTGGTTATTCCTGTGTATACCATTATATATATATATTGTGTATTCGGGCAGCAGCTTCTCTTTTAAGCAGGGATTTAGTGTTTAGCTTTTATTCAGCTTTTGTGTAGTTCGAGTACGAGTACTTTCGGTCATATTCCGTCATTTTCGAGGACGTAGTTGTTTCTATATTGTAGTCCTTCGTTGGGCGTGACGTCATGTATGAACCCTTAGGCCAGTGGTGTTGGTTTGAAGTGTTGATATAGTAGCTAAGGTTCGCATGAATGTGGATGTACTAAGGCGTAGGGGTTGTATCTATAGGAAATACATTTTAAGACTCCCACCCCTATACTAAAAGAAATTCCGCTTAATGCATGATATAATATCGCTTCCAATTAATGCTACTAGCAGAAATATGCACCCTTAGGGCACAAGTATTTAAATTTGAATGTAGTAAGTAAAGTAAAGTCGTCGGGGTGGCTTAAAGTCGTCATCAGCCAATCAGCGAGGGAGTCTATCCCCTTTTCTCTAGCGCTAGACCAAGGAGATTGTTTTTGCGACTGAGGTGGAGCGCCGAAATCTACCATCAGCTCCTTCCTTTACCGCACAGATCCCTGTGCTACTCATACGCTGGTAGAGAACGAGCGAAAGGGGGATAGACTCCTTTGCTGTCCGGCTGATACCGGCAATTGGCCACTCTGCCAACTTCATAATCCGTAGAGGATTGTTCATGTCAGAAGTCACCCTGGCGCAACACCATGAAGCTAAGAGGTCCAGAAGAAAGCAGCGGCAACAATGCACCGGCACATCAACATCTTCAGGGACAGCCTTCAAATGCAACATCTGTGGTCGAAAGTGTTTTTCAAGCATATGACTTCAGTCATAAGAGGCGCTGTAACTTCAGGAGCACAAAAACTTTATTATAGTCTTCCGGGACTGAAATGCCAATAAATAAGATATAATATTTTTTGTATTGTCAAATAGAATTTGTCAAATATTCATGGAAGTGTTCTGGTCTTGTGTTTGTTGATGTGTCTACAGATTGAATTGAGGTTGAATAAATGGCAAGTTAGTCTACGGGCAAGGGTGGTGGTGGTATGCCTGATGTATGAATTAAATGTTGTTTTTATAATCATTAGTGTTGGAGATACAATCTCTGAAAGGGCATAATAATTGATATACAACATTAGGTCGAGGCGATTTTAGAGGCACACTCTTGTTAGTGATGATATGGTTGGCTGGTTTCAATTTTTATAGTATATATATATATATATATATATAAGACATTTATTGTTATCTGTACGTGTTATGTATCTATGTGTAATATTTTTAATGGCTGGTTCGTCTTGTTTATAGTTATAGTGTATTTGTTTACAGCAGAATAGGTTCATGGTTTCTTTAGTTATATATAACTAGCAAAGCTATCCGGCGTTGCCCGGGAATTAAAAAGTTAAAAAAGTAACTCTTATCTATATAAGTTTATATGATGATATTTTGTTTCTAGATAGTTTTTTCGTAAAAATTTATACGTTAGATAACTTTAAATATATATTAAAATAAAACAAATATATATATATAAATCAATATTACCGTAGATATATTTATCAGAACTTCTTTAGAACACGACAGTAGACCAGTGTAACGTGATTCTGAAGGTCCGGAGTTTTCGGCGGACTGCTATAGAAAGAGAGGAAGAAGAAAAAAGAGAGTAACGGTTAAAGAAAAGAAGTAATGGACACACAACGGGTTGACAGTAATTTGACCGAGGTATGACCCCCGGATGAGAATTGGCAGCCAACCGGAAGTCTCGGGGGTTGATCGGAACCGGAAGTCACCTGGTGATGAGGAACGACGAACTTTTGCTTTCCGGCCGCGTAGAGTTCGGACGGGCCTCTGGTCCCTAGAAATAAAAAAATAAATAAGAAATAAGAAATTTATTAATCAATAGTAGTACAAATTATTTTTTTTTAAATATAAGTAAAAGAAAAACTTTATTGGTTTAAACTACTATTGAAGGGAGGCCATGCCTAATAGCGTGAAGCTAATCCCATGGACATGACCACTCTTGGACGCTCACAGGAAATGATACATGAAACACAAAATAATTAACTGAAACAAGCTTCATCTTTTCTTTATCAAAAAATAACGACTGAACAGTATTCCAAGAATTAATTGCATTAAAACGAATCCAAATATGCCGAAAACTAACAGTGTTGATGATAGGGAAATTAAACAAACCAGATTGGTCAGTACGAGTGACATGAGCATGGGTGAAGTCAACTGCAAAAGCATTCTGAACAGAAACAGGCATTTTATTGTGGAATAGTTTATGTAAGAACAAAATATTTTCACAATGGACCATATCAGAAAATTTGAGAATCTCCAAATTTGCATACAGGTTGTTAGATGATGTCCTAGGAGGCACAAAGGACATAAGTCTCACAGCAAAGTTTTGAAGAACAGTTATACGATTAATCAAAGTACCGCCATTAGGCTGACCCCAAATTTGATTACAGTGGGATTATAGTAATTTAACAGTGTCCCCTCTCTCTCTCTCTTTCTCTCTGCCTTTCCTCCTCTCCGAACAGAGCCACGACACGATCCCGAAAATAAATGCTTGTGACGATATATCTCACATGTTGTACTTTTTTTACCGACAAGATGACCGCCGCGTATAAAATACCTTTTTTAGTGCTGTGAATTTGGAGACACGTTGACAAGACCCGCTATACAACACCAGGAAATGTTATGTTTTCTGTTCTTAGCATATATATATAAATCAACATTGCCCTTTATTTTAATGTAGAAGTGACATTGACTATAAAAACACATTCATAATCTTCCATAATACCTGAAATTACTGTAACATAAGCAGTGACGTAGTTTCGGTTACAAACAAAAAATGATCGAACCTCCATTATATATAGATTTATTGTTATAGGTGAAATATGCTCTGCATATATGGAATGCGCCGACCACTATAAGTAGCAGGAACAATTGTGGCTAGGGAAAAGCAAGGCGAGTCAGTTCGCAACTGTACGGTTAGACGCAACTCCACTTTCTTTTCTGTAATTTCTAAAGAAGGCATTTCCATGAAGTCCTTTAAATAGTCAACCAACCACGTATTCGGGCGTGTTTAATGGCCGATTGAATCCACGCGACCACGAATTTAAGTTGGGACCCCAACACACCTTATATACCATAAACAATCCAACAGGAGCAGGATGCGACACAAGGTCAATTTCTTAAGCGGAGTTCAACAGGTTTGAATTCAGAGTTTTCCTTCTCCTAGACCGGTTGCCTAACCAAGGTTAAAGAGCCCAGTCTTCCCTACTATTTACCCATAGCTGGAGGGAGAGTAGGATTCGTACCTTTCCTAAGGGTATTAGCGCTAAGTGAAATGCAATTAGCACGTCCAGGATTTGAACTCGGGGTGACGAGTCCATTTCTCTTGACTTTAACCATTACACCACGCGCTTCCTCTAATCATATCTCCATTATAATAAGATGTGATAAGAATACGTGATAGCATGTCAAGCCCTAGCACCTATATGACTGTGCCATTCCCATTACCCTTATGGCAGACCCCCAACCCTTTTTATCATATATGTGCTAGAAGGCGGTGACTGAGGAGCTTAGTGTCCTGGGTATGACTCTAAACAGCATCAAATCGTGAAGTTCCAATTCTAAAGCTCTGGGGAGTGTGGAGTACAGGATTTGAACTCGGGATGACGAGTCCATTTCCCATGACTTTAACCATTACACCACGCGCTTCCTAACAGATAACAATATGGGTCATATACCAGACAGCTAAGATATCTTCTAATCTAATATACAGTACTAATTAACACCGGATTCGTCTTCTGTGCATTCTCCCACCCCTGAGCCCTAACCCTAACCCTGCTGCTCAAAAAGAATCTGCTCTATCCAAAATACCAACTACCTTATTTCCTGCCGGCACTCTAGGTTATATCATTCCTGTCCATTATTATGGGCGGATATCTTTTTGTGGCTTAGCCGTGTAGAATGCTTCCTAATATAAGAAACCGCTCAACAACAACAACAAAAATTACATTCCGAAGAAGTCAGATAATATCTATATCCTTTTGTAGCCTCTCTCTTTCCATTAACATCTTTCTGGCTCTCTCAAGTTCTTTGCCCTTCTCTCAAGTTATCTCTCCAATCTCTCCCATCTCTCCCATCACCCCAAAGAGATATCTCACTCACTCGTTAGGTTCCCCCTTTATATATATATATATATATATATATATATATATTATATATATATATATATATATATATATATATATATATATATATATATATATATTACTCATTTCTCTCTTTCTCTTTCTTGTAAGTTATTTCTTATTCAAATACTTTTTGGTATTCTATTCTCTCTCTCTCTCTCTCTCTCTCTCTCTCTCTCTCTCTCTCTCTCTCTCTCTCTCTCTCCTCTCTCTCTCTCTCTCTCTCTCTCTCTCTGCCTGTCTGTCTGTGTGTCTGTCTGTCTGTTCTTGATAGAGACTACAATCTTTGAGCTCGAGTTCATAGATAGATAGATAGATAGATAGATACATACATACATACATGATGTCTGAGTGTCGGTGAATAGATAGATAGATAGATAGATAGATAGATAGATAGATAAAAGGAGTGTTAGTGAGCAAATAGATAGATAGATAAATAGATAGATAGATAGATGCATACATACATATATACATACATACATAAAAATGAGTGTTAGTGAGCTGATAGATAAATAGATAGATATGAACAGACTGAGATATATATATATATATATATATATATATATATTATATATATAGATAGATAGATAGATAGATAGATAGATAGAAATAGGATGAGTGTGAGCTATGCAACTAATTCAACCGCTTCTAATGAAAGCTCGGCACCCGTATATGCACACCCCTTTGGGGCCCATAACTCCCAGTTCTACGCTCTAATCGAACCGAGAGCGAGGCCATAATTGGCATTTTTACCTGCTGGTTCCTCTAGTGTCGACCGGAAGATCTTGTCCCAGCGAGGACTACGCCCTTCAAAGTAAATGCCCTCATCCGAAAAATAGGACTGAATCCTTTGTTGATTTCTACCGTCCCATCCCCCCCCTCCCCCATCCCCCCCCCGCGCGCACTCCACAGCTTCTCAAACTGTCGGTTGTATCTCCGTCAATTTGAAGCTCAATCGCTAATATCAAGGCAGGCTCTTGCATGCTCTCCTTAATAGAATGTTTGTAACACGCTCTGAATGTCATGAGTAAATGTTAAGATAGGTAAGTATTACAAGGAGACGGGTGTGGGAGAGGGGGAGAATGAAGGATACAAAGGAAATAGAAAAAGATAAGGGAAAGAAAGAAAGAAGGAAAGGAAAAGAGAAAAGGGAGAGAAAAAAGAAAGAAAGGAAAGGAAAGGGAAAGAAAGAAAAAAGGAAGAAAGAAAGAATGACAGAAAGAAAAAATTGGAAAAGAAGGAAAGAAAAAGAAGAAGGAAAGAAAGAAAATCAAACAAAAAGAAAGAAAGAAAGGAAGAAAGAAGAAAGAAATAAAGGAAACAAGAGAAAGAAAGAAATAGAAAAGAAAGAAAAAAAGAAAAGAAAGAAAGAAAGAAAAAAGAAAAGAAAGAAAGAAAAAGTGAAATTAAAGAAAGAAAAAAAGAAAAAAAAGAAAAAAGAAAGATAGAAATTAAATGAAATGGAAAGAAAAAAAGAAAGAAAGAAAGAAAGAAAGAAAGGAAGGAAGGAAGGAAGGAAGGAAGGAAGAGAATGGTGAAAAGAAAAAGAGAGAAAGAGAGAAATGGAAAAGAAAGAAAAAGAAAGAATGAATGAAAGAAAGCACTGAATTGAAACATAAAAAGCACCGAAAAAAAGGAGAGAAAGAAAGAAAGAAAGAAAGAAAATAAAAGTTAGAAAGAAAGATAGATAAAAAGAAAGAAAAAAGAAAAGGAAAAAATAAACGCGAAGAAAAGGAAGAAAGAAAGAAAGAAAGAAAGAAAGAAAGAAAGAAGAAAAGAGAGACTAAGATTTTTTTAAAAAAAGGAAAAAAGAAAGAAAAAGAAAAAGAAAAAGTGAAATTAAAGGTTTGATTTCTTTGTTTAATGGCATATCAATCAATATTTAATGGCAAAGTCAATTCTTATAGAAAAGAAGCCGAGATATCTTTTATATGGGGTTGGGTGGGGCTGTTAATAACTTTCTCAAGGGTATTAGTCTGAAAGTGAAAGTAATAATATGACTGAAGATCGAACTCGCTTACTATGATGTTGCAGTCCAGCTATTTATCCACTGCGTCACAGGACTACCTCCCAAATTGAAAGAAAGAAAGAAAGAAAGAAAGAAAGAAAGAAAGAAAAAGAAAGAAAGGAAATAAAAAAAGGAAATAATAAGAAATAAACACAAAAAAGTAACTGAAATAACAAAGACTTATGGGTTCAAAAAAGAAAGAAAGAAGGGAAAAAGGAAAGAAAAAAAGGAACGAAAAAAGAAAGAAAGAAGGAAAAAGAAAGAAAAGAAAAGAAAAAATAAGAAATATATAAGAAATAAACATAAAAGAAAAGTAACTGAAATAACAGACTTTTGAGTTCGAAAAAGAAAAAAAGAAAGAAAAGAAAAAAAAGAAAGAAGAAAGAAAAAAGATAAAAAGAACAAAGAAAAGAAAAAGGGAAGAATAAAGAACAAAAGAAAGAAGAAAGAAGAAAGTACGGAAGGAAGGAAAGAAGAGAGAGAAGAAGAAAGAACGAAAGGAAAGAAAGATAGAAAAGAAAGAAAAGAAAGAAAGAAAGAAAGAAGAAAGAAAGAAAGGAAGGAAGGAAGAACGAGAGAGAAAAAGAAAAGAAGAAAGAAGAAAGAAAGAAAGAAAGAGCAGATTAGAGATTTAGTATCAGAAAGATGAAGTACTTAATAAATGTGGTAAAAACTGTTGCTATAAAAAATGGTTATTTACTAAATTTAGTCGAGTTACTGTAAAAAAAAAAGATAGAAATAGAGGTCACTCAGTGTGTATCAAACTCGGTTGTAATTGTCTACTCACTTTGCTCACTAACAATGACGCACACATTGCACAAAATATGTGCATGTGTGTGTGCATGTGTGCACGTAAAAAGGCAGGGAGGGGAGAAAGAAAAAGGAAAAAGAAAAATACTTGACAAAAAACCCATAAAAACAAATATAATTATTTGTCATCACAAATGGCCGACGGTCATTCTTCAGTAAAATCTTGTAGTCTATTCAATATTGCTGGCAAGCTCCCAGCAATGATCTAATCTTTATATATATATATATAATATATATATATATATATATATATATATGTGTGTGTGTGTGTGTGTGCGTCGGCGTGTCTGTGTGTGTCGGCGTGTGAGTCTGCATGTCTGTGTGTCTGTGTGTGTGTGTGTGTGTGTGTGTGAGAGAGAGAGAGAGAGAGTGTGTGTGTGTGTGTGTGTGTGTGGTGTGTATATGTGTGTGTGTGTGTGTGTTTGTTCAGATAAATCTGGTTATATAAAAATAATCTCGTGTATATATATATATATATATATATATATATATATATATATATATATATATATATATATATAATTTTTGTTTTTATTTCTCTAACTGACGGTGGAATTATACTTCAGGACTTTATACACACACACACACACACACACACATATATATATATATATATATATATATATATATATATATAGATAGGTATAAGAACTGTATATATATGTGTATATATATACATACATATATATATATATATAAATACCACATTATATATATATATATATATATATATATATATATATATATCCAGCTCGTATATCTATCTATATATATATATATATATATATATATATATATATATATATATATATATATATATATTTCATCATCCCCTAGATGAACATAAAGTAAAAAAATTAGGCAAGTAGGCTAAAAATAGAAATCAACATTTGTAAGTGAGGGCAAAAACAACAAATAAAGAAATTAGTCGACATTTACGAAAAAAAATGAGAAAAGAAAAAAAAAGATGAAAGGAAAAGAAAAAAGAAAAAATGACAGAAAGTAAAGAACAATAAAAAGAAAAAGAAAAAAAGAAAAATAATGAACAAGAAGAAGAAAAGAAAAAAAGAAAAAAGAAAAAAACACTTTTGCTCTCGATAGAGAACGAGATAATTTGACGGGACTGAGATTCAAACCTGACAGGAATTGGGGCATGCGCTCTTTTATCGTACAGTCTCTGTGACGTCACATCCGGTGAATTTCGACCCAGAAGCAAACGTCATTGTTCTTTCACATTGAACGAACCTCTTCACGCTACTGCCGTCATTTCTTTTATCTACTTTAAATACTTTCATGTCTGTCTGTCTGTCTGTCTGTCTGTCTGTCTGTCTCTCTCTCTCTCTCTCTCTCTCTCTCTCTCTCTCTCTCTCTCTGCACTCTTTATCTCTCTTTGTTTCATTCATCTCTCCCTCAAAGATCTCTCTCAAGTTATTTCTTATTCAAATTACTTTCGCACTTCTACTCTCTCTCTCTCTCTCTCTCTCTCTCTCTCTCTCTCTCTCTCTCTCTCTCTCTCTAATATATATATATATATATATATATATATATCTCTCTCTCTCTCTCTCTCTCTCTCTCTCTCTCTCTCTCTCTCTCTCTCTCTCTCTCTCTCTCTATTTATATATATATAGTATATAATTGTCTATCTCTCTCTCTAAATATATATATTCTCTCTCAGTACGCCCTCTCTCTCTATCTATCTCTCTCTCCCTCCCTTTTATATATTATATATATATATATATAATCTTTATATATATATATATATATTATATAATTGGCAGACATGAATAATAGATATATAAAAGACTAAGAGCGATATATATATATATATATATATATATATATATATCCTCTCACCCCCATCTCCATCCCTCCCCCCTCCCTCTCTCTCTCTCTCTCTCCTCTCTCTCTCTCTATATATATATATATATATATATATATATATATATATATATTTCCTTTGCTGTATGGGATTCTTTTCCGTCCTTTTCATCTGCACCAAGATAAGAGAACAGTGGATGTCTTGTTTTGTGCAATGCATTTTGGGATTGAGCCGTTTGTGCAGATTATTGGAGCTTGATGGTGTTGAGTTTTGTGCAATTCTTGGAAAAGAAAGAAACACATAAAAAAAAGAGAAAGACAACGAAAACAATCCAACTAGGTGACGTTAGAAAGAAAAAGAAAAAAGAAAGAAAAGGAAAGAAAGAAAGAAAAAAAAGAAAGAAAGAAAAAAAGAAAGAAAGAAAAAAGAAAGAAAGAAAGAAAGAAAAAAAGAAAAAAGAAAGAAAGAACGAAAGAAAGAAAGAAAGAAAGTAATAAAGAAAAATAGTGATTCCAGGATGGCTTAAAAAGAAAGAAAGACAACCAAGTAATTTGAAACAGAAAGAAAATGAAGGAAGGTGAAAGAAAGAAAAAGAAATTTGAAAGAAAGAAAGAAAGAAAGAAAGAAAATGGAGATACATGAAAGAAAGAAAATGAAGAAATTTGAAAGAAAGAAAGAAAGAATGAAAGGAAGGAAGGAATGAGAAAATGTGAACGAAAGAAAGTGAGCAACAAAGAAAGATAACGGGAAAGAAAGAAAGAAAGAAAGAAAGAAAGAAAGAAAGAAAGAAAGAAAAATGAATAAATTTGAAAGAAAGAAAATGAAGAGCGAATAAAAGAAAGAAAGAAATTCGAAAGAAAAAGAATCAAAAGAAATAATGTTTGAACGAAGGCATAAACATGAAAGAAAGAAAAAAGAAAAATACCGACTTAAAGGGTGCAGTAATGAAGGAATCGCGAAATAAAAATGAATCTAGTTTGAAACGAACAAAAGAAAAAAGAAAAAAGAAGAAAAAGGAAAAAGAAAAAAGTAAAAAGAAGAAAGAAAAAAGAAAAAAAAGAAAGAAGAAGGAAAAAAATGGCGTATTTCTTGAAAGGATTCTGCTCGTCTTGACGCAGAGTTATAAAGACTTTTATTTTCCATGTTGGCAATAAAGATTCCACCATTGAGAAATGAGTGAATGTCGATGCCAGACATCTTCTAGTGTCGGATATCCGGTCGAACACACATGAAAGCTTTAAGCATCTGACGCAGCTAACAACTCCAAGACACATTCTTTCCACAGAGGCCTTCATTAATGAGACAAATTTATTATAATACTATCCATGTGGTACTCCTACAATAATAATAATAATAATAATAATAATAATAATAATAATAATAATAATTATGCAAAAAATTAAATTTTGACCATACAACAAAATGGTATATGCATAAACCAGAATCTGTTCTTGAGAACGAAACGCATAAAATTCTTTGGGACTTTGAAATAAAAACGGATCACCTTATCCCAGCAAGAAGATCAGACCTAGTGTTGATAAACAAAAAAGAAAGAACTTGTCAACTGGTGGATTTTGCAGTTCCAGCTGATCACAGGGTGAAGCTGAAGGAAAATGAAAAAATGGACAAATACCTGGACCTT
>CM042167.1:38577365-38597365 GCA_023376005.1 Doryteuthis pealeii
TGAAAATCTGAATTAGATTTGCCTCAAAACAGCCCATGTTATTAGTGCGTTTAAAATCCTTCAATGTGTCCCATATAGCACTAAGCAATAAAAGTTCACTTAATATATGATGTGATTAATTTGCATAGTGGTTTTAACAAATCGGGTTTAATGAATAATTACTTGATCTCTAATATCATTTTTTTTTATTCTTCAACCTATTAAAATAAATCTAATGAATGGTTTTATATAGAAACCAATCAAAATATAACTAAAGTAAGTGTAATCTTTTTATATACGTTTTTATTCAATTTCTTTAGTCTTTCTAATTTAATACATTTCATTACATCAAAACTTGGCGAGGACCGGTATCGAACTAGGAACCTTGTGGTTTCTAGCCGAACGCTCTACCAATTAGTTCGATACCGGTCCTCGCCAACACAGCGTATGAGTAGCACAGGGATCTGTGTGGTAAAGTAAGGAGCTGATGGTAGGTGTGGCGCTCCACCTCAGATGCTAAAAACAATCTCCTTTCTCTAGCGCTATTGAAAAGGGGATAGACTCCCTCGCTGACTGGCTGATACCAACTTTAGGCCGCCCCGACGACTTTTTTACTTACATCAAACCTTAAATACTTCCGCCCGGCGAAGTACGAATATTCTTGGTAACAATGCAATTAGAAATTGTTGTAATTCAATTTTTTAGCATTATTAATAGAAACACGTTTTTTTCCTATTTAAACCATAGATGGAATCCTAAAAGATGCTACCACTCCGGGAGTGGACCTGGGAGTAATGGTGATGGAGGGGTACTCCACACTCTCCAGCGCTCCAAAAGTGGAACCGCAGCACTAGATGCACGTTATATCCAGGAGACGAAAACGAGGACAGTTTTTAAGCGTTTGAATTTTGAATTGAACTTGGGTTGCCGATTTCATTTTTCCTAAGACGATAACCGTTAAGCCAAGTGCGCATCAAGATTATGATGATGATAATGATGATGATGGTTTGATCATAAATTGTCAATATTATTTTCCGTGAAACTGTAAGAATACCCCCGCCTTCACATCAAGTAGTAAGAGAGATAATAGTCTTAAGTTGCGGAAATTTCGTAATTGAAACCCCAACACTAGATGCAGTTTAACATCATACACAGGACACCGGGTAGGATGTGAAACGAAGACAGTTTTTAAGCGTTTGAATTTTGATTCGAACGTATTTATTTAAACTTGGGTTGCCAATTCTATTTTTTCTAAAGACTATAACCGTTACGCCAAGCGCGCATCAAATGATAAGTTTGAGAAACCATTCTTTAGATAAAGCCTGAAAGTGAATGACCATAGGCTGTCAATATTAATACCTTAAAACACGACCGTTTAGAGAATTACACTAGAGAAGCACTCAAAAAACTTCCAGAAGATACTAGATAATTGAAAGATTCCACATGTAGAGCATTATATAAGCTTCAAAAAACAAATAGACACGCTTGAGTTGTTTCCCGGGGAAACTCGGCCGTTGATTAAAAAAAAGAAAACGAAGATAACTTTTGATATACACTTATATATCATATTTTTCCTTTAAGACTTATTCTCGTTTATTCGTTCATTATTTTTTTTAATATTTCATTCATTTTTCTTCCTCTTCATTTTCCTTCTCTACATTCACTACCTTCGTTATTCTTCCTTTTAGATTTCTTCTCATTCATTCATTTAATCATTCATTTATTTATTGTTTTATTTTGTTTTGATATTTCATTCATTTTTCTTTCCTTTCATTTTCCTTCTCATCATTCACTAATCTCGTCTTCCTCCATTTTAGAGTTCTTCTCATTCATTCAATCATTCATTCATTTTTGTTTTGTTTTAATATTTCATTCATTTTTCTTTCCCTTCATTTTCCTTCTCATCATTCACTAACCTCGTCTTCCTTCATTTTAGAGTTCATCGTTCACTTCCTTCGTTATTCTTCCTTTTAGAGTTCTTCTCATTCATTCAATCATTCATTCATTTTTTGTTTTTTTTAGTCTTTCATTCATTTTTATTTCCTTTCATTTTCCTTCTCTTCATTCACTAACCTCTTCTTCCTTCCTTTTTGAGTTGTTTTCATTCATTCAATCATTTATTCATTCATTCATTCATTGTTTTGTTTTAATCTTTCATTCATTTTTCTTCACCTTCATTCTCCTTCTCTTCATTCACTCACCTAATCTTTATTCTTTCGTTATCTTCCTTCTTTTCACTGCCTTTTCATATCAATGTTATACTGTCTTTCTTTCTTTTTTCTTCTTCTTGTTCATTCTCTATCTTCATTCTTCTTTTTTCTTTCTTTTCTTTCTTTCCACTCTTCTTTTCTTCTCATTATCTTCCTCTTCTTTTTTTACCAAACTTCTTTTTTTTCTTTCGCGTTATTTTATCTTCTTTTCTTTTCTTCGGTCTCCCCATCTTTTCTCTTTCTTATTCTTCCCTCTCCCCGTATCTTATTCACCCCCACCCCATATTTCGTTATCATCCCCATCCCTTAAACTTATTCTCCTCATCTTTCCACCAAACAGAAACATGGGTACGTATCATTAAAAATCTCTCTCTCTCTCTCTCTCTCTCTCTCTTCTCTCTCTCTCTCTCTCTCTCTCTCTCTCTCTTAGTATATATATATATATATATATATATATATATCCCTCCTTTCTATTTTTTATATTAATCTTCTCCTATCACATCCGGAAGGCCGGCTCAGCTGAACGCCAATCCTCCAGAAAAAAGTCATTTTAGTCTCCTCACTATCGATGACGACGTCAGAGACGGAAGTGACAATCGTCGTCTTCCAGATGATGACAACCAGTGGAAGGGGGGGGGGGGTCGGACACTTTACCCAACTGATGGACGCCATGTTTGCTTTCCAATCGGATGAGTTTCTTTGCCTTTCTCTTAGGAAAAAAGTCTGCTAGGAAGCCAGCTGAATAAAACCATACTAGACAAAGATGGAAGACAAGAGATGAGAGAAATAAAGAGAAGAAGAAGAAGAAGAAGAAGAAGGAGGAGGAGGAGGAGGGGGAAGAGGAGGAGGAGAGAGGGGTAGAGGGAGGAGGAGGGGGAAGAGGAGGAGGAGGATGTGTGAACAAAGAAAAGTGGAAATGAAGAAATGAAGAAACAAAATTTAAAGAAAGTCTACCGCGCAAAAATAAAGACAAAATTGTCTGGGGTGGAGCGCCACACTTACCATCAGCTCCTCACTTTACTGCTCAGATCCATGTGCTACTCATACCCTGAGTTGGCGAGGGCCGGTATCAAACCGGGAACCTTGGGGTTCTTCCGATTGAACTAAACCGTCCCTTAGAAATAAGCAGCTCAAAAATATACGTAATAAAGAAATAATAAAGATTCTTTATATTATGATATATTACTATTACTTTATTTATATTATATGATATATATACATATATATATATATATATATATATATATATATATATATATATATATATGTTCATTTATTTGAGTTAACAAACGAGACCAAATTTCAAATGAAAGTCACTGATGGGACTTCCTTAAAGACCAGAACGGAATTGGATTATAATATATTCCAGCTTCGGGCGTTCGGCGCCTTTCTAAGATGGCGACGAGGCGTTCGCAAAACAATCTGTACAGCAAAGCTAACCGCTCGCCTCGTTTTCCCATGATGCATTGCTGAAGACCGGCGTCCCTTTGATCTTTTCCTAAATATATATTCGGGGCTATGGTACAATTAGTCTACGTATTTCTCTTCCCTTTATGTCTTCCAGCCAATATGTCTGCATCTCTGTCAAGAGTAATTACGAAGTGAAATAAGAATATATATATATATTCCCTGCGAGGTTAAGCTCTTTGGAGGGGATTTTGCAGACGGCCACCGATTACGCTCAAATGCAAGACTCTCCTATAAGACGGACGAAGCTCTCTCTGACGGCCTTTGAATATATTCATATGTATGTATTTATCAGTTAAATTCTCGCTTCCGTTTGCAGATGTCTTGATGGCCCAGGTTAGGAACTCTGACTGATGTTAAATAGGTCTGGTTTCGATCCCGGCTGGAGGTAGCATGGTATGTCTAGCTACGTCGAAACAAGGTGTCTATGGATGATTATATATATATATATATATATATATATATATATATATATATGAAAGGTAAAAATGGATATTGAATCCGACAATATGTGTAGAAAGTTTTGTAGAAAAAACAACAAGATGTTAAAAGTTTTGCTGACAGAAATCTGTTTCGACATTATGAAGATGTCTTTATCAAAGCAACATTGTAAGCGGAAAAACGAAATGAATATATCATTAATTACGAGGCACAGAACTCTCTCGATCAGTAACGGAATTTTCAAAAAAAATTTTTAAATACGTATTTATTGTTAAAAATAAAATAAATTTTATTTTTTAAAATTATAAGCATTTTTATTATAAAAAAGGTCAAAGGAGTTTGCAGTAAAAGTGTATATGAATATCAAAAAGTTCAGGAAAATGTTCCGGTTACAAATGAAAGTTTAAAAAATATAACAAGTCCAGCAACAGGAATCTGCAATGATGATAAACTCGCAGTGTCGGGATCCTTATTACATCCGAAATTTTACATATGTTCCATCATTGAATTATCTTTCGAAAAATGTAAAATTTAATTTCATACAGAAAAAAAATACCAAGATATTTGCACGGGGGATCAATGCCGAAACAAAAACTAACGAAAAAAATTATTAACCTTTTCAATTTAGTAAACATTTATTTTCAATAAAAGTTTTTCTTTTATTACTTCTTATACCGAAAATTTTATTAAAATCGGATAGTTAGTTTATTTTATTTGATTTTTAGAAGAATTTCCTGTGATCACCCTCTATAGCAGGTGCGCGAAAAGGCGGATGCCTAACATCAGAGTAATCAAAAGATAAAAATTTAAAGTTTCTTTTTTAAGTTTAATTTTTCGATTTTTAGTATTTGTTTTTCTTCACTTTCCTCTCAATTATTTTTTTTTTCATATCTTCAGTTTTTTCTCTTTTTATTTATACAAAAAAAATAGTGGCATCATTGCTCTAACAAATATTCGTGGTGATAGTGAGTCTCTCTTGAAGATGCCTCTCTGGTGATATAATTTAAATAATTCCAATTTTGTTTTTTCTGTGGACAGTATGAAAGGTAAATCCAACAATATTATATTATTATTTCTTTTAACTTTTGTTTTTACGTTTTTTCATAGGGGTAACATATGGGTGCTTATTTTGGTATTTTGATTTTATTTTGGACTAGCAGCGGCTACCCGGCGTCGCCTGGGTAGAGGGAGATTTTTAAAGTTAGTCCCGCAGATCCATTATTACTGAATCATAAGATGAATCCTCGTATGATGCCCCATTTAAATCCCTATGTAAAAAAATAGACCTTGCATTGATCCAGCTACTCTGAAAAGAAATGTTAATGTCTACTATCTAAAATATTAAATGAAAAAAAAATCCACGCTGTTATCATTTAAATTTCATTTTTTAATTATTTCACGAATATAAATCAAATCTCTATCATTTTTGCTAAAAAAATCAAGCCCTGGTGATATTTAATATGTATATATATTTACTTTATCGTTAGTTGTTTTATTTTCGAAATTTTCTCCGGACATACATATACACAAAACAGCTCTTTATATATGTACTAAAAGTGTCTACCCGGCGTCGCCAGTGTAGAAAGGGGATTTTTAAAAAGTTAGTCTCACAGATCCATTATTACTTATCGCGAGTAAGATCCTCGCTGGTTGCCCCATAAAAATCCCGACGGAAATATATAAAAATATAGTAAGAAATTTCCATTCAATGATTTACGATTCCTTTTTAAATAAGATATACATGATGCAAATAATTCAATCAATCAATATTATATTTAGAAGCGAAAAAAAAAAGCATACAAAAGAAAAGATAAACAAAAATAACATGCAAATGACTTTCCCTTCTGTTATTTTTCAAATTTGAATTTTTAAATATCTTCCCAAATATAAATCAAATCTTCATTATTTTTGCTCAAAAACCAAGCCCTGGGGATATTTAATGTGTATATACATTTATTTTGTTGTTAATTGTTTTATTTCGAAGTTTCCTCCGGACATACATATATACACAGCTGCCCTATGTATAGATTAGATTATACATACACACAACTGCCCTTTATATAGTATAGATAGATTACATTTGGACATACATACACACAACTGCCCTTAGAACTGCCCTTTATATATGTATAGATAGAAGGTCTGTGTTTTTGCGGAGTTCTGATCCAGCAGGTTTTAATGCATAGTTTATTTATTTATTTATCTATTTATCTATTTATCAGTTTATCAATTTATTTGGGGGTTTGTTTTGTTTTGTCTTGTTTTTTGTATTTTTTTTGTCTTTTGTTTCTTATTCATTTTGTTTATGTTTATATTTATTCTAATCTTTTTTGTTTTGTTTTGTTTTGTTTTGCTTCTTATATTTATTTATTTATTTATTTTGTTTCTGGTGTGAAAAAAATGAAAGACAAAATAACCAGCCATTCGTGCACTTGTAAGGAAACAGGGGAAATTGAATAAGAAAACTAAGACATTTGTTTCCGTCGTTTTCAGCAAACACACATAGATACACTTATACATACATATATATATATATATATATATATATATATATATATGTGTGTGTGTGTGTGTGTGTGTGTGTTGTGTTACATATGTATATATATGTATATATGTACATATATATACATATATTTATATATATATATACGTATACATATATGCATACATTTATATATATATATTCATATATATATATATACATATGTATACATATATATATGCACATATATACATATATATATACATATATATGCCTATATATACATATTTATACATATATACACATATGTATACATATATATATGTACATTTATATATCATATATAAATATATATATATTCATATATATATATTCATACATACATACATATATATATATATATATATATATATATATATATGTATATATATATATATATATATATATATATATATATATATATATATATATATATATATATATATATATATATATATATATATTATTATATTATATTATACATATATATATATTCATATGTATATATATTCATACATATATATATATATATATATATATATATATATATATATCATATATATATATTCATACATATACATATATATATGTACATGTATATATATATATATATATATATATATATATATATATATATATATATATAATATATATATATATATGGGGGTGTACAGATTCGTATCCCAAGGGGGAAGAATGCATTAACTCTAAACAAACAACATATATTTCATCGAATTATTTGTCATTGCACACAATCTGTCGTATAGAATAATTTCCCCTGCAGAAGGGTAGAATGACCCAGTAAAAGATTGAGTCCTAACTATAACACTAAACTGCAACCGATGGTGAGGCTCCAGTTCTGGATATCTTGGAAGTAAAGAGTTGCCCCATTAATGCGATTACTTTCGGGATTCACTCTAACCTGGAGCGGTACCACTTGTTACGGTCCAATCTGTGCACCAACAAAATCTGTTTAGATAAGAATACTTCAGACATGATGTTACATAATCTATGCGGTTGCATAATATTATTGTCAATCCCCTGTATTTCTAAAGGATGGCCCTTTTCATATCATGGACGGGACTTTCCATGGAATAGTACAGAAAGCCCGCGAAATACGTGAAGTCACGTGGGACTTGGTTGGGTCCTCAGTTTCAGTTGGACGTCGGGCAGAGAAGATGTCCTGCCTTAACTGGAACTCACTGCATACGCGCGCTATGTTAGTCGGATGTTTAGTTACATGAACTGTTTAGTTAAGTAAATCAAAGCTTAAGAAAATAACACGGTTTTGTGGTTGGTGAATGTCTTGGTAACAAGACTGATGAAGAAGAAGAAATGTGTTAAGTCCGACCGACCACCAAGACGAAGTCCAGACACTAGAAGAGATGTTAGAAGAAGACGTAAGATAGAAAAGACGTCAGAAGAAGAATAAAAGAATAGAAGTAAGTAATGAAAAGGGTATACAACAATAACTGTTGTTTTTTTTATATTTTATGGCATGTCAACTCTTGTGAGGTTATTTTATGCCGAAGACGTTTTGTTTTATTCATTTTTGATGGGTATTCAATTTTTTTAAACACACTTTTTCTATTCATATTTTTTTCTTTTTAGCCCATAGATGGGATCATAACAGGTACTACAACTCCGGGTCAGGGTGGACCTGGGAGTAATTGCGATGAAGGGGTACGCAGCACACACACACACACACACACACGAGCTCCAGAATAAGAACTTCACTATTAGATGCAGTTTAATGATTCTTCTTCTTCTTCTTCTTCTTCTTCTTCTTCTTCTTCTTTTCTTCTTCTTTCTTCTTTCATCTTCTTCTTCTTCTTCTTCTTCTTCTTCTTCTTCTTCATCGTCTATCTTCTTCTTCTTCTTCTTCTTCTTCTTCTTCTTCTTCTTCTCGTCTATTATCTTCTTCTTCTTCTTCTTTCATCGTCTATCTTCTTCTTCTTCTTCTTCTTCTTCTTCTTCTTCTTCTTCTTCTTTCATCGTCTATTATCTTCTTCTTCTTCTTCTTTCATCGTCTATCTTCTTCTTCTTCTTCTTCTTCTTTCATCGTCTATCTTCTTCTTCTTCTTCTTCTTCTTCATCTTCTTCTTCTTTCATCGTCTATTATCTTCTTCTTCTTCTTCTTCTCTTCTTCTTTCATCGTCTATTATCTTCTTCTTCTTCTTCTTCTTCTTCTTCTTCTTCTTCTTCATCTTCTTCTTCTTCTTCTTCTTCTTCTTTCATCGTCTATTATCTTCTTCTTCTTCTTCTTCATCGTCTTCTTCTTCTTCTTCTTCTTCATCTCTTCTCTTTTCTTCTTTTCTTCTTCTTCTTCTTCTTTCATCGTCTATTATCTTCTTCTTCTTCTTCTTCTTTCTCTTCTTCTTCTTCTTCTTTTCTTCTTCTTCTTCTTCTTTCATCGTCTATTATCTTCTTCTTCTTCTTCTTCTTCTTCTTCATCTTCTTCTTCTTCTTCTCTCTTCTTCTTCTTCATCGTCTCTTATCTTCTTCTTCTTCTTCTTCTTCTTCTTCTTCTTCATCTTCTTCTTCTTCTTCTTCTTCTTTCATCGTCTATTATCTTCTTCTTCTTCTTCTTCTTCTTCTTCTTCTTCTTCTTCTTCTTCTTCTTCTTCTTCTTCTTCTTCTTCTTCTTCTTCTTCTTTCTTCTTCTTCTTCTTCTCTTCTTTTCTTCTTCTTCTTCTTCTTCTTCTTCTTCATCTTCTTCTTCTCTTCTTCTTTCTTCTTCTTCTTCTTCTTCTTCTTCTCTTCTCTTCTTCTTCTTCTTCTTCTTCTCATCTTCTTCTTCTTCTTCTTCTTCTTCTTCTCATCTCTCTTCTTCTTCTTTCTCTCTTCTTCTTCTTCTTCTTCTTCTTCTTCTTCTTCTTCTTCTTCTTCTTCATCGTCTTTTCTTCTTCTTCTTCTTCATCTTCTTCTTCTTCTTCTTCATCTTCTTCTTCTTCTTCTTCTTCATCTTCTCTCTTCTTCTTCTTCATCTTCTTCTTCTTCTTCTTCTTCTTCTTCTTCTTCTTCTTCTTCTTCTTCTTCTTCTTCTTCTTCTTCTTCTTTCTTCTTCATTCTTCTTTCTTCTTCTTCTTCTTCTTCTTCTTCTTCTTCTTCTTCTTCTTCTTCTCTTCTTCATCTTCTTCTTCTTCTTCTTCTTCTTCTTCTTCTTCTTCTTCTTCTTCTTCTTCTTCTTCATCTTCTTCTTCTTCTTCTTCATCTTCTTCTTCTTCTTCTTCTTCTTCTTCATCTTCTTCTTCTTCTTCTTCTTCATCTTCTTCTTCTTCTTCTTCTTCATCTTCTCATCTTCTTCTCTTCTTCATCTTTCTTCTTCTTCTTCTTCTTCTTCTTCTTCTTCTTCTTCTTCTTCTTTCATCGTCTATCTTCTTCTTCTTCTTCTTCATCATTTCTTCTTCTTCTTCTTCTTCTTCATCTTCTCTTCTTCTTCTTCTTCATCATCTTCTTCTTCTTCTTCTTCTTCTTCATCTTCTTCTTCTTCTTTCAACCCTTAAAATGTCAACTCATATTCTCGTTATGAATGTGATTTGCTGATTATCTCAAAACACTAATTGTCATGCACTGCAACAAAAAAAAGGGGGGTCAGTGCGAGTAGGCATCCTGCTCTGGCAGAAAACACTCCCTCCGGCCGTCTGTGTCGCCGTTTGATGATAATATGCCAAATTCTCTTTTTCTTTTTTCTTTTCTCAGAATCCCTGGAGGGAATGAAAACTGATTATGTCTGGCTTTAAAAGCGCGGAAAGAAATAATAAAACATCGCATTCCGTATTCGGTATCAGCCAATCAGCGACGGAGTCTATACCCTTTTCACTAGCGCTAGACCAAGGAGATTGCTTTCACGTCTGAGGTGGAGTACCACACCTACCATCAGCTCCTTACTTTACCGCACAGATCCCTGTGCTACTCATATGCTGGTTTTTTAGGGTCGGAATCGAACTAGGAACCTTGTGGTTTCTAGCCAAATGCTCTAATGAGTAACTGAGATCAATGTCAAAAATAAAACTCGAACTACTGTATTTGACGGCACCTTTTCCCGCATTGCATCCGTGCCAATCGCCTCTCTGGCCCCGCCCTTTTTCAATGCTAAATGTATAAACATTTAGCATTGAAAAAGGGGCGGGGCCAGAGAGGCGATTGGCACGGATGCAATTTTTTTAGAGGCGCCAAAATTGTTGTATAAAATAATACGAAGTGACAAAAGAATTTTTTAAATATTATACTACACCTCGAATTTGTTTTATTTGTTTGTTTGGGGTTTTTTTTAATCTTTTTTATCTTTTTGTCATTTAGTGAATGAATGAAAATAAAAGACGCTTTGACTTAATGGATTAAAGTATATATATATATATATATATATATATATATATATATATAATATACCAAGCGTGTTGGTAAATCCTTGCGGTGAGAAAAAAAACAGCAAATAGTTTGATTGTAAAAATATACTACCAAACATCAACCGGGGAGAAAAAAATTTTTTTTTTTAAAAGAAAAGACCAAGATAGTCATTTGGCCAAAAGAAAAAAAACAATTTATATGTATATATATGTATATAAGATATATATATATTCATAAAACCGCTAGGAGAATAGCTAATAAGAAAAAAGTGCTCAATACTTAAGTAGAGCAAATAATAAAGATAAATCTAATGAGTCAGACGAACCTACTAAAAGTTTCGCTTAATGCTTTGCAGTGCTAAGATCTTAGCCCTGAAGAGCATTAAGCGAAACTAATAGTAGGTTCGTCTGACTCATTAGATTTATCTTATATATATTATATATATATATATATATATATATATATATATATATGGATAGATAGATAGATAGATAGATAGATTGATTGATAGATAGATAACAGCCTAATCTTCTCTATGATGCTCATTAACCCATTATTATTTCCTGTTATTGAGATGTCTTGTGTTTGCCTACTTCATCATCTCCATCTCTACTATCGTTGCTGGTGAATGGGTGGCACAGCAACTAGCTTCACATTTCCAGCACCCTCCTCAGGATTCACATTCTATTGAATAATCACAGAGGCGAGAAACTGTCAGTAACCAAGCGCCGTCGACACCATGTCCACGCTATGATAGCTATTTATGTATTTATCAGTTAAATTCTGCCTTCTACTTGTAGGTGGCTGTGAGGATAAGAACTCTGACTGATGAAAAATCTGTCGGGTTTCGATCCTGGGCAGAGGTAGCCTGCTGAATCTAGCCACACCGAGGGGACATGATACCTTGAAACGGTGTCTGTGGATTACTAAATATATATTCCCAAACCCTGGTTAATCTCTCTGGAGAGAATTTAGCTGACGGCTGCGAATTACGCTTAAATGGCAAGGCTCTCCTATAAAACGGATGTGAGCTCTCTGTCGGTCGTGACATATATATCTATGTATGCATTTATCAGTTAAATTCTGTCCTCTGCTTTTATGGGGCTGATAAGGACTCTGACTGATGAAAAATCTGCCGGGTTTCCATTCCCACTGAGGAGACGTGATACGTCGAAACATGGTATCTGTGGATGTTCCAGTGACTTCTGACCTGGATCTTACAATCTAATAACGTTGATCCTACTAGGCTATCTCCCCCACGCAAAACCTGCCCCCCCCCCTCGATTTAAAGGGACAGGACTAGATTTATTGCCCAGTGCCTGGGGCACTCCCCTTGAGGGGGGATGCCGATGGGATCAACGCATTTTTTGCACCCGCCACCAATGATTCACGGCTTGTGGGTCGTCGCACATTAATAGGGCCGTGTGCCTAACTCGTACACCTAGGGTATGTGGTAAATATCACACACACACACACACACATATATATATATATATATATATATATATATATATATATATATATAGAGAGAGAGAGAGAGAGAGAGAGAGAGAGAGAGAGAGATATATAAATAAATATTTTAGTTTATATTTATTTACTTTGGAACAATTAAAAAATATAAACTAAAATATTTATTTATTTATTTATCCATATATTAAGCACTCTTATTTATTTATCACATATATTGAGCACTCTTCTAATAACACTATACGACCGCTTCTTTAAGTATAATAGTGCCAACCATACACACACACATACACACATATACGCACACACGCACACACACACACACACACACACACATATATATATATATATATATATATATATATATATATATATATATATATATATATATCAATGCTCCCGTAACTCTTTAGGAGCGACTTTAATAAACTTTCACGCAATGATCATCTGTTTACAGATTTGATCTCTCTGGTGATCGTAAAGTATATACACAGATGTACGTATTTAAAACCGTTAAAACACCGCTCCTTAATCGGCAGCTGGCAGGCGTAAAGTCAGTCGGGGTTCGCTTCTGGTTGGAGTTAGTTGTTGAGTCTAGCCACACTCATGAGACGTGGAACGTCGAAACACGTTGTCTGTGGATGACTTTATATATATATATATATATATATACTGAGAGACAGACAGACAGACAGATAGGCAGGGACACACAGAGAAAGAGACAGACAGAAAGTGAAGGGTTCCTTTCATCCATCTTGTGTTGACGCTGGGTTTTTTTTTCTTTTTATACGTAAACACGTTTGACCATTTTCTCGTTCTAAAGTTTCCTTCACCCTCTATTTGCTTTTATGAGTTCTGATTACAAGCCAAACGGGGTCACGTATTTCAGAAGATTGTGTTGCATCAATGGGACAAAAAGAGGTTGGGTGGGAGGAAGACCAATAGATTGTTCACCCACCTCTTCAACCCTGTCTTTTTGCCGTGTAAGAGAGATAGAGCAGCTCGTTTCCCCCTTGCGTAGACTCTCTAATATTCCATCAATTAACGGGACCTGTGGATATACCACAGTATGATAATTTAATTATTACAACGTTTGATATGTTTACTTAAGAGCAATTGCTAAATAATTCAATATGTAAAAAGTATATTAATCTTGATTTAACTCTCTCTCTCTCTTCTCTCTCTCTCTCTCTCTCTCTCTCTCTCTCTCTCTCTCTCTTCTCTCTCTCTCTCATACACACACACTCTTTTTTTCTTAGTTCCCTTCTCATCGTTTCATTATATTCGATCGAAACAGATTAACTATATCGCTTCCACGCGCTCACCCCTCTCTTTATCTTTCTCCTACTCTCTTTCTTTCCCCAAAAGTATAGAAAACACACTTGAGGAATTGGAAATCAGGGAGACTCTGAGAATACTCAGAAGAGTTCTGGAGACCTGTAGAGACTTGTTGTCACTAAGACTCCAGTGAAAGACCATCAGCTAATACTGGTGTGAAAAACTCACAAGGAGTAAAATAATGGTAATAATCCCCACTGAGTGGATTGGTGGTATACAATCTTCCTACTGTCTTATACGGTTTGGACATTTTCACCGGGGATTTTTTAAAGTTTTTTTTTTGTTATTGTTTTGTTTTGTTTTTGTTTTTTGTTTTGTTTTTTGTATGTTTGTTTTTTAATCTCTAGATCCTTATGGTGCTGTTCTGAATTAAAAGTTTATCTGAGATTGTCGGACCGGTGAGCCTGCATTGAGGACGTCATCAAGAGAACTTTCTTTTTTCTTTTTTTGGTGCGTATAAACGGTGTAAACAAACATATCTGGTTGATGTGTTTATGCGTCCTAGATCCGTTCATATCTGTGTTTGTGCTGATGTGATAACTGACCAAATATGGTGGACAAGGGTAGGAATGTCTGGGCGAAAGAGAGACAGAGAGAGAGAGACAGAGAGAGACGGGGAGAGGGAGAGAGAGAGAGAGAGTTGATTCCGTGAAAGAACCTGTTTGTTTGAGATTGTAATTTCTCTTAGAATTCAAGAATTTAGCACAAGGACATTTTTGTCTCTGCTAGAGTATTACACAAAGTAAAGAAAAAAAAAAAGAAAAAAAGAAAAAAAAGTACGACGGTGAGTAAAAGAGTAATTTCAATTCGATGTCTTGGTTTTTATCAAATTCCCAATTCGTCAACTGGTGCTGCTGCTGCTGCTGGGGAGTGGTGATGGTCGGGTCTTCTTCTTCTTCTTCTTCTTCTTCTTCTTCTTCTTCTTTCTTCTTCTATCTATCTATCTATCTATCTATCTCGCTCTCTCTCTATATATATATATATATGTGTGTGTGTGTGTGTGTGTGTGTGTGTGTGTCTATCTCTCTCTCTCTATATATATATATATACAAGTGTGTGTGTGTCTCTCTCTATATATATATAAATATATATTTATATATACATATATATGTTAAGCTGGTACTCACAGGTATATAATATATATATATATATATATATATATATATATATATTATATATATGTGTGTGTGTGTGTGTGTTAGTGTCATATTAATTTCAATTCGATGTCTTGATTTTTATATAATTCTTGTTGTTGTTGTTGTTGTTGTTGTTGTTGTTGTTTGTTCTTCTTCTTCTTCTTCTTCTTCTTCTTCTTCTTTTCTTCTTCTTCTTCTTCTTCTTCTCAAATCGCCCACTCTCAAATATTGACCTGGCAGCAATATTTAGAATACGTTGACTCCATTCCCTGCAGAGGGTAAGGCCACCACCACCACCACCCCCGCCACCAAAATAGAGAGGTGTCCTGGTTATGACACTCAGCTGCATCTGATAGTGAGGTTCCAGTTCTTAAGATCTGGTGAGTGTTGATTACCCCTTCATTACCATTACTCCCGGGTTCACTCTGACCCGGAGTGGTAGTACCTGTTAGGTATGGTCAAATAGATCCGTTTGAAAATCATTTCTATTCGTTAGGCCCGTGTACAAAAGAAAATTCTTAACTCTTTGCCTACTTTAGGCTGCTCACAGCGGCTCACCCACCACCGCCAAGCAAAGTACTGATGCTTATATCATTATAATTGAACCGAAGGACATATATTACAATAATAATATGATTTTATTTGAATAGAATGAGTTCTGGGATGAATAGATAGTGAACTCTGAAATATCTCTGCGTACTGGTAAAAAATATCAAGAAAATTTGGTTCGGCCGAGGGGGAAATTAGGTAGTCAAAAAGTTAAGAAACACAAAAATCTAAATATAATCGAACAATTAATATAAAAAAAAAACGTTAAATCAATCAATCAAAATCTTCTTCTTCTTCTTCTTCTTCTTCTTCTTCTTCTTCTTCTTCTTCTTCTTCTTCTTCTTCTTCTTCTTCGAAAAGATAGACAAATACTCGGACCTTGCCAGAGAACTAAGAAAACTGTGGAACATAAAGGTGAAGATCGGGATAATTATAATTTGTACCCTAGGAACGGTCCCCAGGAGAGCTGTGGAATATGAAGGTGAAAGTGATACCAATTGTAGTTGGGGCACTAGGAACGGCCCCAAAAAGCTTGGTAAAAAGTCTGGAGGTACTGGAGATCAGAGGAAGAATTGAGACCACCCAGACAACAGCGTTATTGAAATCAGCTAGAATACTCAGAAGAGTCCTAGATACCTGAGGAGACTTGTTGTCACTCAGACTCCAGTAAAAGACTATCACCTAACTTTGGTGTGACAAACTCAAAAGTGGCATCATAATAATAATAATAATAATAATAATAATAATAATAATATCTAGCAGACCTGGAACGTACTGGACTGCAACATCGTTGTAAGCGAGTTCTAACTCCAGTCTTGCTATTTACATGCACTTTCGGACTAATACCTTTAGGAAAGGCATGAAAACTCTCATCCCTCCAGATTTGGGTCAAACAGTACCACTACTGTTCCTGGTCTAAGTCTAAAGAGATTCTGATATGCTGGATCCCAAACCATATTGGAGTGAGGGGGAATGAAAGAGCTAACTCGGCAGCTAAATCGGCTCTAGATTTGATAACGGACAAGTTCAAGATTCCATATACTGACTTGAAACCCAAAATTAATAGATTCCTTCATACAAAATGGCAACAACGCTGGAATAACAACATCAATAATAAACTCTTCCTAAACAAATCCATTCTGGGAGACTGGAGATCAGCCTTAAGAAATTCTAGAAAGTCACAAGTCATTGTGTCCCGATTACATATTGGTCACACAAAACTAATGTACTCGTATATACTTAAACAAGAACAACAATCACAGTGTGGAACATGTCAAACAACTTGACTATGAAGCACTTAAATAACCAAAACAGATTGATATGCCATTAAACAAACAAACCAATCTTTTGCTTTCACTCAACTTCATAAGGACTGGTACTTTTATCCTCCACAGCAAAGGACTGTTCGAGGCACTTTCTTCCTCTGTAGTTTTCTTGCAAATTGATATACACATATATACATATGTAAAAATGTAATTGGAATTGAATCCGACAATATGAGGAAGAATGAATAAAGAAAGAAAGTACAGAATGGATAATAAAAGATGAATTTAATCAATATCACTTACACATGTGTTTCGGTCAGTTTATCTTTGTGTACACGATTCAAACTATTATTGTCATTAATGTAACATATATATATATAATATATATATATATATATATATATATATATATATATTATTATATATATAATAATAACATAATATATATATATATTATTGTCATTAATATAACATATACACACACACACACACACACAACAATATATATATATATATATATATATATATATATATATATATATATAATGGAGAATGAATGTGAAAAAGGATTAGCATATGAAGGTGGTCAATGCTAAAATGGCAGAGCAGGTTAAAAATCGGAGATCAAATACTATGGTATTAGTATTCCGTAACTGCAGTTTCATGCATATCATGTAATCTTCAGACGATCAAAAATATTCAAATATTAGAATGTTAAAACGATGGCTTGTTCAGCATTTGTATAACGTGAAGCGTGCTCACGCAATTGAAATATATATATATATATATATATATAATATAATATATATTATATGTGTGTGTGTGTGTGTGTGTGTGTGTGTGTGTTGTGTGTTTGTGTTTGTGTGTCTGTGTGTGTGTGTGTGAAGAGAAATGGAAGTGAATCCGACGGTATGTGGTATAGTGAGAAATTTGAAAAAAAAAAACACAGGTTTAAATAAAATGAGTGGTAAGTTTATTAGCCGACGCTGCAGTGTTTCGATCTGTTGAGTAGATCTTCTTCAGGGCTTGTGTTGATATAAGGAAGAGTCAAAAAAAAAGAACAACAGATTTTTATCACAGAATAATGAGGAGACTGTGTCCTTGTTTATCAATCTGTTCAAAGATTTTTTGAAAGGGAGTTAAGGTTCTTGAAAATTGAGAAACGCTGAAAGATAGACGGTTTGAAATATGACATCAAGTATTCTTCTTTTATGGTGTGTGTGTGTGTGTGTGTGTGTGTGTGTGTGTGTGTGTGTTGTGTGTGTGCGTGCGCGCGCGTATGTATCGAAAGATGACATGGAAATTTTTTCTAGGTGTTGTGTGTGTGCGTTTCTGCGCGTATGTGTGTATATGTTACATATACACATATGACTATATATAATATATATATATATATATATATATATATATATATATATATATATATATATATGAGAAGTAAACAAACAAACAATGTGTTTTGATATAGCTTTTTTAGGAGGATTTATGTGCTTAATTGAAGTCGTACCTAATTTTGAAAATTAATTAATTAATAATTAATGAATTAGGTGGGCATACCTATTCAAATGTAAGGCTAAACAAATCGAGAAAAATCAATCTGTATGTACATTTCGGCCTATTAGGCCTCATCAGCAGAGCTATAGATAGGAAGACCGCTTTGTGTGTGATTCGAACTTTGACTGTCAGCTGACTTCAATTAAGCACATGTTCTCCCAATATATATATATATATATATATATATATATATATATATATATATATATATATATAGTCATCCACAGACAATCCTGTTTCGACGTATCACGTCTCTTCAGTGTGGCTCTTATTCTATCATGTTCTATATTTCAAACTCTTTTTTCTGTGTTTTTTTTCTCTTGGGTTGTTTTTCTTTTCTGGGGGGGGGGAGTATGTGCCCCGCCTACTTTTGCACACAAAACAGAAGGGGAACTTCTGTCGATTGTGAATGGGTGAATATACAACATTTATATTACATTTAGCCTCCGGGGCGGATAGGTGAGGGGAAAATTAATTGCGTTGCCCCAGGGAACCTTCCCACACCCCGGGCAGCATCCGTGTCTTCACCTTAAAGAGGTTAGGGTTCAGTTTATTGCCTGGTGCCTCATGTTCCCCCTATGGTTGGTGTGGCGCTCCACCCCAGACGCAAAAACAATCTCTCTGGTCCGACCATAGGCCACTACAGCCGACTTTACTTATTTACATAGGTTCTTACATGTTCGTAAATCTATGAGTAAATATTAGGACAGACTGGGCTTTTTAACCTTGATTAGGTAACCAGTCAAGGAGAAGGAGAACTCTGAGTTCAAACCTGTTAATATCCGCTTAAGAAATTGACCTTGTGTTCCATCCTACTCATGTGGAGGGGTTGGTAAATACCTATATATATATATGTGTGTGTGTGTGTGTGTGTGTGTGTGTGTGGGTTAGTTTTTTCTAGTATTGGAAAATTGGAAATAAAGTGCTCGATTACGTATGTAAGAGCTGTATTTATTTATGCATTATAGTGAACAACAAATTTAAGGTGGGATTGTTACCATTAGTTTCAAATCACTTTGTTAACCACTTATCGTCAAGAGAACGCGCCCGTTAATGAATATATATATATATATATTGAAAGAGAGAGAGAAAGAGAGAAAAGGATCCGAACATATAAATGGATCGACAGAGACATCTGCACAGATTAAGACATATATATATATATATATATATAATATATATATGTCTTAATCTGTGCAGATGTCTCTGTCGATCCATTTATATGTTCGGATCCTTTTCTCTCTTTCTCTCTCTCTTCAATATATATAATATAATATATTCATTAACGGGCGCGTTGTCTTGACGATAAGTGGTTAACAAAGTGATATATATATATAATATATATATATATATATATATATATATATATATATATATATATATATATATGGGAGAAGGGAAACTCTGAATTCAAACCTGTTAAACTCGGCTTAAGAAATTAACCTTGTGTCACATCCTGCTCGTGCAGAGGAATTTGTAAATACATACATGTTCGTAGATATATGTTTACAAGCTTACATACACAAATAACGTAGTTTCGGTTTTGAAAAAATAAAAAAAAATAAAAAAAATGAACAGAAAAAGCAAAACAAAAAGCAAGTGTTTCACTGTGGTCGATGGAGCCGAAAGATAATTTTAGAACACCCCTTTCGTCTCACGGAACAGCCGCCAGGGGTCGCTACAGTCACCTACATAACGTTTGTACCCACCCACCCCATCTACC
>CM042167.1:38604865-38627365 GCA_023376005.1 Doryteuthis pealeii
GAACCCAGGTGGATGAGCAGTTCATGACTTGCAATACTCCACTTTGGCCCTATCTTAGGCTAGACGGGCGGTCGGAGAGGCCCCCTCGATCAATTGGCTGGTCACGTCAAGCCCTAGCACCTATATGATTTTCCCAACCCTATTGCCCTTATGGCAAGGCCCAACCCCTTTTTATCATATGGGTGCTAGAAGGCGGTGACTGAGTATGACACTAAATTGCATCTGGTAGTGAGGCTACATTTCCGGATATCTGGGAAGTGTAGAGTACCCTTTTAGTGCCATTACTCCCAGCTCCACCGACCCGTAGTTGGGTCGCATCTATGGGTCAAATATATCGTATTTCATAGGAATATTTTTGATTCCATATAACTATAGATTATTTGTATTAAGAATAATTACCTAAAATATTAATTATTTACTAAGGATTATTATCAATATATTAATACTCGTGTTCCTTAATAACTGTGATCATCCTGCAACACTCACTGGTAAAAAGATGAGACCGTCCAAATCATTCAAATTAAATGAAAAATTAAAACCCTGATTAACTGGAGTTGCTTATCCGCTGAATTTTCATTTCTTATGAATTTCATCATCTCAGCTAAATAATGGACCATTTCGTTTTTATTATAAAGAAAGAGAAGAAAAAGGACATGCTACACAGAAAAGTATATAAGAAAGAAAGAAAGAAAGAAGGGCAAATAGCGGGGGTGAGTGCACTGAAGCGATAACGCTAATATGTTTCATTCCAGCATAAGGAAAAGATGAAAGAAGGGAAAGAAAGAAATAGAGTAAGAGAGAGTTAAATCAAGATTATTATACTTTTTACATATTGACCTATTTAGCAATAGCTCTTAAGTAAACGTATCAAACGTTATAATAATTAAATTATCATACCGTGGTATATCTACAGGTCATGCTAGTTATTATTTTTATGAGTTTTTCACACTAGCCTTAGCTGATGGTCTTTCACTGGAGTCTGAGGGACAACCAATCTCCTCAGATCTCCAGGACTCTTCTGAGTATTCTAGCTGATCTCAACAATGCTTTTATTTGGATATTCTCAATTCTTCCTCTGATTTCCAGTTTCTTTAGTCTATTTTCTAAGCTACTGGTGACCGTTCCAAGTGCACCAAATACAATTGGTATCACTTACTATTGTAAAAAGGATTCAAAGTTATATTTACTTGATATATAAACTCCGACAAAGGTTTGATAAACAAAACATTTAATACGTATACAGCACATGGATATAACAAGATACATAGGTAAAACAAAGTTACATGTAGAAAGATGAAGACACATTCATGAATGGTACAAGATAAACATAAAAGTACCGACATGAGACTAAGAATAGTCCATGTTGTATAAATAACTTACAGTAATTTAAGGGGGAAGAAACCCCAACGCGACGGGGTAGACTCGTGCAGAATCTAACCCATGTGTCTCGTAGTTTTGGGGAACAGGAAAAGAGAAAGAAGCGTTTGAACCAGGCGCTTAAATATAACCGGCCCCTAGCGGGCACCAGCAAACTAAACGGGCAGACAACTCTCCCAGGCAAATACGAAACTAACGCTACACTATTATTACAATCTTCTTTTGTTTTCTGTTTAATATTATCCTTTACCTGGTCATTACCGAAGACCTAAGAGATAGTGACTACATTCATTCAGGTTGTACAAACTGTGATGTTAAGTGATACTCAACATGTACATTGTTTATATTTTCTTTCCATCGAGAGAAAAAAAGAAAACTCTCTTGAGTAGATGAGCAGTTCCATCGAGTGCAATCTTGAGAATCTATTATAAACAGAATCTACTTCGTTAATGGGATTGTCCTTCTGCTCACTTATAATGAACTAACAATCAGCAGTTTACAACATGTTCGGAGTGGTGGGAGAGCTGCTTCGAGCGGTTTAAAGTAGGCAATGGATTATATATATATATATATATATATATATATATATATATATATATATATATTGGGAGAATATGTGCTTAATTAAAGTCGTACCTAATTTTGGAAGTTAATTAATTAATAATTAATTAATTAGGCGGGCATACCTATTCAAATGTAAGGCTAAACAAATCGAGAAAAATCAATCTCTGTATGTACATTTCGGCCTATTAGGCCTCATCAGCAGAGCTACAGATAGGAAGACCGCCTTGTGCGTGATTCGAACCCTGACTGTCAAGCTGACAGGCGAGGACCATAACCGGACTTTCTTAGATTTTTCGTTTTGTTTAGAAGTAGGTATTATTCCTCTTATAGTGACTTTTTCTACACGACCGTATATATATATATATATATATATATATATATATTATTTAAAACAGTTAAAACACCGCTCCTTAAACAGCAGCTGGCAATGGCCCAGAAGTTAACGGATCGGCGTAAAATCAGTCGGGGTTCGCTTCTGGTCGGAGTTAGTTGTTGTGTCTAGCCACACTGAAGAGACGTGAAACGCCGAATCACGTGTCTGTGGATGACTTATTATATGCCCCCGTAACCCGGTAGAGCTCTTTATGAGCGACATTAATAAACTTTCACCGCCAGCATAACGCAATGATCATCTGTTTACAGGTTTGATCTCTCTAGTAATCGTAAAGTATATACACAGATGTATGTATTTAAAACAGTTAAAACACCTCTTCTTAAAGATCAGCTGGCAATGGCCCAGGGGTTAACGGATCGGACACGCGTAAAGTCAGTCGGGGTTCGCTTCTAGTCGGAGTTAGTTGTTGTGGTTTGCCACACCGAAGAGGCGTGAAACGTCGAAATATATGTCTGTGCATGACTTTATATATATATACCGATTAAAATCGAATGGTTTAAAATACGAATCGTTTAAAATATACGGTCATAAGTCCGTATATTTTAAGCGTTTCATATTTTTTAAATTCCATTTTAATCATCTATTTAGCTCTTTATATTGAGCATATTTTACTCGATTTTAGTGAAAAAATCACGAAGTGAATAAGGTTTTATACTTACTTACTTAGTGGATTTATATATATATATATATATATATATATATATATATATATATATAGATAGAGAAGAGAGAGAGAGAGAGAGAGAGAGAGAGAGAGTAAAGTATATTATTATTTATATTTTTGCTTGAAGGCAGTTACATATATATATATATATATATATATATATATATATATATATGTGTGTGTGTGTGTGTGTGTGTGTGTGTGTGTGTGTATAAAACATCCTTATTTGAAAATGCCACACGGGATTGGAATTTTATGGTTACTGGATTTCGTTATGAACGCTAAACGTTATTTGAAATTTGAAACTTAAAAATGAATATATGTAAATGAAATTATATATTTTAAGTTATTTTAATATCGTTCACTTTTGAAATATTTACCGTTAATAAACTCTAAGATGAAAACAGACAATTAAATAAATGATTATTTGTGTTGGTAGGTTGGATTTTACGGCATTTCAACGCTTGTTTGTTTATCTTATTCCGAAGACATTTTGTTTTATTCATACTTGATAAGTACTGAAAATTTATTTTTAAACTCAATTTTTCAATACATTTTTTAAAACTCCTTTTTTTTTCTTTTTAACCTATAAATGTGGCCCTAACAGGTACTACCACCCCGAGTCAGGGTGGACCTGGGAGTATTGGCGATAAATGGATACTTCACACTCCCTACAGAGCTCCAGAATTAGAACCTCATCGTCTGTTGTATATTGATAATAAACCGTTTTTCCTTTGGAGGCGAAACTGTTAGTATAGTTTTTGAATTCAAGGGTTGAAATTCAAAATCGCTTGAGGGTTATATGATTGGCAAGAAATAGCCTTTGGGTCACCTTTTTTATGCTTACACAGACTGTGGAAAAGAAGGCTCAAAGTTCAGTTATCTTAGTTAGGCCGAGAACGTCGTGATGTGAAGACGTATCTGCTTCGACTCCACACATGTGATTGAAGGATCCTAGGTAGAGAAAGTCTGGTTCTGAATGAAAATGTGATCACGAAATACATGCCTTGGTTGTCACTTTGTGAACTAAATGGCGAATTTGGCAAAACATCATGAGAACCAGTCAACAGAAGTTAGAAGAAATGCCTAACTACAGACCACCAGAAACAGAAGTTAGAAGAAATGCCTAACTACAGACCACCAAACAGAAGTTAGAAGAAATGCCTAACTACAGACCACCAGAAACAGAAGTTAGAAATGCCTAACTACAGACCAGAAACAGAAGTTAGAAGAAATGCCTAACTACAGACCACCAGAAACAGAAGTTAGAAGAAATGCCTAACTACAGACCACCAGAAACAGAAGTTAGAAGAAATGTCTAACTACAGACCACCAGAAACAGAAGTTAGAAGAAATGCCTAACTACAGACCACCAGAAACAGAAGTTGAAGAAATGCCTAACTACAGACCACCAGAAACAGAAGTTAGAAGAAATGCCTAACTACAGACCACCAGAAACAGAAGTTAGAAGAAATGTCCCAGCTACACGAGAAACAGACTACAGACTGGGAAATACCAGCCAGCTACTCAAGTAAAGTAAGAAAGATCTATAGAAGCACTATAATTGGCTACCCAGCGTCGCCTGGGTAGAAGGGCGATTTTTTAAAAGTTAGTCTCGCAGATCCATTATTACTTATCACAAGTTAGATCCTCACTGGATGCCCATAAAATCCCTACATAAATATATAACAATATAGTAAGAAATTTTAATTCAATAATTTACAATTTAAAAACATACAATATAAATGAGGCGATTAATTCAATCAATCAACATCATATTTTAATTACCTTCTGTTACTATACAATTTTTGATTTTTAAATATATTCCCAAATATAAATAAAAATCTTCATTATTTTTGCTCAAAAACCAAGCCCTGGTGATAGTGATGTATATATATATATTTACTTTGTCGTTAATTGTTTTATTTTCGAAGTTTCCTCCGGACATACACATATACACAACTGCCCTTTATATATGTATAGAAGAGAGATTGATAGATAACCACGAATGCTCTAATATCGACGGCCGGAAGAGAAAGGAGCTTGACAGATGAAAATACTGTCGGATTTCGCTCCCAGCAAGAAGTAGCTGTTAAAAAGTCGAACCGCACTGATGAGACGTAAACGTCGAAACACGTGTCTGTGGATGACTGATATATATATATATATATATATATATATATATATATATATATAACGATAAATCTGAGTCAGACGAACCTACTAAAAGTTTCGCTTAATGCTCTTCAGGGCTAAGAATCAGATCTTAGCCCTGAAGAGCATTAAGCGAAACTTTTAGTAGGTTCGTATGACTCATTAGATTTATCTTTATTATTTGCTCTACTTAGGTATTGAGCACTTTTTACTTATTAGCTTTAGTCTTCTGGCGGTTTTGTATGAATATACATATCTTATATATATATGCATATAAATTGTTTTTTCTTTTGGCCAAAATATTGTACCAATAGATTTTTTTTGTTGGTACGATTATCTTGGTCTTTTCTTTTTTCCAAAAATGTTTTCTTCCCGGTTGATGTTTGGTAGTATATTTTTACAATCAAACTATTTGCTGGTTTTTTTCTCACCGCGAGGATTTACCAACAAGTTTGTATTAAATTAAATATATATATAATATATATATATATATATATATATAGAGAGAGAGAGAGAGAGAGAGAGAGAGAGAGAGAGAGAAAGAAAGAAAGAAATAAGAGAGAGTTAGAGAGAGGTAAAGAGATAGGAGGGAGAAAAGGGAAGAGATAGACAGACAGAGACATAAATATATATATTATAAATTGTTTTCTCTTTAACAGCATTGTGTGATGTTTTCACTCCACCTTTTCATATATATATATATATATAGAGAGAGAGAGAGAGAGAGAGACAGACAGACAGAGACACAGACAGGGACAGAGACAGACAGACAGACAGGCAGAGGTGGATAGAGGGAGAGAGAAAAATTGCCGTATTGATCTAACTAGAAAAGTGTTATTGATCACAAAGAACAATTTGAATCTGTATGTGAAAGCCCTATCAACCCCGTGCATTAAAATTTAATGATATTTGATTAAATATCTATTCGTAAAATTACCACATTAATATTTTGATACCAGGCCAGTGTTTACGCAAAGAACCGGTCTTACTCATTTATTATTCACACCCTGTGGAATAAATGATTTTACTAGTACATTGGCGTAGTGCGGTCGGATTGGAGATCCTACCAAGACAGCCCTTCTATTTATCCATAGCTAAAGGATAATAGTTGAATTTACACCTTTCCCAAGAGTATTTGCGCTATATGAAATGCAAATAGCTTCATTGAGGATCTGAACTCGTTTCCTCGTGTCCATTTTCTACAACGGTCACCATTAAAACATGCGCCTCCCATATATATATATATATATATATATATATATACAAAATCGAGAAAAGTCGATCTCTGTATGTATATTTCGGCATATTATGCCTCATCAGCAGAGTTATTGACAGGAAAGTGCTTTGTGTATGATTTGAACCCTAACTGCCAAGCTGCAGGCGGGGATTCTAACCATTACACTAGCTGGTTTCTCCAGATTTCTCGTTTGTTTTTAAACTGATATATCCTTTATTTTTGGGTGACTTGTGGCACGACAATATCAGAGTAAACAAATAGTCTTACAGCCGTTAGAGAGCTCACATCCGGTTTATAGGAGAGCCTTGCCTTTTTAAGCTTAATTTACGACCGACAATTACCCCAGAGAGCTCAACCTGCAAGGAGTTGGGAGCATACATATTTTGTCATCCGCAGACACCGCGTTTCGACGTATCGCGTCTCCTCGGTGTGGTTAGATTTGCAATCTGCTTCCTGCTGGGATAGAAACCCGACTAATATATATATATTCTGTTAAAAACGAATCAAAATAGGATTTCTTATATAAAAGTCTTCTTTGTGTTACTATATCCTGAGCTGATGATAATAATAATAATAATAATAATAATAATAATAATAATAATAATGATGGTGGTAATAGAGATGAGACTGTAAACCATATACTCTGCGAATGTAGCAAACTAGCACAACGAGAATACAAAACTAGACACGACTGGGTTGGGAAGGTGATCCACTGGGAATTATGCAAAAAATTAAATTTTGACCACACAACATAAACCAAAATCTGTTCTTGAGAACGAAACGCATAAAATTCTCTGGGACTTTGAAATAAAAACGGATCACCTTATCCTAGCAAGAAGACCAGACCAAGTGTTGATAAACAAAAAAGAAAGAACTTGTTAACTGGTGGATTTTGCAGTGCCAGCAGATCACAGGGTAAAACTAAAGGAAAATGAAAAAATGGACAAATATCTGGACCTTGCTAGAGAACAGAAAAAGTTATGGAACATAAAAGTGAAAGTGATACCAATTGTAGTTGGTGCACTTGGAACAGTCCCAAAAGAATTAGAAAAGGGTTTGGAAAGTTTGGATATCAAAGGAAGGATTGAAACCATTCAGAACACTGCACTGCTGCAATCTGCCAGAATACCCAGAAGAGTCCTGTAGACCTGAGGAGACTTGCTGTCACTCAGACTCAAGTGAAAGACCATCAGCTAATGCTGATGTGAAAACTCAAAAGGAGTTAATGATAATAATGATAATCATGTTGATAATAATAATAATAATAATAATAATAATAATAATAATAATAATAATAATGCTGTTAATATGGACACTTCAAAAGACAAATTGGAGATTGCACATGAAAAGAGTTGGACATGGTTAAGAAAAGGAAACCTCAAAAGAGAAACTGAATCACTAATAATTGCTGCACAAAATAATAGGACCCAACAAAATAGTAAATGTAGACTTTGCGGTAATAGAGATGAGACTGTAAACCATGTACTATGCAAATGTAGTAAACTAGCACAACGGGAATACAAAACTAGACACGAATGGGTTGGGAAGGTGATCCACTGGGAATTATGCAAAAAATTAAAATTTGACCATACAACAAAATGATATATGCATAAACCAGAATCTGTTCTTGAGAACGAAACGCATAAAATTCAGACATACTTCCTTTTCAAACTATTTTATATTTGTGTGTGTGTGTGTGTGTGTGTGTGTGTGTGTGTCTCTCTCTCTCTCTCTCTCTCTCTCTCTCTCTCTCTCTCTCTCTTTATGTGTGTGTGTCTGTGTGTGTTATAAGCAGGCATAAATAATCTGATATAGATATCAATACTTCTCTATTTCTAAAAGATACATTTTTGGCCGGGTCAGAATAACCGCATAGTAATCATTAATACAAATGTTAACATGGGTGCTTTCTCTCTCTCTCTTTCACACATACTCTCTCTCTCTCTCTCCCTCTCTCTCTCTCTCTCTCTCTCTCTCACACACACACACACACACACACACACACACACATATCTCTATCTATCTATCTTTATCTATTTATCTGTTTCACACACATACTCTCACACTCACACACACACAAATTTATATATCTATATATATTTGGAGGATATGTGCTTAATTGAAGTCATACCTAATTTTGGAAATTAATTAGTTAATAATTAATGAATTTAGGTGGGCATATATGTTCAAATGTAAGGCTAAACAAATCGAGAAAATGTCAATCCCTGAATGTACATTTCGAAAGGTCGAAAGGTACATTCAGGGATTGACATTTTTCTCGATTTGGACAAATGATGAAAGAAAAACAAAAGAAAAACAAAATTTAAAAAGAAAAGGAAATAATAAAAAGAGAACAACATGAAAAAAAAACGAGAATGGAAAAAGAAAGAGAAAATGGAAAAAGAAAGAGAAAATGGAAAACATAAAGGAAGAAATAAATAAAAAGAAAGAAAAACGAAAATGAAAAAAAAAGAAAAAAGAAAATGTAAAGATGAAGAATGAAAGAAAAAGAAAAATGAAAAGAAGAAAAATGAAAAAGAAAAAGATAAACGTAAAGAACAAAAAAGGAAAGAGAAACAGAGAAGAAAAAAGAAAAAAATGAAAAAATGAAGTAGGTGAAAAAGAAAAAAGTAGGAAAATTAGAAAAAAGAAAAATGTAAAAGAAAAACAACAAAAGAAGAAAAAGAAAACGATAAAAGGAACAGAAAAAAAATGAAAAAAAGAAAAGAATCAAGAAAAGGAAAAAAAAAAAAGTGAAAAAAAGAAAAATGGGAAAGAAAAAAGTGAAGAAAAAAACGAAAAAAGGAAAAACTGAAAAAACAAAACAAAACAAGACAAAAGGAAAAAGAAAATAATGAAAACTGGAAAAAGAAAAAAAAGAAAAAGAAAAAGAACAAAATGAAAAAGAAAAAGAAGAAAAAAAAGAAAAAAGAAAAAAAAGAAAGAAAAGAAAAGAAAAAAGAAGAAAAAGAAAAAAGAAAAAAGAAAAGAAGAAAAGAAGAAAAAAGAAAAAAAAGAAAAGAAAAAAGAAGAAAGAAGAAAAAAGAAAAATGAAAGAAGAAAAGAAGAAAAAAGAAAAAGGAAAGAAGAAAGAAGAAAAAGAAAAAGAAAGAAAAAAGACGAATAAGAAAAAGACAACGAAAAAGAAATAAACTTATTTTCCGTTTTCGCTTTTCGTTTGTTTTGTTTCGTTTTGTTTTGGGTTTGTTTTTTTTTTTGTTTTTTGTTTTTTTGTTACTTTTTTTTTTGTCTTTTTCTTTTCTTTGTCAATGATGTTTTTTTTGGAAGAAAACGGAAGAAAATGAAAAACAAAAAAAAAAAAAAAACAAATGAAAAGCAAAAACGGAAAATAAGTTTTCTAACTTATAAGAACGAAAAAAAAAAAAAAAGAAAAAAAGAAAAAAAGAAAAGAAAGAAAAAGCGAAAAAGAAACCATAGTAAATAAACGATAATAGAAGAATCCCCTAATTTCCCTCTATAATAATCAGTGACGATTTGCAAAGTAGCGCCCTCTGGTGGGTCATAGGAAATCTAGAATACATGGCGCTGATCAGTCTGTTAGCTCCATCAACTCTGTGCTATATACAAAAACAAACGTATATTTCAATAAAGCTAACGACTTACAAGGTGGAACCGATGGCGTCGTTGGGTTTACAACAATTTTAATGGTGGATCCTGTTCTAGCAAGCTGGCTCCCAATCGGCCATGATTGGGGGAGTTATTTTCTCTTTGTTGAAGCAATCTAGCAAGATGATAGAGAATGGTCGCTAAAAGACATTTCCTTAGTCGCTACAACTGATCATTGGCAACGAATGATTTGGGTTGAGAAGGAACAGGCTCCCCACCGAAATTGTTTTACCGGACGTAGAATATTGGATTTGTTTTTCTTTGTTTGGCTTTTTTATTATCAGCGAAACTAAAGGTTCGATCGCACATAAATTCTGGCGTATATCAATTTATAACAAATTATTAAAGTAACCAAATAGAGAACAGAAACAGACACTTAGTAACATAATGGGAAAAGAAATAGTATGACAAAATCATTTATATAACAGCAACAACAACAATAACAAAAATGGGTTATTTCCTATAAGTCTAACATAAACAATGGGGGACCACTCTTGACTGTAAATTATTTATTTATTTTCCCATTAAACTAATCCTAACCCTAAACCCTAAACCCTAACCCGTCTTCTTTTTTCCTAGTAGATCAATAAATAAGGTGAACCACTCTGATAAAATATTTAAACTAACCCTAACCCTAAACTCTAACCCCGTCTTCTTTTTTCCTAGTAGATCAATAAATAAATAAATAATTTATGTCAAGAGTGGTTCCCCTTTGTTTATGTTAGACTGATAGGAAATAACCCATATATATATATATATATATATATATATATATATATATATATATTAATACGCTTGTACCTCCGTGCGTTTCGCCCTGTCGTTACCTTGGATAAATGATTTGGTTTGAGAAGGAACTAGCTCTTCCAAATGGTTTTACCGGACGTAGAATATTGGATGTTTTTTGTAGGGGTGGGGGCCAAACTAAAGGTTTGATCACACCAAGTTTGGCATATATAAAACCATTCGTAATAGATGATTAGAGTAACCAAAGAGAGAACAGAACACAGACCCTCAGTAACATAATAGGAAAATAAATACTATGACAAAATCATTTATAAAACAATTATAACAATAACAACCATCTATGTATTAATACGTTTGTACCTCCGTGTGTCAGTCCTGTCGTCACCTCAGAAAAATCACCATTCCGTTTTGATTGAGAAAAATAAAAGACACAAAAAAATAATATGCTACACATCATAAAGGAAAAAGAAATAAAATATTATAAGAAAGAAAGAAAGAGAGAAAGAAAGTGAATGGGGTGGTATAGCATGAGAGAGAGAGAGAGAGAGAGTGAGAAAAGAGAGACAGGAGAGGAGAGTGTGTGTGTGTGTGTGTGTGTGTGTGTGTGTGTGTGTGTGTGAAGTGATAATGCTAATCAGATGCATAATAATAATAATAATATAATAATATAATAATAATAATAATAATAAAGTAAAGTAAAGTCGACGGGGCGGCCTAAATCAGCCATCAGCGAAGGAGTCTATCCCTTTTCAATAGCGCTATCTGAGGTGGAGCGCCACATACCATCAACTTTACCGCACAGATCCCTGTGCTAATAATACGCTGAACCAGTATCGAACTAAGAAGTTTCTGAATAATAATAGTGTGATAAACAAAAAAGAAAGAACTTGTCAACTGGTGGATTTTGCAGTGCCAGCACATCACAGGGTGAAGCTAAAGGAAAATGAAAAAATGGACAAATATCTGGACCTTGCCAGAGAACTGAAAAAGTTATGGAACATAAAAGTGAAAGTGATACCAATTGTGGTTGGTGCACGTGGAACAGTCCCAAAAGGATTGGAAAAGGGTTTGGAAAGTTTGGATATCAAAGGAAGGATTGAAACCATTCAGAACACTGCACTGCTGCAATCTGCCAGAATACTCAGAAGAGTCCTGGAGACCTGAGGAGACTTGCTGCCACTCAGATTCCAGTGAAAGACCATCAGCTAACGCTGATGTGAAAACTCAAAAGGAGTTAATAATAATAATAATAATAATAATAATAATAATAATAATAATAATAGAGCAAAGAAACATTACTTATGGCAGCCAATAACAGCATATGCAACATATGGACAAACAGAAAAACAACAAAAATAAGAGAACAATTATATGGATACTTCAAACGTCAAATTGCAGAGGTTGCGCATGAAAAGACTTGGACATGTTAAACTGAATCGCTAATAATTGCTGCACAAAACAATGTCATGAGAACAAATTATATCAAAGCAAAAATTGATAAGACACACCAAACCGTAAATGTAGACTGTGTGGTGACAGAGATGACATCATAAACCATGTATTAAGCAAATGCAGCAAACTAGCCCAACGAGAATACAAAGCTAGACACGACTGAGTTGGAAAGGTGATCCGATGAGAAATATGCAAAAAACTAAATTTTGACCATACAACAAAAAGGGATGGGATTAGGTTGTAGTATCTGTTCATCCTTTTCAGTTGTGTTATTCTCTTCTTGCTGGATGCGATAAAAAATAAATGAATAGAAATTTCAAAAACAACAAACAAAAAAGAACAGTCGAGATTGCAACTGGGAATACCAGCCCTATGACTGAACCTCCCTCGTTGCACCAAGTGTGTGTAGAGGGTGGGGGGTAGGAGCAGTCCGACGTTTGTGGGACAATGGGGTTATGAACCGAAACTATTTTTGGAACTTGTACATACCTTCACACATCGTCACCCTCGTTAAACTGATCACACGTTACGGTCGAGTGAATACAGTTTCAATGCCCTCCTCTCCCCCAGACACATAACCATTCATACACTCATATATATATATATATATATATATATATATATATATATATAATATTCATTGAATAAGATACATCTTATTCAATGAACACACGTGTGATCGGCTGCAATTAATCGGTTCCCCGATTAATTCAGTGGATTTAACCCTGAAGATCCTTATGGTGAAACTCGAGTAGGTTTCTATTGTATCCATTTCTTTAATAAATTTGCTCTACTTTGTATTGAGCACTTAGTATTTGTTATATCGCTGACTTAACCCCTGGATTTTGTGCACCTCCAACGATCGTGCACATATTCACCGGTAAGCCACCTTTTATCTATCTATCTATCTATCTATATATATATATATATATATATATATATATATATTATATATATATATATATATGGTGTATATGTATACATGTATTGTTTTGGCACGTGTGGGAACAAATCAGAAAGAAAAAGTCAGTCGGATTTCGCTCCCGGTCAGAGCTAGTTGTTGTGTCTAGCTACGCTCAAGAAGCGTGAAACGTCGAAATACGTGTCTGTGGTCGACACCGGATCTCGTCAACTCAGCGTATGAGTAGCACAGGGATGTGTGGAGTAAAGTGAGGAGCTGATGGTAGGTATGGTGCTCACCTCAGACCCCAAAAAACAATATCCCTGGTCTGATATTGAAAAGCTGTTTGGCTGATACTAACTTTAGGCCGCCCTGTCGAATATATTATAATATATATATATGTGTGTGTGTGTGTGTGTGTGTGTGTGTATCGCATTTGTTCTCACTAGCTCAAAACACATCATACATATATAAGCAAGAAATATATTATATATACAAGATATATATAATATATATATATTATATATATATATATATATATATATATATATATGTACACGAATATATATATATATATATATATATATATATATATATATAATATATATATATATTCGTGTACATATATATATATTATATATATATATATATATATATATATATATATATATATTCGTGTACATATATATATATATATATATATATATATATATATATATATATATATATATATATTCGTGTACATATATATATATATTCGTGTACAAACATACTGATTTGTAGACAAAGACGACATGCCAATCCACCATGTCGGTCAGTCGGTTCACATACCCTTTATGTTATCCCCCCCACCCCACTTTTTGGTTGCTTCAATTCTCTGCCCGCACCGCCCCCCCCCCCCACATACTTTCTTTCATCGTCTTCGTAACAGGATCCCTCTTCCCAACAAACTCTTAATCAGACCCTTTTGCGCCCAAAACCAAATAAAAAGAAAAAAGAAAGAAAAAAACGATATAAGTATTTATTTATAGCCCTTAAACACGTATACGTATATATATGTATGTGTTTGACTCATTTTAGGTCCTTATATATATATATATAATATATATATATATTATATATATATATATATATAGTGTTTCCTGTTGTTAACAAAAAGGCAGACCGCTTTAATGGTCCCGCTGGCTTTAAACCCCTTCTTTTTATCATTCTGGACGCGAGATCAACTTCGTGATGGAATGTAGGGGAAGGATGATGGGTTTGTCAGTTTGCACAGCCTCATTTAACCTGGCCGGCCCCGAGAAGTGTCCCTGGACTGGCCACAACTAGCTGAACGTATCCTCAGTATGACCGACACGTCTTAATATAGTGCCGCCTTCACATCTAATGTGAGCTGATGGTAGGTATGGTTCTCCACCTGAGATGCAAAAACAATCTCTTTGGTCTAGCGCTAGGGAAAAGGGGAGAGACTCCCTCGTTGTATGGCTGATACCGGCTCTATACCACCCGGCGGTATATATATATATATATATATATATATATATATACCTCCGGGTGGTACAGTGCCGGTATCAGCCATATTATATATATATATATATATATATATATATATATATATATAATAATATATATATATATATATAATATAAGTTATGGTAGCGTGAACATGAAGTCAACGGCGCTTAGTGGCTTGACAGTTTTCTCGGCTCTGCAATCTAATATTCAAAATCGCATAGGGTGTCTGTAATTCATTGACTAAAACATATATGACTAACATATATATAAATATTAATTATTTGCGCTCCCCACCCCTCCTCTCTCTCTCTCTCTCTCTCTCTCTCTCTCTCTCTCTCTCTCTCTCCATCTCTCTCTCTATCTATCTATCTGCCACATACAGACTCACAATATATATTATATATATATATATATACATATATAATATATAGTCATCCACAGTGTTTCGACTTATCAAGTCTCTTCAGTGTGGCTAGACATTTTGTGAGCTACCTACAGCCGGGATAGAACTCCGATCGATTCAGCATCAGTCGAACAGCTTAACCGCTCGGATATCATCACCCCCAGAATGCGAAGGGGATTTTAACTGTTTTAATACACACATCTGTATGTATGTCAAGGCCGCCATAGAGTTTATCATCCCTTTTATAGGAGAGCGTTGCGTTTACAATTTATTTGGCGGTCGTCAGCGAAATCCCTCAATTGGTCAAATTGATCTGTTTTATGATCCAGTTGAAAGTAATTTTGAGCTTCTATAACCTTAATATTGCAACTAAATATAGTTGGTATTCTATTCACATTACCCCCTCCCCTCCCTCGGACTTAATGGGTCACATCCCTACCCTACCTTACCCTACCCTTAGGCCACGATCCTGCAAATAAACTGTTTGTCATTTTGGTCTTGTTTTCTCAATCATGGCACATTCAGACTCAACTATTTTTCTTTCTTTTTCTTTCTTTCTTTCTTTCTTTTTTCTTTCTTTTTTCTTTTTCCCCCCTCCCTTTTTTTTTACTCCTGGGTGAGTAGACGAGGCACGAACTTTGTGGAAACCCGTCTCTTTTTCAAATCTTTTGTTAGTATTTTCTAGCCTGAACTCTAGTTAACCCAGTCACCTCGTTTCAGTTTGTTATAAAAACTTCATCGGGACATTAGGATGAGTATAGTGTTTCTTTGAATTTTTGAGAAGAGGCTTGATAATTAGTATTATATGGATTATTCGGAATATTGTCCCCATCTTTATTTTATCTGTACAACGTTTCGGCCTTCTTCAGGTATTTCTTGTCGGACTCGGGAATGCCTTTATCTACTACGCTATGTGTCCATTTGGACAATTCAGTGTGAATTTTGGGAACTTATAAACCTAATGTCCTGTTTTCACCTAGAATATCTACCTTTTTACTTACGTATGATTTTTTTTACCATGACTCATATTGCGTTTTTAACAAAAAAGTATACCTGAATAAGGCAGTTGTAAACGTTGTACAGATAACAATAAAGATAAGGACAATAGTCCGAATAATCCAAATAATACTGGGCTAGTGTTGTCTAAAAACTGATTTAATTTCAAAATCAAAACTAAGATGAATAGGTATTAGAGAAATTTATATATTAATATATATTATATATATATATATTATAATATATATGTGTTGTGTGTGTGTGTGTGTGTGTGTGTTGTGTGTGTGTGTGTGTGTGGTGTGTGAAAATGGAAAAGGAATTGAATCGACAATATGAGGAAAAATGAGTAAAGAAAAGAAAAGTAAATGGATAAAATGAATTTTATCGATATCATTTACACATGTGTTTCGGTCAGTTTTATCCATTTACTTTTTTTTCTTTACTTCAATTTTTCCTCATATATATATATATATATAATATATAATATAATTATTATATATATATATAGTGTATATGCATACTTTAAAAAATGTCTTGCCTATTGTGTCCTTGATTGGATATGTATATTAGAATATAACGGTATCCTTATGAGAATATATATTCACCAACTATTTATCCATTAGCATATACCAGAGTACAATATGAATGAATATATCCTAAAAGCATATTTTTTAGGAGTTTCGTGGTGTAGTATTTAGAATCATAGGAAATTGATTCGTTGACACGAGTTTAAATTCTTTTTTCTTTTTCTTTTTTAATGTTTTTTTTTATTTTATGTATGCGACGTGATTAGTGTTCGAAAGAATATTTGAAATGTATCGTATTTTCATAAAATAATATACTATACTCATCCTAATGCCCTGATGAAGACTTATAACAAACCGAAACTTTTTAACATTTAATTTACAAAAATCTCTGTAAATATGTTACGAATTTTTATACTTACATTTTTAGATAGATTAAATAAAGCTTGATTTACAGTTAAAATACCAAGTTCAACATGGCACCTTCCAGACGTTTAAAATTCACTATCATAATTTTTAAGTAAATAAAAATAGGCCAATTGAATCAGAGAAAAATCCTTTTGTTTTTAAAACCACGAAAAGAAAATACGCTACAAAAATTATTTTTTGAGCTTAAAGAAAATAACTTTTGAATTTTCCAATAACTTTTTGGGGGATTTTTATTTTTATTTTTTAAATTTTTTTGTGTTCTTCAGGATTTTGATATTTTTAGGAATGTAAAAATTAGGGACTAGAAATGTTTTTTTCAAATGACCTAAGATCAACCTATCCTTACATTCTGAACTGATAAAAACTTCTTTTAATGTTTTGTTTTTTTTAAATAAAATTATCTATTCATTATATTAAGTTATTAATGAATAATTTGGGAAAATTTCATTAAAATCAGACAATTCCCTGACTTTTGGTAATAGTTTGAAAAAATAAGATAATTTTTTTTTTTACCTCTCTTTTCTATCTTTGTTTAATCTATCTATCTATCTTTCTCTCTCTCTCCTCTCTCTCTCTCTCTCTCTCTCTATATATATATATATTATATATATATATATATAATATATAATTGAGTTAAGAGTAATCCGACGGTATATAGATAAAAGGGTATGAAAACACACAATATTGTTAAAATAAATATATATTTTTATATAATTTTCATAGCTAATATTGAACAATATTTCGATTATAAAAAATCATCATCAGAGCTTGTTTTTAATCCGGGCTCATCGAGAGAGTCAGGATTAAAAAATGCTCTGATGATGATTTTTTATAATCGAAATATTGTTCAATATTAGCTATGAAAATTATATAAAAATATATATTTATTTTAACAATATGTGTGTGTTTCATACACATATATATATGTATATATATATATATATGTCTGGTGGTGTGTGTGTTATTAAACGCGGGTTATGCATCGCTTCTCAAAACTGGTTCTGGTTGATAGCCTGTCTTCGTCTGTGTGCGTCTCTCTCTCTCTCTCTCTCTCTCTCTCTCTCTCTCTCCTCTCCTCTCTCTCTCTCTCTCTCTCTCTCTCTCAACAGCTCTATGTAGGGCACTGGCCATAGTCAGTGTCAGAATAGCCGAATTTCCAGATTAAACAAGAGCATGTATCTCTTTTGGCAACCGTGCTAACCTGTAATATCTAAGGTCACTGCATGGAGCACCACAAGATACACTTACCCTGGGGTTAGGTGAGGGGGGAAAGATCTACGACGGGTCTTATCTCATTTATATATACACCACCCTCCATACGCTCTATCCCATAAGGCTTTTTTATCAGTCCTCTACAAGGTTCAAGGCCTGTAAGACATGAGGATTAATGACCGTGGCCAATATCGGTTGGTTGGTTGGTTGGTTGGTTGGTTGGTAGGTTTTTTACAGCATGTCAACTCATTTGACGATTTTATACTGAAGATCGGTATTGAACCAGGAATATTGCGATTCCTTGGCAGGTGCTAGTATAGTAAAACATTGAACTTATCAGTTGAAATGATTGATTACTCTACTGTTCTTCTACAAGGATGGCTTTGGCCAAAGTATTGTACTTCTGATATAAAATAAAATAACACTTTGTCCAAAATATTGAACTTATAAAGTAAATTAAAGTAAAGTTGGTGGAGTGTCCTATTGTCGGTATCAGCTGGACAGCAAAGGAGTCTATCCCCTTTTTGCTAGTGCTAGACCAGGGAGATTGTTTTTACTTAGGTGGAGTGCTACACCTAGCAACAACTCACACATTAGATTACCCAATCTGTACTACTCATGCACTGAGTTGGCAGGGATCGGTGTTGAACCAGGAATATTGCGATTCCTTGGCGGGTGCTAGTATAGTAAAATATTGAACTTATCAGTTGAAATGATTGATTACTCTACTTGTAGAATATCATTCTCTCCAAATTTCAAAGCAATCGGATGTTTCTCGAAGGAATTATTGGAACACACCAAGGAATATGGTTCTGGTAATTGAAGCCTTTGATTTAGCCATGGCTAACCACATATTCATTTATTAGCAAGAAACCCCTTTCCCATTTAGTCTTGCAGATCCATTACTACTGAAAAGCGAATTTGATCCTCACTGGGTGCCCCATACTTTAACCTTGTATCAAATTCTATCTTTGGTGAATGGATTTGGGTAAATAATGGTGTCCTATTGTGGTATAATGGTTAGCAAGCTAGTCTTGTAAATCTGTTACTACTGAAAAGTGAGTTCAATCCATGCTGGATGCCCCATAATTGTGACCTTGTGTCAAATTCTACCTGTAGGGTAAATGGTTTTGTTTTATTCATTCTTAGTGGGCACTCATTTTTTTAATTCAGTTTTTTTAAACCCATCTCTTAAACCTATTTTCCCATTTAACCCATAGGTGGAAACCCAACATGTACTGCCACTTCGGGTCAGAATGGACCTGGAAGTAATGGTGAAGGGTACTCCATATTGGCCAGAGCTCTAAAATTGAAACTTCACCATCAGATAGATTTTAACATCATACCCAAGACATTAAGACCCTCGGCTACCACCTTCTAGCACATATATGATAAAAAAGGTTAGGACCTACCATAAAGGCAATAGGACAATTATGTCAGTGCTAGGACTTGACGTGACCAGCCAACTGATCGGGGAGGCCTATCTGACAGCCCGCCTAGCCTAAGTAAAGGCGAACGTGGAGGACTGCATGCCATGGACAACTGAGCCACCAGATTTCCATCCTTAAGCACCACGGGTCAACACCCACGGCCAACAGATGGCCTCAAGCCAAGATCTATAAGACGTGGGGTATAATGATCTTGCCCAGTCACGAGGGCTAATGGCGTACTGACAGTTGGTTTGAGTTGTGCTTCTCCCAGACTGTTTGTTAGGGTAGGTCGATTTTTCACTTTGAAAAATCAAATTGCCCATCTATGCCAAAATAGTGTGTTAGTATACTGAATACTGATACCAAAAACGAGATATTTTACATGTACTATTGTTTGAGAAAATAGCATCAAAGATCGTCTGTTACAGCTTAATTAATGAGGTAAAAAGTAGCACATCAGAAGTGTCGGTGGCGGGGGGAGGGACATATTTTCAATTTGAATTCTATTTATAATATTTAATTCGTTTCATTTTAATAAAATAAAATATATTTCTGATTTAAATATTAAAAACGGTAAATCTTCTAGCCAATTTCTAGGATGAATTTTGGGAAAACGAGGATTTTTATTGCATTTTAGATCTTTGATGCTATTTCCTCAAACAATGGTACAAGTAAAAGATCTATTTTTTGTATCAGGATTCAGTATATGAACAAACAACTTTTGCAGAGGTGGACAATATGATATTTTTTTAAAGTGAAAAATTGACCTACCCTTCTGTTTGTGTCATTATAACTAGAGAACTCGGAATGTCTTGCTGTTTTACGCATAACTGGAGTAAGAAAAGTAAAGTTGGATTCATGCCTTTCCCAAGGGTAATAGCATAAAACGTAGATTCTAATGTCCATATGTCCGAGTTCCTCCGTTGTCCATTTTAAAAACTAGCAAACATATGCACTCTCCAGACGTAAGTATTTTAGTTTTAACTAGCAAAAGTATGCGACCCCTGTAATAAAATGTATTAGAAAGACTAACGAAACTAACTATAACGAATAAAAATAGTAGACTTACTTTAATGTTATTTTAATTAATGTCTATATAAAATTATATATAGGATTGTTTTTAATACGTTTGAGAATAACATAATAGTATTAGAAATCAGTAACTTGCAAATAATTATTTATTAAACTCAGTTTTGTTAAAATCATTATGCAAATTATTCCCACTATATACTTTGCAAATTTTTATTTCTTAGAGATATATAACACGTATTTCAAGATTTTAAATGCATTAATAATATGGACAGTTTTGTGGGAAATCTAACTCAGCTAGACTTTAATAGACATCGCAAATGAATAAGATGCTAGTTAAGATTAAATAATGACTATTTCATAATCGTTGAGAATATGACATTCAATAACTAAAAAAATCTTGACGTCAGTGGTGACGTAGTTTCGGTTACAGACACACAATTACATAATGTCCATCATGATAAAGATGTAATGAAATACATTAAATTACAAAGACTAACGAAATTGGTTATCTGTCATCAGGAAATCTGCTCTCAATAAGTTAAAGCGACAATTCTTCCAAGACGTTGTTGTATCAGTGCTACTATATGGCTGCACCACTTTGACCCTAACGTCCAAAAGTGAATTGTATGTTTGTCTCTTTGTCCATTCCTCCAGTACTGAGTTTGCACTTCACCGTGCACACCACACTTGTAACCCTGGACCGTACTAACTAAACCTGAGTAGATATTGATTAACATTCCCGCCGTGGAAAACCTCGTGTCCTCGCCGGCATTACCTTCCTCCTATTTTTTGTCGGCTCCCTCAATCCGCCCCCCCCCCCAAAAAAAGCCCTGTGCACGAAGCCACCCCATCGACCCCAGGGAAAGGAAACGATCCAGAGACAGGGCCAACAGCAAGACACATAAATAAATTTGGCTGGGCCTTTTCAAGTCGAACCCTTTCTTGGGTGGGTGGGGACTTCAAACACATCTATGTCCGTTTTGGCCGTTATGTGAATGAATAATGAGGTAAGGATCCGGGGTTGTTTTATTTAAGAAGTCAGTGAAAGGAAGAAAGGAAAGAAAGAAAGAAAGAAAGAAAAAAGGGGTTTTATATAAATAGATCATTAAAGAAATAGACGAGAGAAGAAAGAAAGAAAGAAAGAAAGAAAGAAAGAAAGAAAGAAAAACTGGGTTTTAGATTAATAGATAATTAAAGAAATAAGAGGAGAAAGAAAGAAAGAAAGAAAGAAAAAAGAAAGAAAGAAAGAACTAGGAGAGAGAAAGAAATGATTAAAGAAACGAATGAATAGTAAATAAAAAAGAAAGAGAAGTAAGGAAGGAAGGAAGGAAGGAGGAGGATGTAGTAAGAAAACGGGTTTTTAGATGAATAGATAATTGAAGAAATAGGTAGAGAAAAAGAAAGAAAGAAAAAAGAAAAAAAAGAAAGAAAGAAGAAAAAAACTGTAATGAATGAATAGTAAATGAAAAAGAAAGAGAAACAAACAAAGGAACGAAAGAACGAACGAACGACGAAAACAGGGTTTTAGATTTATATCATTAAAGAAATAGATAGAGAAGAAAGAAAGAAAGAAAGAAAGAAAGAAAACTGGGTTTTAGACTAATAGATGATTAAAGAAATAAGAGGAGAAAGAAAGAAAGAAAGAAAGAAAGAAAACTGGGTTTAGACTAATAATGATTAAAGAAATAAGAGAGAAAGAAAAAAGAAAGAAAGAAAGAAAACTGGTTTTAGACTAATAGATGATTAAAGAAATAAGAGGAGAAAGAAAAGAAAGAAAAAGAAAAGAAAGAAAGAAAGAAAGAAAGTAAAACAGTATATTATATGAATATATCATTAAAAAAA
>CM042167.1:38632365-38634865 GCA_023376005.1 Doryteuthis pealeii
ACTTTTTAGGACGTGCGTCCTAACTGTTTTGTATCTCGTATTCATTTATGTATATTTCACCTACGTTAGAAAATTACTCAGAGCCTTCTAACTTATTATAAAATGTGACAGAATGGTTCTGACGTGGAACCATGGTCATATATATATATATATATTGAGAAAACACGAACACAAGAAAAAAGTGAAACTGTCAGTTTACTAAACACTGTATTCTCTACTCTAACACCACACACACACACATATATATATATATATATATATATATATATATATATATATATATATATATAATATATATATATATATGAAAAGATGAATGAAAACATCACACAATGCTGTTAAAGAGAAAACAATTCATAATATAATCATGGCTGATACTGATCAATATTTCGATTTTACAAGAATCATCATCAGAGCTCATTCACTCCGTGGTGTTTTGGTCGAATATATATATATATATATATATATATATATATATAATATATATATATATATATTATATGAGGTAAAATATGAGGAGTGAAAGAATAAAACTCAGAACAAAAATGTATAGTTTATTTCGCTCATTCTGTCGGATTCATTCCAACCCCCTTTCCTCATATATATATATATATATATATATATATATATATATATATATATATATATATATATGAGATAGGTCAGTGTGGACATGGACTCAACAACTGGTTACTGACAGATTTTCGATCTTTGGACCAGGCTGAAGATCGTATCGGCGAGAAACTATCAGTAACCAGGTGTTTATTCCATCATCACGCTACCTTAACTCAAATATAGACGCTCTATTAATGATATTGACCAATGTCATCTTGTGAATATACCACCAATATTATCCACATATATATATATATATATATAATATATATATATATATATATATATATCGGGCGAAAGATAGATAGAGAGAGAGGGGGAGAGAGAGAGCAGAGAAGAAGAAAAAATATTTTATATGTAAAAATTGAGGAGAGAGTCTGTGTGTGTCTGTGTGTGTGTATCTGTGTGTTTAAGCGTACGTGTGTATATGTCTTTACGAGTGTGTGTGTGTGTGTGTGTGTGTGTGTGTGTGTGTGTGTGTGTGTGTACATAAGCATTTATAGGTATTTATATACATTAAGTTTCTTTGCTTCTCCGCCGTTGAGATAATTAGAAAGAAGCCCTATAAAATCATCCAACCAAGTCTGCGTGATGACAATGATTCAATATTTAAAGAATTTTATATCAGTTCCGTCGCACTGGAATATTCCAGCTTCTGCTATATTTGGTAAGAGTTGGGATCTTTGGAAATTAATGAATGTTTGCTCTTCAACCAATTTCATCGATTTTTATCGGCGTTCTTGTGCCACTCCTTTTGATGTCGCCCTCTCACAAGACTCTACAAGTTCTACAGTCTTCGTGGTATACCTTGGATTCTTTCGCGATCTCCGGACCAATTCTCTGAAATTAGAATTTGCTTACATATTGCTTTCAACATTAAATACAGCATCTAAAAAAAACAAAAAAAAAAAAACAAAGATGTACACCCTTACCAATTTTTTTCTGCTAAGAAAAAGCTAGACGAAAAAAGTCCAATGAATTCTTTTTTAAGCTGTGGCCGTGTCATTACTACTGTGTAGCTGCACTTCATACTTAATTGCAATTCCAATGTTTTAAGAGACAAGGAATTAAAAAGATTTGCAATCATTATAAGCGTGTAAGCACTTTTTACTTAATTGTAAATTAAGTAAAGTCGTCGGGGCGGCCTAAAGTCGGTATCAGCCAGTCAGCGAGGGAGTCTATCCCCTTTTCAATAGCGCTAGACCAAGGAGATTGTTTTTAGCATCTGAGGTGGAGCGCCACACCTACCATCAGCTCCTTACTTTACCGCACAGATCCTGGTGTTACTCATACGCTGAGTTGGCGAGGACCGGTATCGAACTAGTAACCTTGTGGTTTCTAGCCGAACGCTCTACCGACTGAGCTAACCCGGCCCATTATGTTTTAAGTGCTAATGAATTAATATGGTTGACCACCCGACCTCATCGGTCATCCCCACTGGCAAGTCCTCCTCACGACTTCCAAAATCCTCACAGAATTGATTGGGCAAACAGTTTGCTATAGATCTGCCAAATTTGGTACGCCTAGTTATTGGACCAAGTTTTAATGTAAAACATTTTAATGTAAAATAAAATAAATAAATGTGTGCCACATTATTATTGTGTTCCGGTGGCCGTATAATTGAAAAAATAACGAGCGCGGGCCATATTATTATTGTGTTCAATACTTGCTAGTCAGAACGAAAGCTCAGAGAAAAAGATGTAAAACAAAATTCATCTTCCCATGTTATATTCATGGATGAGTGGCGTAAGATGAACAAAATCAAATTTAACCAACATATTTACTTTCAAAACATTAGCAGAAAGGTTTAGTGAGATTTGTGAAACTGAAGTTTGCCTTTCAAGATATCGTCAATGTTTGGTTTGGAATTGCTACATCCAATTAA
>CM042167.1:38637767-38650267 GCA_023376005.1 Doryteuthis pealeii
AGAAAATATAATACGCTAACAAAATGATTTTTTGAAGCTTAAAGAAAATAACTTTGAATTGTCCAATAACTTGGGGGGAAGATAGAGGTGTGGGGGCTTTTTAATTGTTTATGTGTTCTTTTTACTTTTTTTTGAGTGTTGTTCTTGCTGTAAGGATTTGTTGTAAGATGTTGTTTTATAGGGAAAGTAAAATATAAGGACTTAAGAACATAATGTTTCTTCAATAAATGTAATACCTCTATAATAAAGATCTAAACATATCCTTATCATTATTATATAACTGATAAAAACTTCTTTTAATGTTTTTTTTTTTAATAAAATTATCTATTCATTATAAATAAGTTATTATGAATAATTTGGGAAAATTTCATTAAAATTCAGACAATTCCCTGACTTTTGGTAATAGTTTGAAAAAAAATAAGATAATTTTTTTTTAACTCTCTTTTCTATCATTGTTTAATATTCTATCTGTCTATCTATCTATACTATCTTTCTCTCTCCTCTCTCCTCTCTCTATATATATATATATATATATATATATATTTATACATTATATATATAATCTATCTATATAAAGAGTTAAGTAAGTAAAAAGGAAAAGAAATCTGACCGTATATCTAGATAAAGGTATGAAAACACACAATATTTGTTAAAAATAATATAATTTTTTATATCCATTCTAAATAGCTAATACTGAACATATCATTTCGATTCTAAAAACATCATCATCAGACATGTTTTTAATCCGGAACTCTCTCGATGAGTCCGGATTTAAAACATGCACTGTGAATGATGTTTTATAAATCACAAATATTGTTCAAATATATACTATGAAAAAGATATAAAAACACTTCATTTTAACAATATTGTGTGTTTTCATACCCCTATTTTATCTATCTATCTATCTTCTATCTATCCTATTATATATATTTATATATATATATATATATATATATATATTATATATATATATATATATATGTATTTAATATACAAGCGTGTTGGTAGATCCTTGCGGAGAGAAAAAAAACGCAGCCAGAAAAGTTTTTGATTGTAAAAAATATACTAACCTAAAACATCAACCAGGAAGAAAGAATCTTTTTGAAAAAAAAAAAGGATCATTAAAGATATTCGTACCAAAACAAAAAATAATCTATTGGTAAACAGTATTGGCCAAAAAAAAAACAATTTCTATGGATATATATGTATATATAGAATATATATATAATATATTTTCATATAACCGCTAGGAGAGAAGCTAATATGTAAAAAGTGCTCGATACCTTAAGTAAGAGCCTATAATTAAAAGAGTCACATTTTAGCTCCTTAAGAGCTTTTATGCGTAAATAACTAAATTTTACTATGGTTTTCGTCTGACTCATTAGATATCTTTATCTAGATCTATCTATCTATCTATCTACTCTCTCTTCTCTATCTCTATATAATATATATAATAATATATAATATATATATATATATACTATCTGTGTGTGTTTTTTTATTAAACGCGGGTTATGTGCATCGCTTCTCAAAACTGGTTCTGGTGATAGCCTTCTCTTCGTCTGTGTGCGTCTCTCTCTCTCTCTCTCCACTTCTCTCTCGTCTGCTCATCGTCTCTCTCATCTATCTCCCACTCTCTCTCTCTCTCTCTCTCAACAAGCTCTATGTAGGCACTGGCCATAGTCAGTGTCAGAATAGCCGAATTTCCAGATTAACAAGAGCATGTATCCTCTTTTGGCAACCGTACGCTACACACCTTGTAATATCTAAGGTCAACATTGGCATGGAGGCCCACTCACAAGATATACAATACGCCACTGGGTTGAGGGAGGGGAGGGGGATAAGATCTACGACGGGTCTTATTTCTCTTTATTTATAATACTCACACCACCCCCATACGCTCTAATCCCATAAGGCTTTTTTTATCAGTCCTAGCTACAAGGTTCAAGGTCTTGTATAAGACATGAGGATTCAATGACCGTGGCCAATATCTGTTGGTTGGTTGGTTGTTGTTGGTTGGGGGTTGGTTGGATTTTTACAGCATGTCAACTCATTTGACGATTTTTATGCTGAAGATCGGTAATGAACCAGGAATAATTGCGATTCCTTGGCGGGTGCTTAGTATAGGTAAAATATTGAACTTATCAGTTGAAATGATTGATTAGCTGCTACTGTTCCTTCTACAAGGATGGCTTTGGCCAAAGTATTGTACTTCTGATATAAAATTAAAATAACACTTTGTCCAAAATATTGAGCTTATAAAGTAAATTAAAGTAAAGTTGGTGGAGGACTTATTGTCAGTATCAGCTGGACAACAAAGGAGTCTATCCCCTTTTTGCTAGTGCTAGACCAGGGAGATTGTTTTACTGAGGTGGAGTGCTACACCTTAGCAACAACTCACACATTAGATTACCCAATCTGTACTACTCATGCACTGAGTTGGCAGGGATCGGTATTGAACCAGGAATATTGCGATTCCTTGGCAGGTGCTAGTATAGTCAAATATTGAACTTATCATTTGAAATGATTGATTACTCTACTTGTAGAATATCATTCTCTCCAAATTTCAAAGCAATCGGATGTTTCTCGAAGAATTATTGGAACACACCAAGGAATATAGTTCTTAAACCTATTTTCCCATTTAACCCATAGGTGGAAACCCAACATGTACTGCCACTTCGGGTCAGAATGGACCTGGAAGTAATGGTGAAGGGTACTCCATATTGGCCAGAGCTCTAAAATTGAAACTTCACCATCAGATAGATTTTAACATTATACCCAAGACATTAAGACCCTCGGCTACCACCTTCTAGCACATATATGATAAAAAAAGTTTAGGGCCTACCATAAGGGCAATAGGACTTGACGTGACCAGCCAACTGATCGGGGAGGCCTATCTGACAGCCCGCCTAGCCTAAGTAAAGGCGAACGTGGAGGACTGCATGCCATGGACAGCTGAGCCACCAGATTTCCATCCTTAAGCACCACGGGTCACCACCCACGGCCAACAGATGGCCTCAGGCCAAGATCAAGAAGACGTGGGGTATAATGATCTTGCCCAGTCACGAGGGCTAATGGCGTACTGACAGTTGGTTTGAGTTGTGCTTCTCCCAGACTGTTTGTTAGGGTAGGTCGATTTTTCACTTTAAAAAAATCAAATTGTCCATTTATGCGAAAATAATGTGTTAGTATACTGAATACTGAAACCACAAACGAGGTATTTTACATGTACTATTGTTTGAGGAAATAGCATCAAAGATCGTCTGTTACAGCTTAATTAATGAGGTAAAAAGTAGCATATCAGAGGTGTCGGTGGTGAGGGGGGCACATTTTCAATTTGAATTCTATTTATATTTAATTCGTTTCATTTTAATAAAATAAAATAACATTTCTGATTTAAATATTGAAAACGGTAAATCTTCTAGCCAATTTCTAGGATGAATTTTGGCAAAACGAGGATTTTTAGTGCATCTTAGATCTTTGATGCTATTTCCTCAAACAATGGTACAAGTAAAATATCTATTTTTTTGTATCAGGATTCAGTATACGAACAAACAAGCTTTTGCAAAAAGGTGGACAATATGATATTTTTTTACAGTGAAAATTGACCTACCCTTCTGTTTGTGTCATTATAACTAGAAGACTCGAAGTCTTGCTGTTTTACGCATGAACTGAGGTAGAAAAGTAAAGTTGATCATAGCCTTTCTCAAGGGTATAATAGTCATAAAAGGTAGATTTCTAATGTCCAGTAATGTCCGAGTTCCTGCTCCGTGTCCATTTTAAACACAAGCAAACATATGCACTCTCCAGACGAAAAGTATTTTAGTTTTAACTAGCAAAGATATGCGCCCGCCCTGGGCGTAAGTATTTAGGTTTTCATGTAATAAAATGTATTAGAAAGACTAACGAAACTACCTATAACGAATATGAAAAGAGGTAGACTTACTTTAATGTTATTTTAATTTGATGTCTATAATAAATTATAATATAAGGAAAAAAAATTACTTTTAAATAACATTTGAGAATAACATAATAGGTATTAGAATAACAGTAACATTCAAAACATATTTTAATTAACCAGCTTTGTTAAAATCATATGCAAATTAATTCCGCACTATATACTTTGCAAATTTTTACTTCTTAGAGATATTATAGACCATATTTCAAGATTTAAATATGCATTACTAATATGGGCATTTTGTGAAAATCTAACTCCGGCTAAGACTTTAATAAAACAGTGCAATGAATAAGATGCTAATTAAGATTAAATAAATGACTACTTCATATCGTGAGAAAATATAAGCATTCAATACCTAAAAATCTTGACGTCAGTGGTGACGTTAGTTTCGTTACAGACCACAATTTAACATAATCTGCCATCATGATAAAGATGTAATGAAATACATTAAATAAAAGACTAAAAACGAAATTAGTTATCAATCATCAGGAAATCTGCTCTCAATAAGTTAAAGCGACAATTCTTATCAAGGACCGTTGTTATAGATCAGTGCTACTGTATGGCTTGCACCACTTTGACCCTAACGTCCAAAAGTGAATTGTATGTTTGTCTGTTTTGTCCTCCTCACAGTTGCACTTCAGCTGTGCAAATCACGCACACTTGTAGCCCTGGACCGTACTAACTAACTGAGTAGATATTGATTAACATTCGCCGTGGGAAAACTCGTGTCCTCGCCGGCATTAACCTTCCTCTATTTTTTGTCGGCTCCCTTCAATCCGCCCCCCCCGCCAAAAAAAACCTGTGCACGAGCCACCCAATCGACACCCCAGCGAAGGAAACGATCGCTAGAGACGGCCAACAGCAAGACACAACACATAAATAAATTTGGAGGCATGGGCCTTTTCAAGTCGAACCCGAGTTTTCTTGGTGGGTGGGGACTTCAAAGCACATCTATGTCGCGTTTGAGTTATGTTGGATGAATACATAGAGGTAAGGATGGCGCCGGGGTTGTTTTATTTAAGAAGTCAGTGAAAGGAAGAAAGGAAAGAAAGAAAGAGAAAGAAAGGGTTTTATATAAATAGATCATTAAAGAAATAGACGGAGGAAAAGAAAGAAAAGAAAGAAGAAAAGAAAGAAAGAAAGAAGAAAGACTGGGAGAGAGAAAGAAATGATTAAAAACGATGAATAGTAAAATAAAAAAAGAAAGAGAGAAGGAAGGAAAGAAGGAAGGAAGGGAATGTAGGAAGAAAACGAGGGTTTTAGATGAATAGATAATTGAAAAATAGGTAAGAAGAAAGAAGAAAAGAAAAAAAGAGAAGAGAAGGAAGAAAGACTGTAACGAATGAATAGTAAAATGAAAAAGAAAGAGAAACAAAAACAAACGAACGAACTAACGAACGAACGATAGAAAACAGGGTTTTAGATTTAAATATCATTAAAAAGAAATAGATAGAGAAGAAAGAAAGAAAGAAAGAAAGAACAAAACTGGGTTTTATGAGCTAATAGATGATTAAAGAAATAGAGGAAGAAAGAAAGAAAGAATAGAAGAAGAGAAAGAAAGAAAGAAAGAAAGAAAAGAAAGTAAAACAACTGATATATTATATGAAATATATCATTAAAAAAATAGGTGAATGAAGAAAAGTAAGGAAGGAAGAAGAAAGAAAGAAAGAAATGAAATGAATGAATGAAAATGGGATTTTAGATGAGTAGATCATTAGAGAAATAGGCGGAGGAGAAAGAATGAAAGAAAGAACTGGGAGTAGAGAAAAGAAATGATTAAAGAAAACGAATGAATAGTAAATGAAAAAGGAGAAAAAAGGAAGGAAGGAAGGAAGGGGGGGAGGATGTAGGAAGAAATACGGGGTTTAGGGAATAGGTAGAGAGAATAGGTAGAAGAAGAAAAAGAAAGAAAGAAAAGAAAGAAAAAAAAATGTAACGAATGAATAGGTAAATGAAAAAGGAAAGAGAAACAAACGAACAAACGAACGAAAAAACGAACGAACGAACGAACGAACGACGAACGAAGAAAACAGGGTTTTAGATATATATATCATTAAAGAAATAGATAGAGAAGAAAGAAAAAAAAGAAAAGAAGAAAGAAAGAAAGAAAGAAAGAAAGAAAGAAAGAAAGAAAGAAAGAAAGAAAGAAAGAAAGTGATTAAAAACCATAAATGCAGACGAGTGTCCTTGACAATATTAATGATGCTTACGAAATATGCAATAACATAAAATGAGACAATGAATTTGTTCTGCTTATTCCACTATTTTTTTTTCTACATTCATTCACACTTCTTTCTTTCATTTTCTTCATTCTAATTTGCTCTCTTTCTTTTTCTTCAAACCTTCTTTCTATCTCTCTCTTGTAAACTCTTCTTTATAATCTAATCATATTCCTTCACCTTCTTCCAATGTCTTTCATTAAATTCTCCTTTTGATAATTGTTCTTCTTTCGTTTTATTTCTCCTTTATTCTAAACTCTTTCTTCCAATTTTTCTTATAATTTTCTTCTTCTTTCCCTCTGTTTCTTTCTAATCTCTTTCTTTCTTTCTTTAATTCCCTTCTTTACAAACCTCTTTTTCTTCTTTCCATTTCCCACTCTTTTTTTTTTTCTCTCTCTCTCTCTCTCTCTCTCTCTCTCTCTCTCATCTCTCTCTCTCCTCTCTCTCTCGTCTCTCTCACAACAGCATTTTTCCTTCTTTTTCATTTTTGCTTTTCTCTCTGCCACTCGCATCGTCTTTGCTCCTTCTAAGTCCTCTATTTCTTTTCTCTCCCCCCCTTTGTTATTTTCCTTACTGCATTCTTATCTAATCTTTCTTTTTCCTTTTTTTTTATTTCTCATCTTTTTCTTTCTTTATTTCTTCAGTTTTTCCTTATCATGTTTCTTTCTTATTTTCTTTCCTTCTTTCTCTTCTTATCCATTCGTATCTTCTTCCCTTTTTTTCTTTTCCTTCCTTACCTTAACATATTTTTCTTTCTTTCTTCTTCTTTCTTTTCTTCTTTCTTTCTTCGTTCTTTTCTTCTTTCTTCGTTTTTCCTTCTTAACTTCGTTTTTCTTATTTTCTTTCTTCTTTCTTTCTTCGTATTATCTTCTTTGTTACTCTTCTTTCTTCTTAACTTCTTTTTTTTTCTTATTTCTTTCTTTCTTTCTTTCATCTTCTTTCTTTTTTTTATTCTTTCTCTTATTCTTTTCTTTTTATTTCTTACCTTTTTTAATTTTTTCTTTATGTTTTTTCAATTCTCGTACTTCTTTTCTACTTTCCGTCTTTCTTACAACTTCTCTGTCTCTTTTCTTCTTTCTTCCTTTCTTCGCTCTCTCTTCTTTCTTTCTTCTTTCATTCCATCCATCTTATCTTATTTTCTTTTTTCTTCTTTTTCTTCTTATCTTCTTTTCTCCTTTTACTTTTCTAGTTTCTTTTTTACCCATCAAGAATGAATTAAAAAAAAAACGTTTTCGATAATAAATAACCCAACAAGGGTTGACATGACGTAAAAATACTAACCATGCATCTCTATCTATCTATCTATCTATCTATCTATCATACACACACACACACATTTTCCTTCATTCCTTTATTTTTCCTTCTCACTTTCCTCTTCTCCTACGTTTTCTTTTTAAATCTTTAAATTTCATTTAATGATAAAAATGTCGATCAGCTCAAACTCACACACTTTCTTCTTCCTTGTAACGGCGGCAGCAGCAGCAGTAGTTGTAGTAGTATTGGTGATATTCTTTAAGAACATGATTCTTTTATTCTTTTATTCTTTTATTCCTATATTCTAAAACGAGGGCCTTTGATCTTGTCGCCGATTACACAATTCATTTGGTCACAATTGCCGCGGCTTTTTGTCAAACGTTTCCGATCCTCATTAACTGTCTGACTTTTCTCGTGTTTTGCTTTTAATTTACATTTATTTATTTTTATTATTTTTTATGTTGTTTTTTTGTTTTTGATTTTTTTCCCCCATTTCTTTGATTTTATTTCTATTTTCTCGTTTCCACATGGACGATTCCGTCTTTTGAAAACAACCACAGTCTTTTCAATAGCAATGAGTTCACCTTTCTATCATTATGCCAGCTTTTTTGGAAAAAATATATACTCCCCCATCTCTGTCTCTTTCTAGATATAAACAATTTATTTATATATATATATATATATATATATATATATATATGGGTGTGTGTGTGTGTGTGTATGTGTGTGTGTATGTATAATATAATATATATATATATTATATACAGAGGAAGAGACAAAGACAAAGAAGATTTATATCAAAATGTTAATCTTTGTTCTCTGTTTTACTCTCTCTCTCTCTCTCTCTCTCTTTCTCTCTCTCTCTCTCTCTCATTCTATTATCTATATCTATCTATCTATCTATATATATATATATATATATGCTTGTTTTGATGAACGCATAGACAAAAACTAAGTGGTACCAAACGCCGTTGACTTTATTTCTACGTACTATCTCACTTAAATATATATTTTCACTCATTGATATTGAGCACTCTTTATATATAAATATCGCAAACTATATATATATATATATATATATATATATATATATATATTTAATAATAATAGCTATATTTATAAGTAAATAGTGCTCAATATCGTGGATAGAGCATTTACATCAAAGTTAGAGTAGCGTGGACATGAGGTCAAAGGTGCATGGTTACAGACGGTTTTTCGCCTATGCGACTTTCAAACCAAGTTTGGTTTGAAAATGGCATAGGTAAAAAAAACTCTCAGTAACAATGCACCGTTGACTTTATGTCCATGCTACTATGCTACCTAACTTTTATATATAATATATATATATATATATATATAATTATATATATATATATATATATGAGGTAGGTAAAAGGATAGTGAACAAGAAATGATAACTCAAAACAAATCTAAGAGTTGAAATATTTCGTCCGATTTATACGGACATCCTCAGTCGAAAAATGTATGAGGATGTCCGTATAAATCGGACGAAATATTTCAACTCTTAGATTTGGTTTTGAGTTATCATTTCTTGTTCACTATCCTTTTACCTACCTCATACTGTCGGATTCTACTACATCCATCCTATCTTCATATATATATATATATATATATATATATATATAAATATATATGTGTGTGTTTTGTGTGTGTGTGTGTGTGTGTGTGTTGTGTGTGTGTTGGGTTGCGTTACAGACTGATAGGTACGCGTTCAGCGTCCCTGACCCACAAAAATCCAGGACACAGTAAAATTGTTTCCATCCGTCCCAGTGTTTTTCTATTTTCTTTCCTCACCATTTCAAGCTAACTGTAAATGCATTTCAATAATTCTTAGAAATGAATTATACAGGATATGTTAGAAGGTAGGAGTTAGACGGCTTTAGTAGATTCCCCAGATCATAAATAAAAACCCTACAATTTATTAAGAAACTTTAGTTTGGATCCATAAATTTTCCCGGGGACTCTTTCAGAGCAAATATGTGGGTCCCAGGACGCACTAAATCATAAATCTATCAGCATCACAGGAGCTATAAATAATTTCCTTTTTTTAAATGCATGTTGTAATTACGCATTTCAAAATTCCAATGTTTTAAACGCAACAGGAAATTACCTGATTAAAAAGGTCCTTCATCGGTCATTCTTAATTCAGTAGTGAAAGAGTGCATATCATAATTTAATCTATGATCTCAAGTCTGTAAAATGAACGAACTGAAAGTTCATATATAAATTTACCAACCCCTCCGCACGAACAGGATGCGACACAAGGTCAATTTATTAAGCGGAGTTTAACAGGTTTGAATTCAGAGTTTTCCTTCTCCTAGACTGGTCACCTAGCCATGGTTAAAGAGTCCAGTCTGCGCTGCTATTTATCCATAGCTGGAAGGAGAATTGAATTCATACATTTCCCAAGGTTATTAGCACCATATGAAATGCCAACAGCTTCGTTCAGGAATTGAACTCGGATCGCCGTGTCCATTTTCTACGACTCTAACCATTAGACCACGCGCCTCCATCAGTGCATATGGAACATGTAATGCCATGGGAGTTTTTGAATAACAAAAAAACGCTACGGAAACAACTGTAGCGATTGACTGCCCCTGCTGGGATGGACTTGTGTCCACAAGGGTCATTTTCCAATACCGCGAGGGTTTTGCCAACACGTGACACTACTGGCTTGACACTATACAGCAGCCCGGGAACTTCTCACTCTCTTTCTATGGGCTAGACGCGCGGTGTCTCAGTTCATTAAGCGGAGGACCCCCCCCCCCAACTATTAGTAAATCACTCTCTTATTTCTTCATGAACTCTTTCTCACTTCTTTAGGACGTGCGTCCTAACTGTTTTTGTATCTCGTATTCATTTATGTATATTTTCACCTACGTTAGAAAATTACTCAGAGCCTTCTAACTTATTATAAAATGTGACAAAATGGTTCTGACGTGGAACCATGGTGGTGGTTTAAGTCATTAGTTAGGGAAAAGTTTGATAGGTAACGGAAAATTTTGAAGAATGATGTCAGAGGAGATGCGTGGCATTGATTTTTAATTGGAAGAGGAATGACGAGGCGAATGGGGAGAAAGGAAGAGTCAGAGGTGATAGTTTGGTGAGATTGAGCCTGGTCACGTATCACATTTGGTACCGTGGCCAACATAGTATCACATGTGGTACGTGCCCTCATATAGGTTCACAAAAAAACCACACATCTAATTCTTAAACAACTAAGAAAATGTGTAGCCAAGATGACATAACTGACTGCCAAATTCGAAACTGTTTTATCTTTTATTTTTCTTATTTTTCTAGTGATACTACATTGATAAAATGGACCGAAACCATCTCTCTGACTATGTATGTTAAAATAGGGGCGATCTAGATGAATGCAGAGCTCGCCAAAATATCAAGTCACTTTTTTTACTCAATCAGCTGAGATATGATGACATTTCGGCTGACATGTCAGATTTTGTCCACACCGATTGCCTTAATAAGTTCAATCAATATTCTTTAAGAGAACTGGAGAAATGCAATCCGTGAAAAAGTACTCGAGAATTAGCACTTAACCTCAACACATCCAAACCTAAAATCTACTGCCATTTGACAAAGAGAGAAAAAGTGATCAAGCTGGGCGTTTGGGACCCTAACACAGTTTCTGTGAGGTCATTTACTCTGGCTTGGTTGAGTCAGCTCCATCCAACGAATTCACCAAACCCTGCATGCATATCTCGGTCTGGGGAAGATGTTCTTGTTTTACGAAGATTTCCACATATATAGAATTCTCTCTCTCTCTCTCCTTCTCTCTTTCTCTCTCTCTCTCTATATATATATATATATATATATATATATATATATATATATATGAGAAAACAAGAAAGAAGTGAAACTGTCAGTTACTAAACACTGTATTCGCTACTCTAACACACACACACACACACACACATATATATATATATATATATATATATATATATATATATATATATATGAGGTAAAATATGAGGAGTGAAAGAATAAAACTCAGACAAAAATGTGTAGTTTATTTCGCTCATTCTGTCGGATTCATTCCAATCCCTTTCCTCATATATATATATATATATAATATATATATATATATATATATATATATATATTATATATGAGATAAGGCAGTGTGGACATGGACTCAACAACTGGTTACTGACAGATTTTCGATCTTTGGACCAGGCTGAAGATCGTATCGGCGAGAATCTATCAGTAACCAGGTGTTTATTCCATGATCACGCTACCTTAACTCAAATGTAAACGCTCTATTAATGATATTGACCAATGTCAGCTTGTGAATATACCACCCATATTATCTACAGTATGTATATATATATATATATATATATATATTATATCGGGCGAAAGATAGATAGAGAGAGAGGGGGAGAGAGAGAGAGCAAGAAGAAGAAAAAATATTTTATATGTAAAAATTGAGGAGAGAGTCTGTGTGTGTCTGTGTGTGTGCATCTGTGTGTGTAAACGTACGTGTGTATATGTCTGTACGAGTGTGTATGTGTGTGTGTATGTGTGTGTGTGTGTGTGTGTGTGTGTACATAAGCATTTATAGGTATTTATATACATTAAGTTTCTTTGCTTCTCCGCCGTTGAGATAATTAGAAAGAAGCCCTATAAAATCATCCAACCAAGTCTGCGTGATGACAATGATTCAATATTTAAAGAATTTTATATCAGTTCCGTCGCACTGGAATATTCCAGCTTCTGCTATATTTGGTAAGAGTTGGGATCTTTGGAAATTAATGAATGTTTGCTCTTCAACCAATTTCATCGATTTTTATCGGCGTTCTTGTGCCACTCCTTTTGATGTCGCCCTCTCACAAGACTCTACAAGTTCTACAGTCTTCGTGTATACCTTGGATTCTTTCGCGATCTCCGGACCAATTCTCTGAAATTAGAATTGCTTATATATTGCTTTTCAACATTAAATACAGCATCTGAAAAAAAAAAAAAAAAAAAAAAAAAAAAAAGGACACCCTTACCAATTTTTTTTCTGCTAAGAAAGCTAGACGAAAAAT
>CM042167.1:38655267-38657767 GCA_023376005.1 Doryteuthis pealeii
GAAAGATAGTTGCAATAAAGGATTGTTGCGGAGATGGCGGTCATAATGGCCGCCAATACATTTTTTTTTTAAAGTGTCTGTCTGAAAGTCAACATGTCTTGAATTTATCTGAATTTTGCGGAATGCTCCAGGTTCAAGCAAGTAATCAGTGAGGATCGAACTCAATCTAAATAGTGATTTGTCCGACTGAAACAAAATGTTCCCAACGGAATCCGCAGAGAAAAAAGTGTCGATTTGCAATAATATGAATCAATGAATAAATTTAACAGCAACGATTTATTATTTATCGAGGGAGGTTTTTAAAATTCTCAAGATTTTTTTGTCAATTCCTGTCATATGTAGATTTAATATATATAATACATATATATATATGTGTGTGTGTGTGTGTGTGTGTGTGTGTGTGTGTGTGTGTGTGTGTGTGAGGCATATATATGTATATATATACATACATACATATATATATGTATATATATATATAGGCATAGATTCATTCATAGGCATTCATAAATATATAGATTCTTACATGTACGTATATATATATATATATATATATATATATATATATATATATATATATATATATATATGTGTGTGTGTGTGTGTGTGTGTGTGTGTATACACACACATATAATATATATATATATATATATAGAGAGAGAGAGAGATAGACATTCATTTAAATTTATGAGTTTTATATATATATATATATAAATATATAATATAAATATTCATTCATTTATATATATATATATATATATATATATATATATATATATATATATATTCAATATATATACGTATAGATATTTAAATTTATACCTTCATATACATACATGTATATATATATAAATATATATATATATATATATATATATCCATTTATATATATTTGTACATTCATTCATCTATATATATATATATATATATATATATATATAATATATATATATATATATATATATATATATATTCATATACATACACATACACATATATATATAGAAATATATCTTGATATACATACACACACTCACACACATACACACACATATATATATATATACTTTCATATATATGTATTCAAATATATATATATTCATATATATATATATATACATTCCTATATATGCATATTTATATGTATATAGATTCATTTATGTATCAGTACACCTTTTCATATATAACATATAAACACACATAACATACACACACACACACAGATATATATATATATATATATATATATATAATATATATATATATATATATATATATATATTCCATCAGTAACACTGTATGTCATATAAAATACGTAGCCCGGCAAAACTCACATAATAAAGTGCCTATGCATTAATAAAGTTCAATCTGCTTTTAAATATTGTCTCAAAACAAATCTCTTCGACTAATACACGGGATCTTCATGTCAAAGTGAACTTGTGAGTAATGGCAATGAAGGTGTGACTCCACATTCCCCAGAGTTCCTGAAATGCTGCCCCTACTCCTGGAATTATTGTCATATCTAGCACACCTTTTTGGGGGGTTGGGTCATTCCCTTCTGCGTGTTATGCAGTCAGTATTTATAACTTTTAAGTGTATTTTTGTATAAGTTCCGCCGACCAAGTAAGGAATTAATAAAAGATTATTATAAACTAGCAGGACCTGTGGATATACCCCAGTATGATAATTTAATTATTACAACGTTCATATGTTTACTTAAGAGTTATTGCCAATAGTTCGATATGTAGAAAAGAATAATAATCTTGATTACCCCTCTCTCTCTCTCTCTCTCTCTCTCTCTCTCTCTCTCTCTCTCTCTCTCTTCTTTTTAAATCTGTCATTATGTTCGATTGAAAACTGATTAGCGTTATCGCTTCCGCGCGCTTATCCCTCTCTCTCAATCTTTTCCATAATCTCTTTTCTTCTTTCTTTTTTCTTATATTTTTCTCTATAACATGTCTTTTTTCTTACCTTTCTTTCTTTATAATAAAAAACTCAGCTGAGGTGTCGTCACTCATGAGAAATAAGAATTCGGTGGATAAGCAACACCAGACGATCAGAATTTACATTTTTGCATTTCACCTTGAACGAATTGGACGGTTTCATTTTTAACCAGAGGGTGTTGCAAGATAAAAACGGTTGTACAAACAGGTGTATTAATATCCAAACTAGCAGAACCTTTGGATATACCACTGTATGATATGTTTACTAAGAGCTATTGTAAGTAGGTAGTTCAATATGTAAAAAGTATAATAATCTTGGATTAACTCTCTCTCTCTCTCTCTCTCTCTCTCTCTCTCTCTCTCGTCTCTCTCTCTCTCTTCTCTCTCTCTTTCTCTCTCTCTCTCCTCTTTCTCTCTTCCCTCTACTCTCATCTCTCTCTCTCTCTCTTCTCCCCCTCTCTCTCTCTCTCTCTCTCTCCTCTCTCTCTCTCTCTCTTTTCTGTCCCTCTCTCTTTTTTTATCTCTCTCCCCTCTCTCTCTCTCCCTCTTTCTGCCTCTCT
>CM042167.1:38662767-38682767 GCA_023376005.1 Doryteuthis pealeii
GCAGGGTACCTCCGCTAACAGACACTTCTGATTCTATTTTTATTTTTATTTATTTTATTTTTTTATTCTAATACCCCCACCCCCACTCCCATTTGACGAATATTCTATTTTCTTCTTCATTTTCTTCCCGCCCCCCCCCCAAAAAAAGCAGACACCATTCCCACTAAATCTTGTGGAAGGCAGCACGGCAAGCCAGTGCCATACAACCCGCCATCTTGGCAAGACGTTAACAACAAGTCTTTTTTTCCCGCTTCAGTTGGAATCACGTGACAGCCACTGCACCCAGACAGAGTCAATCAAACGGAAGTGGAACATTTTGCAATCGCCAAAAACCAAGTCGGACACCTGCTGGCATTCCCCATTTTCAGAGACGAACAACACACTTCTTCGACTCACTCTCTTCTCGGTTTCAAATGTCTTCCTTGTATCAGCCTCTATTATTCTCTCTCTCTCTCTCTCTCTCTCTCTATATATATATATATATATATATATATATATATATATATATGTGTGTGTCTGTGTGTGTGTGTGTGTGTGTGTGTGTGTACTAGCAAAAGTATGTGCCCCTGGGCGTTAGCATTTAAGTTTTAATGTAATAAATTATTATATTTAATTTGAAAGACTAAAGAAACTAAATATGAACGAATATAAGTATAAACCTAAAGTCTTGTTTTGGCTAGAATATCTACCTATTCACGTATGTATGATTTTTTACCTAGATTCATATTGTTTTGGTGGGGTTGGGTTTTTTAAAAATCTAATTTAGCCCTTTTTTAATTATGGGTTCCCATTTCGTGTTCATTAGGTTTATAAGTTCCTAAAATTCCCACTGGATTATACAATTAGACACATGGCCTAGTGGATAAATGTTTAAGACAGTTCTAAGAGACAGTTATCTCTGGGCTGCAGGTTCAATCCTGGTCAAGGGCAGCAGTAACATAGAATAATAATTAACACAGTTTAACGTCTCTGTCCCAGTTATGGTTAGCGGAATGAGAACAGGTTCCCGAGTTCGAAAAGAAGGTTCCTGAGTCCGAGATGGTTCCCGAGTCCGACAAGAAATACCCGAAGAAGGCCGGAGGGCACATCGGCCGAAACCTTGTACAGATAACAATGAAGATGAGGACAATAGTCCGAATAATGTAGATAATATTAATCATCAAGCCTCATCTCAAACATTCAGAGACGTGGTAGAGCTAGACACAAAATTTGACTACACTGTAGTTATGAGTTACAAACTCTTTCCACAAAATAAATTTTAACCCGAGCAAGACAGATTTCACTACACAGTAGTAACGAATTAAAAACTCTTTTTTTTTTCCAAAAGAAATGTTAACTCAAACAAGACCGATTTCACTACATAATAGCAACGATTTACACACTGCTTCCCTCTTCTTCCGTTCCAGCAAAACATCTCCTTTTTATGCCTACTTGAGAGAAGGGTTCTAGGAAGGGTGAGTCTACCAATGGTCCACAGTTGTTACGCCACTATCCGCTCACCCCTATCTTAAAATTAATTTCAACATTGTTAAAACTATCCGTTCTCACTCTTACTCACACAGAGATACTAACATTTTACAAGGAGGAAATAATCAAATATAGATAGAGAGAGTGAAAGTAATATGCATAATGACAGTGAGGGACGGATCAGCTTTTTACTTAATTGCTAATTACGACTAATTGGTACCAATTAAAATGGATTTTTTCAAACATAACGTAATCCTAAAAGCAAGGTGTATTTTAGTATGAATTTTGTGTCATTAAAGTAAACAGGAAAAAAGCCTTTAGGAAATAAAAGGTGATTATCTTAGCTTTTGTATAATAATAGATAGATAGATAGATAGATAGATAGATGATAGATAGATAGATATTCCTTTTTGTTTTTAGCAATGTTACTCACTCCCCATTGTTAAATATACCTTGTCTTCTTTTTCTTCATTTCCCTTGTCCTTATCATTTTTCTTCTTTATTGTACTTTATCTTCTTCTTCTTCTTCTTCTTCTTCTTCTTCTTCTTCTTCTTCTTCTTCTAAATAAATAAATAATAAATAAATAAATAAATAAAACTATATCATTTGGTTGAGTTATAGCAACACATTTCGCGTATTTTTTTTCATCCACAAAATCACGGATAACAGGAGTGCAAAATGCTTACGCCTTCCTCACCCCTCTGCTCCAGGTCATGGTCTGACCCCCCAGGATTCAGATATCACAGGGATTGCCGAGTAAGACATGTCAGAGACTGATAGTCAGAATTTGGCATGGAAGGAATTGGTAAAGGTCTTTTTTTTTTTCAAGCAATGGAAAAAACACCTGCTGCTGCTGCTGATGATGATGATGATGATGATGATGATGTAAACTTTCCGCGGGTGGGCTGAAAAGTTAATAGGCTGAAAAGTTAATAGGATGCCGTCATATCTGTTGTGGGTGACTTTTTAACCAATGAGATCCAAGCTCTACAACACCGATGGAAGAAGTGTGTGAATCGTAAGATGGACTATGTTGTGAAATCAATTTCATTTGGTCACATTTCACGAGAGTATCTTGGTCAGCCCATGAACTTTTCAGTCGTCCCTCGTATAAAGTTTAACTTCTAAAAAAATTGAATAATAATAATAATAATAATAATAATAATAATAATAATAATAATAATAATAGGGAAAAGACAGAAAGAAAGAAAGAAATATTCTAGCCGATCTTAAGGCTTGGTTTAATTTGGTTTGGTTTACGGCATGATATGCCGTAAACCAAACCAAATGACCTCGATGGGTCATTTAATGCCGACTCATTTTTTTATAAATACATTTTTCTATTTAACCCATAGATGGGACCCCAACAAGAACTACCACTCTGGGTCAGAGTGGACCTGGTAGTAATGGTGATGAAGGGGTACTTCACTCTCCCTAGAGCTCCAGAATTGAAACCTCACCATTAGATGCAGTTTAATGTTATCCGATATTAAGAATACCGTGGTCTGGATAGTCTAGATTCTTCTCCTAATTCTTTTCCAATTAATCCAGTCTCTTCTCCAAGTGACGTTCCATGTGTACCAATTACAAATGGTATCACAGTCACCTTCATGTTCCGCTGTTTTGTTGTTGTCTTTTTTTAGGGGGGTTGTTACTCTCTGACAAATTTCATTTTATGAACAGGACCTGTGGATATGCCACAATATGATAATTCAATTATTACAACGTTTTATATGTCTACTTAAGAGCTACTGTTAAATCGTTCAATATGTAAGAAGTATAATAATCTTAATTTGACTCATTCACTCTTTTTTTCTTCTTTCCTTCCTTCTTTTCATTATGTACGATTGAAATAGATTAAAGTTATCGCTTCCGTTTGCTCAGCCCTCTCTCTATCTTTCGCTCTCTTTGTCTTTTCCCTACTCTCATTCTTTCTTTCTTTCGTTATTATATTTTTTCTTGCCTTTCTTTATGATAAAAACGTAATAGTCCATTATTAGCTGAGGTGACGACATTCATAAGAAATAAAAATTCGACGATTAAGCAACACCAGCTAATCAGGGTTTACGTTTTTGCTGTTCATCTTGGAGGATTTGGACGGTCTCATTTTTAACCAGAGAGTGTTGCAAGATGATAACGGTCGGAAGATTAAGGATCAAGAGTATTAATATATAGATGGACAGACAGAGATAGATAGATAGATAGATATATAGATAGATATAGGTAGACTTAGACAGACAGCTAGCTAAATAGATAGATAGATAGATAGATAGATAGATATGGGTAGACTGGGATAAATATATACATAGATAGATAGATGTGAACAGAATGAGATAGACATACAGACAGACAGACATATAGATAGATAGATATTTTGCATTTCATCTTGGACGATTTTTAACCAGTGTGTGTTGCAGAATGATAACGGTCGGAAGACTAAGGAACAAGAGTATCAAGATATTATGGACTCTCTCGTCGATTTTGCTGTCTGGCTGATACCGACAATTCCACCAACTTTACTTTACTTACGGGTATTTACCACGTATCCTATGTAAACGGGTCTGGCACAAGGCCCTATTAATGTGGAACCAACCAAGAACCGAAGCTCATGGGTGGCGGGTGCAAAAAATACGTTGATCCCGTCGGCATTCCCCCTCAAGAGGGTGCCCCAGGCACTGGGCAATAAACCCAGCCCTGACCATTTAAATCTAGATGATAAGTGTTGCCTGGAGGGATGACCCCTGGGATAAACGTTGTTAGCTTCTATGGTCCAGGGCCGAAGCCACTGAACCCCCCCCCCCCCGGTTGAAACCGGAGTTACTTATGTAGTATATAACAGGGACCATATGACCTTTAGGCACCCTTTTGCGATCTCGATTCGTGGGGACAGTTTTTCCATTTACACCGTCAAAACCCGGTTAATTGTTAACAAACGATTTTAGAGTTTTTTTTATTATTATAAAACTAACCCCTTAAACTAACCCTAACCCCTAACAAACAACCGGTGTATATGAGAAAAGTGTCCTTGTGATTCGAGATCCAGAAGGGGTGCCTAAAAGTCATATGGTCCGATAATAGAACAAATTTTTGCAAAATAATTTTTTTCTTTTTCCTGATTTTTTTATTTTCTTTTTCTTTTACCTGATAATATATCGGTGAGAGGATGTAGGTAAGTATAACTGATAAATGATTAATTACAGGTGAGTAAGGTTTAGAAAATGACAGGTGATTTTAATACAACAAAAGAATACTTAGTCTATTGAATATAAAAGGATAAGATGGACGTTGGTCAGTGGCGTCGCATGTGCTAGCGCCAGTCCCCTTGGAATTTTATCTTCGTTCATGCTTCACTGAATTTAGAGGTCGACAAAAGGTTTTGGGTTGACCGACTTCTGGTCAAAGGTCAAATGGCCCTTCGAACTTTTTTCCCATTTTTTTTTCTTTTCTTTTTTGTAAGATTATCTCTTAGGGGGGGGAGGGCTCTTAAGGGATCTTTCAACAACGATCTTTTTTTCTTTTTTAACATTAACAATAGATACCATCGTAGTCTAAATTCTTTTTTGGGTTTTTTAAATCATCGATTCTAGTCTTCTTTCCTTTTTTTAGTTATGAGAATAGCTTTAGTCTTCGTGTTTCAAATTTTTCTCGGTGCTCGAGCAAGATCCTAGTATTTTTGCAATATTTAAAAAAAAAACTTTTTACTCCATGATAATCAGGCAAGTTTTCTTTTCTTTGTCCACCAAAGTCGTTTGCTGGTAAACTGTGAATTCAGGGGTGTAAACTTTTACCATAGTCTACCGGACAGACGTTAGTGGAATATGAAATGAAGTCTAATGTATATATTTTTAATATATAATTAATACTTAATAAAAAATACTTTTAATGAAAATGAAACTCTAAGGAAAACATAATACGTAAATTGAATTTTTTTTAATTAAACGACAGCTTTAATTAATGTTGTATAGATTTAAAGTTATTACGTAGTGATTCAGTTATACATTTTTTGCTTCAGAACTGCAAAAGTGGACTGTTTTGATTTTTTTTATTACTCTGAGATAAAAAATATTGTTAAATACTGGGCAAAATTACCAGCGAATAGTAATTTTAAGTTTATTTCAGTATAGGAATAGGAACGAAATAGACTCCCCCGATATCCGACTGATACCGACAATAGAACACTACGTCAATTTTAATTTGTCCTATAGTTGACATCCTAATAGGTACTACCACTCATAGCAATGTTACCCCCACACTCCCCAAATCAAGAGAACTGGAGCTTCATCATCGGATAGTATCATACACATTACCTCTTCTTTGTGTTAGTAGGGTTGGTCTTAATCCTCTGTGGGGAATGCTGACAGGGCGGTTAAAGAAATAACGTTCATTCGTTATTTATTTATCTATTCGTTTTCTTCTTTCTTTCACTCTTTCTTTCTTCCTCCCACACTCCTTTCTTTTTCTTTTCTTTCTTTCATTGTTCCTTCTTTTCTTACTTCCTCACTTTTCTTCCTTCTTTCTTTTCTTCTTTGTTTCTTCTTACTTTTATATTTCTCTTTCTCTCTCTCTTTCTTCCACAGATCGTCCATTCTTTCTTTCTTTCTTTCTTTCTTTCTTTCATCCTTACTTCTTTTATTTTCCCTTTCTTCTTTATGTTTCCTTCTTCGTCTTTCTTTCTTTCTTCTTCTTTTTTTTTTTTCCTACTTTTAAACTTTCTTTCCTTCTATCCATTTTCACCAATTCAAATATTCTGCATATTAAAAAAATATTTTTTAATAAATAAATAAATGATAATAATTTTGAATAAATGAAAATCTTGCTCGAGGCAATCCAGAAACATGACCTTGTACCAGTCTCTGCTATAGAGAAATAAATATTAGGGGTCCTGCTGAACACGTGTTTCGTTCTTCCTTTTTTTTTTCTTTCTTTCTTCATCTATTCATTTTTCTTTTCTTTCTTGTCGTTCTTCTTTCTTTCTTTCTTTTATTCTTCTTTCTTTCCTTCCTCCCGCTCTTTTCTTTCTTCCTTCTTTCTTCTTTTTTTATCTATTGCACTTTCTTTATTTCTTTTCTTTTTCTTCTTTCATTTTCCTTTCTTTCTTCTTTATCTATTCCTTTTTCTTTCTTCTTGTCGTTCTTTTCTTTCTTCTTCTCCCTTCTTCTTTCCTCCGCTCTTTTCTTTTCTTTCTTCTTTCTTCTTTCTTCTTTCTTTTTCTCTCTTTATCTATTCATTTTTTTCTTTCTTATCGTTTTTCTTTCTTTCATTCTTCCTTCTTTCTCCCTCCCACTTTTTCTTTCTTTCTTCTTTCTTTCTTTCTTTCTTTCTTCTTTATTCCTTTCTCTTTATTTCTTTCTTTCTTTCTTTCTTTCTTCTTTCTTTCTTTTCTTTCTTTCTTATCTATTCCTTTCTCTTTATTTCTTTTCTTTCTTCTTTCTTTCTTCTCTCTTTCTTTCTTTTTTTCTTCTCTATTCATTTTTCTTTCGTTCTTTCTTTCTTTTATTCTTCCCTCTTTCCTTCCTCCCGCTCTTTCTTTCTTCCTTCCTTCTTTTTCTTTCTTTCTTTCTTGTTCTTTTCTTCTTCTTTTTTACCAGTCTCAGTATTTGTCCAGAGGCATCACCTCTGCCATTAGGGTAACCCACACATTGGGGGTCCCTGCCGCCGAACACATGTTGAATGAGAATAACCGTCACAATATACGTATTAACATTTACCAGACGCTTCACTGGTTTTGATTTCGTCGAGTGAAAAAGAAGAAAGAAAGAAACAATAAGAAAATGGCGCGAAAAATGCTCCTTATCAATCATCATCCGGGCATTTGCCGTCAATTCAAAAACCTTTCAAGTACATCAACTAAGGTCAGTTTTTTGTTTCCATGTTTAGGACGTTCCAGTCCTGAACTCAAAATAGATAACAGGGGTAGCTTGTCCCCTGAAGAGACTTTAGGAGTAAATTCCTGTGGGGTCATCTATTGAGGTCAAAGCAATTTTAAACGCCCATTTCTTTCTTTCTTTCTTTCTTTCTTTCTCTATTCAATTTTATTTTCTTTCTTGTCGTTCTTTTCTTTCTTTCATTCTTCCTTCTTCCCTTCCTCCCGCCCTTTTCTTTCTTTCTTCTTTCTTTCTTTCTCTCTTTCTTTCTTTCTTTCTTTATCAATTCCTTTCTCTTTATTTCTTTTCTTTTTTTCTTTTTTCTTTCTTTCTTTTTTCTTTCTTCCTTCGTCGAGCAGCTCTTTACTTTCTTCCTTTTTTCTTTCTTTGTTTCTTCTTATTTTCTTTCTTTTTCCCCCCACAGATTGTCCCTTTCTTTCTTTATTTTCTTTTTTCCTTCCTTCTTTCTTTCGTCCTTCTTTCTTGCCTTTTGTTTTTTCTTTCTTCCTACATTTCTTTCTTTCTTTCTTTCCTCCGGTTTCCGTTCGTTTGTGATTTATTTATTCACTATTTTTTCTTCTTTCTTTCATTTCTTTGTTTTCTCTTCTTTTCTTTATCACTTTCTTTCTTACCCCACACCTCTTCCTTTTTTGCTTTACTTCTTCCTACCTTTCTTTCTTTCTTTCCATTTTTACCACTTCAAATATTCAGAAGATTTTAAAAAAACAAAAAATAAAAACAAGAACAACAAGTATTTAGAAATAAATGAATAATAATAATAATAATAATAATAATAATAATAATAATACTTTTGCATTTTACCCTTTCTCTACTCTTTTTCTCTTACTCTTCATAGCTTCTTCTTCTTCTTCTTCTTCTTCTTCTTCTTCTTCTCTGCTGCTGCTGCTGCTGCTGCTGCTGCTGCTTACTACTACTACTACTACATCATTGAAGTTTTATTTTTTTCTTCTTCCCTCTTTCTATTATTATTATTATTATTATTATTATTATTATTATTATTATTATTTGAAAAATAATAATAATAATAATAATAATAATAATAATAATAATAATAATAATAATAATAATAATAATAATACAGTAGGCGACTTCAAAAGTATTTAAGTTGTTTTTCTTGAATGAACACATTGTCGTTCAGTAGTAGTAGGTAGGTATGAAATATTCAAAAAATGTCGTGAAACCTAAGTACCCATTTTATCTTTCTTTTTTTTTTTTTTTTTACAACGTCTCATATTCTGAATGATTTGTTTACAAGAAAGATAAAAAGGCAAAGAAAAACATACGATGAGTCACCAGTTTAGCCATCCTCCGGTATCAGCCCGAAATGGTTACAGAAACACCCCCACTCCATCCACACACCAACCCACCCCTCGTGGATACCAAAAATCTACAGAGGTTCAAGCCAGTTAAATAGAATTAAGTAGTTTTTGTATTGTTAACATAGAAACAACTATAGTAAAAAAAAAAAGTCGGTAATCTGAACATTAGTTTCATAAATGAGAGTAACCTCCCCTTGTTTCTTTCACTTTGAGGAAGCCGTCTGTTTTGGTCGGCCATTTTCATTTCACCGTAAATCTACATCGAAAATAGGAATTTGTTCGAATCAATACAACTGCAGTTTTAACACGAAAATATCATAAAATGTGTTCTTAATTGTGCTGTGCATTATTTGAAATGAACTTAATTGTTATTAAGAACACATTTTATGATATTTTCGTGTTAAAACATGCAGTTGTATTGATTACAGTGAAATGAAAATGGCCGACCACAGATGGCTTCCTCAAAGTGAAAGAAACAAGGGGAGGTAACTCTCATTCATGTAGCTAATGTTCAGATAACCAAACATTTAAGTTGCCGGAGTGGCCTATTGTTGTTATCAGACGTACAACAAAGAAGTCTATCCCCTTTTCGTTAGCACTAACTAAGCAGATTGTTTTGTTGAAGTGGAATGCTGCACCATGTACCATGTGTCCAGTGGCTTCAGCCATTGGTCCGCTAAGATTTATCATATCAGCGTGGATCCGAGAGAGTCATCCTCTCGGCAGCACCAGCCCACCTGGTCTAAAGCGGCAGGGCCAGGCCCGCGCCTCAGAAGAGGAACGCCAAAGAGATACACGCAATTTTTTAGCGCTAGCTATGCATGAGCTTCGGTTAATGCGTAGCTCACCACATTAATGAAACTGAACTTACCCAACCCATTCGCCACGTGTAAGATGCGATACAATGTCACTATAATGAGACATCCAACGAGTATTGAACTCTTTTTCGGGGGAAGTCTATCCCCTTTAAGTACCGTATTTGACAGCATATAAGACGTACGAAGATATAAGACGCACCCCCATTTCAGCAGGTCAGATTCAGGGAAAAAGCTTTTAGTGTATTTCAGCATATATTGTTGAAAACAGTCTAGCTGTGCATTACACAAACAGAAACATAGCCGTATAAAAGAAATTTGGTAGTACAGGCAAGCAATAAGCATACACAAGACATCTCAATAGCAGGAAATAATAATAATAATAATAATAATAATAATAATAAAGGAAGGATTGATAATAATAATAAAGGAAGGATTGAAACCATTCAGAACACTGCACTGCTGCAATCTGCCAGAATACTCAGAAGAGTCCTGAAGACCTGAGGAGACTTGCTGTCACTCAGACTCTAGTGAAAGACCATCAGCTAACACTGATGTGAAAACTCAAAAGGAGTAAATAATAATTAATAATAATAATAATAATAAAAATTAACCTACGGGAGGTCTCAAACTTCACCAAAGATGTATAAGATGCAGGGCAATTTTTTCAGCCAAAATTTGGGGGGAAAAAGTGCGTCCCTATATGCCGTCAAATACGGTAGATTGTTTTGTTGGGGTGAAACGTCACACCATGTGACCTGTGTCCTGTGGCTTTGGACATTATACCAGTAGTAGTAGTAGTAGTAGTAGTAGTAGTTAATTGTCCATCGTATCCGATGTTGACACCATGCGAATCTGTTTTCTTCATCTGGTTCGATCCCTGGTTGCGTCTTGTCAATTGCTTATGCGGATTTTCAAGTCCTCCGTGTTTCTCTTTATGTTCTATCGGCGAGTATGGAACTTTCTTTTCAGCAGTACCGGATCTGCGAGACCAGCTTGTTAACCATTACATGAAGATGAGACGCCTCTACACCACGATGCGATATAAATCATCAAATTAATTTTGGTGTATACTTATTTGATTAAAACAAATTCTAAGATCTTTATGGAATTATTAAAAGATAAGATGAGGAAAAACCTGGTATAAAATTATTTGAAAAAATCTGTAGGATAAAGATAGATAGAACGGGTGGGCGTGCGGAAGCGATAACGTTAATCTCTTTCAATCGAACATAATGAAAAGAGGGGGAGAAAAGAGTTGAATCGAGATTATTGTACTTTTTAAATATTGAACTATTTAGCAATAGCTCTTAAGAAAATATATCAAACGTTGTAATAATTAAATCATCACCCTGTGGTATATCGACAGGTCTCACTAGTCTATATATCAATACTCGTGTGACTTAAAAGTACGTCTGTTATCATCTTGCAACAACTTCTTGTTAAAAATGAGACCTTCCAAATCGTCCAAGGTGAAATGCAAAAATGTAAATCCTAATTATCTGGTGTTGCTTATCAGCCGAATTCCTTTTTCTTATAAGTGTCGTCACCACAGCTAGATTATGTACCATTCTGTTTTAATTATAAACAAAGAAAGGGGAGAAAAGGGATATGCTACACGGAAAAAATATAATAAAGAAAGAGAGAGATGGGGAAAGAGAGAGGATTGAGCGCGGAAGCGATAATGCTAATCTATTTCAATCGAAAATTGTAAAAATATGAAAAAAGAAAAAAAAAAGAATGAGAGAGAATTAGATAAAGATTATGGGAGAAACAAGTAGTGTTTAATGAGCCATGAGACTGAAGCTGTATTTACTAAGATAAACGGACAAGAATGAAACGTTAATTTTCTTCGAAATGTGAAAATTGTTCAAATATCATTGGGACTAAAGATGAGTCATAAAAGTATGGAGATTAAATCTGTATTTACCAAGATAGAAATGAACAATGAATGGAACTTTTTTTTTTGTTTGTTTTGTTTTTTGTTTTTTCAGAATACAAGGTGTGTGAAAAAGTACCGAGTTTAAATCTGTATTTGCCATTATAGGAATAAACAATGAATGGAACGTTTTTTATTTTTTTTTTTTTCAGAATACAAGGTGTGTGAAAAAGTACCGAGTTTAAATCTGTATTTACCAAGATAGGAATAAACAATGAATGGAAAGTTATTATTTTCAGAATACAAGGTGTTTCAAAAAGTACAAAAAATCTTGATACTTTTTTGACACACCTTGTATTTAAACCCCTAAACTTGTCTCCAAGTAGGTACTTACTCCACCAATTCACCACAATTAGGGGGCATCCAGTGAGTATCGAACTCTCTTTGCAGTAGTAACGGATCTGAGAGACCAGCTTGCTAACCATCACACCTCGATGATACGCCTTTACACCGCGATGGGAAGAAAATCATCAAATTATTTTGATGTATACTTATTTGATTAAAACAAATTTCTTAAAAGTAAATACAGATTCAAATGTGTGAAAACTGCCTCCAGACATTGAAGAGCGGAGATGAATATTACTGTTCTATTTAAAGAATTGCAAATCTTGAAGAGACGAAAATATGCACAGCCTAAAAATCTCTCAAATAAAAATGAAGCAGGACCTGCGTATAACTTATGCAAATACTTTTAAAATTATTTAATTTCTAATATAGATAGTTCTGAAGGCATGAACAAAACGTTTTTAGTAGGGACCTCACGCCTCAGGGAAATCCTTAAACTTATTATAAAACAAATATTATAAATCTTTATGTAATTATTAAAAGGAAAGAGAAAAATCTGGTATTAAAATTATTTGTATACCAAGAGGAGATACGAGGCGGGCTTAAAAAGAATTGAGAATGAAGCTGTATTTACAAGATCATCATCATCATCATCAACATCAACATCAACATCATGTCGCGCTAGTAGCACGGATATCCATGACAATCTCTCAGCCTACTATTCATTGTCCTCAGGAGGTCCTTGCACAGCATCCAGTATCCGTAAAAAAAATTATTCAATTCCCAATATATCCATGACAATTCTCGCTTGTTTAAAAAAAATTAGAATGCTCAATACCCATCAAGAATGAATAGAACAAAACGTGTTCGGCATAAAATGACCCAAGGGTTAACATGCCGTAAAATCACCCCCCCCCAAAAAAAGAAAGAATCTTAAACCGAAGAAAAAAGAAAAGTAGTCACTCAGGACTAGGTGAGATGAGTAAGGTGAGTGTTGCACTCACACAATCCAGTGTTTCACCGAATACATTTCGTTCAATAAGTTTCGTAAATTTTAATGATTCGATTTATGTATTCTTATGTCAGTATCACAGAACAAAAACAGCACGTCGTAGCGAGATTTTTGTTACCTCAATAGCGTTAAAATAATCTCACAGAATAAAACTATTTCCAATCTAATTTTAGCCCTGTCGGCTGATGCTTTAAAATACACCGACAGCACCTCCGCATAGGGGTAAGACCCCCACCCGCCAATGGGACCTACCTGTTGTCCGTAGGTGGTGACCTGTGATGCTTAAGGATGGAACCCTGCTGGCTGAGCGGTCTATGACATACAACACACCACGTTGGTCCTTACTTAGGCTAGACGGTCGGTCGGAAAGGCTCCCCCCCCCGATCAATTGGCTGGTCACCTCAAACCATAGCACCTATATAAGAATACTTCGTGATTTTCTATTATCTACATGCTGTCGGAATTAATTCGCAATTTTACTCCCATATATATATATATTTAAGGGGCCGGGTTAGCTCAGTCGGTAGAGCGTTCGGCTAGAAACCACAAGGTTCCTAGTTCGATACCGGTCCCCGCCAACTCAGTGTATGAGTAGCACAGGGATCTGTGCGGTAAAGTAAGGAGCTGATGGTAGGTGTGGCGCTCCACCTCAGATGCTAAAAACAATCTCCTTGGTCTAGCGCTATTGAAAAGGGGATAGACTCCCTCGCTGACTGGCTGATACCGACTTTAGGCCGCCCCGACCACTTTACTTACTTACTTATATATATATATATATATATATATATATATATATAGTCTGTACGATATTCTACACACCGAGTAATTCTTTGCGAAATTCACTTGTCATTATTATCTTCTATAATTATCGAATCTATGCGATATGCGCATTGTAATTGCCTTCAAGCAAAAATATAAATATTGATATATACTTTATTCAACAATGCTTCTAAAATAAAAACAAACATCCAAAAATCTTATTTCCTTCGCCGAAGAGTATAAGGCCCCGGGTTTGTTTGTTATTGTTCACTCAGCGCTCCCTTGCCTCATATGGTAGAGACGCCTCAGTATCATTGACAGGTTAATTTCGCAGGAATTTCTCCGTGCTGTACCGTGGCTGAAACAGTATAGTTTCAGACTATCCTGCTGAAGTCCCGGTTTCGATTTCTGTCGGAGGGAAATCGTTAGTATATATCGCTGATAAGACTTAATAAAGTTGAAACAGTCTGTACGATATTCTACACACCGAGTAATTCTTTGCGAAATTCACTTGTCATTATTATCTTCTATAATTATCGAATTTGTGCGATATGCGCATTGTAATTGCCTTCAAGCAAAGATATATATTATATATATATATATATATATATATATATATATAATATATAAAGTGGGTGATTTAACGGGGAATATATAATATTGCGATGGTCGCAACTTCGACCGTCGATAAAATAAATAACCGAATAAGTCGGAGTTATAAAGAATATAAGAGTGCTCAATACGTTTGTAGAGCAGATTTAGTAAAATGTTTAGAGAACCTACTTAAGTTTCACTATGCAGATCTACAGAGTTAACCGCAACGAATTAATTAAATCAATTAATTATGAACAAAAGCAGAATCAAACAACAAAAGAATCACAGCCGCACAGAGAAATTGGGACTCCGATCGTTGAAAAATTAATCAATTTATTCATTTATTCATTGCAGTTAACCCTGAAGATCCGCATGGTGAAACTCGGGTAGGTTATCTCACAATTACATTTTACTAAATATAAATATATACACACACTCACACACACACACATATATATATATATATATTGGGAGAATATGTGCTTAATTGAAGTCGTACCTAATTTTGAAAGTTAATTAATTAATAATTTAATTTACTTAGGCGGGCATATCTATTCAAATGTAAGGCTAAACAAATCGAGAAAAATCAAACTCTGTATGTATATTTCGGCCTATTAGGCCTCATCAGCAGAGCTATAGATAGGAAGACCGCATTGTGTGTGATTCGAACCCTGACAGTCAAGTTGACAGGCGAGGACCGTAACCCCTACACCAACCGGACTTTCTTAGATTTTTTTTGTTTTGTTTAGAAGTAGGTTTCTATTCCTCTTATAGTTAAGCATATATTCTCTCAAAAGTTGTCGGCTAAAAAAAAGCCATATCAAAACACATCGCTTGTGTATTTACTTCTCATATATATATATATATATATATATATATATATATATATATATATTGTATGTATATTTATATAGTGTATATATATATATATATATATATATATATATATATATATTGTATGTGAATGATGGGAGGTAAAAAGAATTGCCGCACAATAAATCTTGCAGCCAACCTTGGCCGCCTCTGCTTTACGACTTGTTGCACCGGCGAAGAATCCCCACCCCGGGTAGATCTACTCTAAGCTAACCCCCCCCCTCGCACTCCCATACGGAATATCACTGCTTCAGTCTCCCGTGGGTATGTTATTAACTGCCATTCCCGAAAACGCCGGGTGGCTACACATAATTTATAGCCAACTCACATCCTTCTCTAATTTCCTGATGTAAAAAAGGAACATTTTAAACTACCTTCTATATACACAAAAGCGGTTGTGAGTAGAGGAAAATGTGGATATAACAACACAAACAACTAAATTCAATTGATATATCGCTTCATTATTGGCTGTTCTGAGTAAGCTTCAGCCAACAATTGTGTTGTCATATCCACATTTTCCTCTACTCTCAACCACATTTTGTCCGATTTATTCAATCCTTCGCTCCTCACAAAAGCCTATATAAATAAATAAAGCAAGGATCGTCTCTAAACAGACTGGATCTCTCTGATGATCATAAAATATATAAACAAACGTTTGTATTTAATAGTTTAAACACCACCCCGTTACGGCAGCTGCCAAGTGGCCGAGAGTTTAAGTAGTCGGGCAGACAAAAAGTCAGTCGATCCTGGCCATAGGTAGTTGTTGTGTCTAGCAACACTGAAGGGGCGTGAAACGCCGAAACACGGTGTCTGTGGATGACTATATATATATATATATATATATATATATATATATATATATATATATATATGTGTGTGTGTGTGTGTGTGTGTGTGTGTGGTGTGTGATTAAAAGTTGAGGAAAAACGGATAAAGCACAAAAGTTGTTACATTTAGCATATGAAATATATATTCAAATGGAATAATTATTATGGGACAGAAGGGATATAATACTATCTCTGTCCCATAATAGTTGTTACATTTAGCATATGAAATATATATTCAAATGGAACAATCATTATGGTATAAAATGCTGTGGAAATCAAGCTGCGTTGACTTTATGTCTCGAATGTTTTCAATTTTATGTTTATCCCCTATCGATGATATTGAACACGCTTTACTTATAAATAATGCAAACAACAAAATGAATAAGACATGATAGACACCGCTAGAGAAGTAAAGACGAACTCATAAGTGACGTTCTTCTATGGGTGGCTACGCATAGACACACCAGTGTAGCGATCCTCCTACGCTTCTGCCGAACTCGGTTCGAATCTTAGGTGTCGTTTCCATCTTTTTTTTTTCGAATCAATTTTATTATAATATATTTTACGTCATCAACCTACTTTTTACTTGTGTTTTATTGTCTTATTGAATATTTCATAAATTTCAGTAGTTTGACATTTGCGCTACAATCGAATTACAGATCCTTTTATTTGATTTTCTTTTAAAAAAAACATATTTTTTGGCGGGGGTAGGGAGGTCTTTTAAACCACCCACCTTACTCTGCATCGTCAGGTGATACCTGCCCCCTCCCCCAATCACTAAAACATGTCAATCATTCCCTGCTTCAAATGTGACGTAATTGGACACCCACTCCCCACATATACACTTCTCACTCTTGGAGCGGGTTATCGTCGTTTGGAAATGAACACGGTGATTCAAGTTCAAATCCTCCACGAAGCTGTTTGCATTTCACATAGCGCTGATAAACTTGCGTAAGTTATGAATCCAACTATTCTCCCTCCAGCCATGGATAAATGATCTGGAAGAATGGGCTCTTTTATAAATTAAAACTTGTGTTCCTTATTTGCTAAAAATTAGACCATCCAAACCATCCAAATACAAAATTGTAAATCCTGATTATCTAGTGTTGCTTATCTACCAAAATCTTATTTCTTATATGTGTCGTCACCTCAGCTAAATAATGGACCATTCCGTTTTTATTATAAAGAAAGAAAGGGAAGAAAAGGGACATGCTACACAGAAAAAATATTAGAAAGAAAGAAAAAGAGAGTAGGGGAAAGATTGAGAGGGGGGAAACGATAATGCTAATCTGTTTCAATCGAATATAATGAGAGAAGAAAAGAAAGAAAAAAAAGAGTAATATAGAGTTAAATGAAGATTATACTTTTTACATATTGAAGTATTTAGCAATAGCTCTTAAAACATATCACACGTCGTAATAATTAAATTATCGTACTGTGGTATATCCACAGTTCATGCTAATTAAGATTAGTATACTAGTTTGTAAAGATATTAATTTAAAGAAATTTAAATAATATAACCTATTAGTCTGCCTTACTGTTTATCCGTAGTAAGAGGATAATAGTTGGATGCATACCTTTCCCTAGGGTATTAGTTCTATGGAAATGCAAACAGCTTCGTCCAGGATTTGAACTCGGGTCGACGAGTCCATTTCCTAAAATTTTAACCATTACGCCACGCACCTCCAGGAAAATATAAGAACACAAGGAGAAAAAGAGAATTACAAGTGCGTGGGAGTATTGGAAGCGGACACCATCAAACAAACATAGATACAAAAATAAGTAATAAAAGAATACCCCTGGAAAACAAGATAACTTCCCCAAGTTCAAACTTACTCTTAAAAATTGACTGCTTGTAGGGAGTGGTTGGGTAAATACGTATTTCTAGCCCCAGTTCTTGGTAAATAGTGTGGCAGGTTCGACAACCAGGAATAATTCCGCTTAGAAATTGGCCTTGTGTTTTATCCTACCTGTGGCAGAGGTGTTGGAAAATACATATTTGTTTCTGGGTTGAATTATAAATAAGGTTAATATTGATATTCATAAGACCTAGGAGCAATCATTAGCTTTAAATCTTCAAAGCTGTAGCCGTATCAGTGCTACTGTATGGCTGCACCTTGGACTCCAACGAAGAGCTTTAAATATTAAATGCATAAATTAATGTTTTCATTACCATAAATCAAGTATCTACGCTAGATCGACTTGTACATGAGTATGTACGCAGTCTGTGTGTGTGTGTGTGTGTGTGAGAGAGAGAGAGAGAGAGAGAGAGAGAGAAAGAGAGAGAAGAGAGAGAGGAGGGGGATGATGTGCGCACGTAATCCTGGGTGACAGTTATTTACTAAGCTACACCGTCCCAGTGTGTTGTAATGGTTAGCAAGCTAGCCACGCAAGATGATACAACTGAATAGTGAGTTCGATCCTCGCTGGATGCTCCATACTTGCGACCTTGTGTTACATCCTACCCGTGGCAGGCAAATAAAAGGGCGTCCCATCGTGGTATAATGGTTAACAATTTAGTCATGCAAGATCCTATTACTACTGAATAGCGAGTTCGATCCTCACTGAATGCTCTATACTTGCGATTTTGTGTTACATCATATCCGTGGCAAACGGTTTGGTTAAATACCTATAAAGCTTAACAAGAATGGGGTGCCCAATTGTTACATAATTCATGGATAGTCAATGAATTATGTACGTACAGTAGTAAGAATATTTTGAATCAGGGTTCGTTAGATTCAGAATAACTGGGGTCCAGTGGAAAGTTACCTCGATGCTTACTTACCTTTTTACTTGACCCCTTGAAAAACGTGAGACGTGGGAGAATTAATTTAAGTTTTAGTTTAGATGCGAGCAGACACTCGACAAGAGAGGATGTCTCTCAGGGGTCGCAACTCCCCGCGCAGTTGAATCTTTATGGGCGAGGTTGTTTTTGTTGTTGCTGTTGGCAACCTTCCGTCTACGAGAGACGATGGAGTAGTGTCCAATTTTTTTCCTTTTGAACTACGTAGCTCGGGTGGGTTCATATGGAGGATGAGCTGCTGTCCAAGCAGCAAATCCCCTATCTCCACACTGCCGCCGTGACCCAAAGGAAAGGTAAGGAACGAATGCAGTTTGGCAACGGGCAGTGTCGCAAAAGTTAATGAGTAGCACTGGATTTCAGCATCACACCACCTTAGGGATTCTGGCTCCTGATTTGTTTTCGGGGTTTACTTCCCTAGCCTTATTTTGAATAAAAGCTTAACAGAAAAGCAAGTCTTATTAATTGATTAATTTAAACAAGAAATGACCAGCCCGAAAAAGAAGAAGAAGAAACTACCCGAAGAAATCAGCCCGAGAAAACAACTCAACCAGAAAATATCGCGGCTGACGAGTTAAAAGCAGTAGAAGCAGAGAATAACAAGTAAGAACCCTTATCATCTCTCTCTCCCCCCTCTCTCTCTCTCTCTCTCTCTCTCTCTCTCTCTCTCTCTCTCATATATATACACCCGAGTAAAGGGATTGTGGCACAAGGCCGCAAGAGTGGGGTGCCCAGTGAGAATCAAACTCACTAACATTGGTTTGGTAATCCAGCTTGTTAACCCTTACAACACATGAGACGTCCATTTCGTATGTGACATAATCCGTATACTTTATAAGGCCTAAACTTTATTAGGCCTACCGTCGTGGTATAATGGTTACCAAGCTAGCCTCGCAGATCCATTACAACTGAATTGTGAGTTCGATCCTCACTGGATTCCTCATGCTTGTGACCTTGTGTCCCATCCTACCAGTATGGGTGAGGTAAAAAAGAACATCTCGTCGTGGTGTAAAGGTTAGCAAGCTAGTCTCACAGATCCATTACTACTGAAAAGTGAGTTCGATCCTCGCTGGATGCCCATACTCGTGACCCCGTGTCAAATTCTACCCGTGGTGGACTGGTTGTTTATTTATATTCCGTATTCTTTCTTTCGTGGTTATTTACTTAGCTGGTTGGGGTATTATTATTGGCATCACAGTCTCGGAAGGCCATAGATTTTCCCGCACCCTAGAGATTCTTCTCCAAGGAACAGAAAGCCTGTGCAAGATGTATAGAGACCCTGTGTTGCTCAAACGACAAGGTCCACCCTCTCTGCCTCGCTGGCGTGATCCGAAGGAACGGTGAACCAATACCTTCGGCGTCAATTCGGCTACAGGCGTTGCCTGACAGTATTTTACACACAAAACTGCCTAAGCCGTTTTTAC
>CM042167.1:38687767-38751183 GCA_023376005.1 Doryteuthis pealeii
GTATTCAATATTTTTGTAAACTCAATTTTTAAAAAACATATTCTTTAACTCATTTTTTCTATTCAACCTATAGATGTGACCCTAACATGTACTACCACTCCGGATCGGCGTGGGACTGGTAGTAATGGCGATGAAGGGGTACTCCACACTCCCCAGAGCTCCAAAACTGCAACTTCATTAGATGCAGTTTAACGTCATATTCAGAACAACAAAAATAAAAAAAAATTCAGCAATTCCCCTTTTTGGCAATCTTGATCAATCATTCTCAATCGATCTGATCATTTTTGGAATATTTTGAGTGATATAAGGTGTGCTGAAGTCCACCACTTAAACTTATAGACTCTGCCTGAGCACGTGGACTAAAGCCAGCCAATCAACAACTCGAATTTATGGTTAGTAAACTATTTAATCGCCGATCTTGAAAGCCGTCCATTTGCACGTATTTTCCCCGGACGGGCCTAAACCAAGGACTCTGTTTAACCAAAGGATTCTACCCAATACCAAGGGACACCGGGGAAGAACCACAGGATTCTTCACTAAGTATCAGCCTCTGTTTAACACAAGGGATCTCCACTGTAAAGTGCTCTCACTTGAAACCTAAAAATGTTCACATATGAGTTATCGGGCTAGAGAGAGGGGGGCGGAATAATAATAATAATAATAATAATAATAATAATAATAATAATAATAATAATAATAATAATGAGGATGATAATAAAAATAATAATAATAATAATAATGAGGAGGATGATAATAATAATAATAATAATAATAATAATAATAATAATAATAATAATAAAAGACAAACTATATCAAAGCGAAAATTGATAAGACCCAACAAATAGTAAATATAGACTTTGCGGTAATAGAGATGAGACTGTAAACCATGTACTCTGCGAATGTAGCAAACTAGCACAACGAGAGTACAAAACTAGACACGACTGGGTTAGGAAAGTGATCAACTGGGAATTATGCAAAAAATTAAATTTTGACCACACAACAAAATGGTATATGCATAAACGAGAATCTGTTCTCGAGAACGAAACGCATAAAATTCTCTGGGACTTTGAAATAAAAGCGGATCACCTTATCCCAGCAAGAAGACCAGACCTACTGTTGATTAACAAAAAAGAAAGAACTTGTCAACTGGTGGATTTTGCAGTGCCAGCAGATCACAGGGTGAAGCTAAAGGAAAATGAAAAAATGGACAAATATATGGACCTTGCCAGAGAACTGAAAAAGTTATGGAACATGAAAGTGAAAGTGATACACCAATTGTAGTTGGTGCACTTGGAACAGTCCCAAAAGGATTGGAAAAGGGTTTGGAAAGTTTGGATATCAAAGGAAGGATTGAAACCATTCAGAACACTGCACTGCTGCAATCTGCCAGAATACTCAGAAGAGGCCTGGAGACCTGAGGAGACTTGCTGTCACTCAGACTCCAGTGAAAGACCATCAGCTAATGCTGATGTGAAAACTCAAAAGGAGTAAATAATAATAATAATAATAATAATAATAATAATAATAATAATAATAATAATAATAAGTATTGTGTTAAAAGAAGTGTACCGGGCTACCAATCTGGCTGATATTCTACACACTAAAAACCTAACCACTGGACAAGGCTTCCAACAGCCAACTACCGCCACTTTCCTGTATGGCCCATATATAGATGTCCCTCTTCACTATCACACCACCCCAACCCCACCTTCACCACCACAACCACCACTACGTACCACATCTTAGCCCTATCTCCCTCTCATGTTTTTTGTTTTTTGTGTTTTTTTTGCCTCGGCTTCCAGCAGCGTTCACATTGCGTTGATAAAGTAATGTTAACTGAAAACCCCAAAAGCTGAAATTCACCTCCCATCAACATGACCAACAGACATGTCATGTGTCTTATCACTGGGAAGAAGAAGAAAAAAAGTTACAAACGTGGGAAATAATATAAAGTCTTTTTATTTATTTATTTTAATTCAATTTAGGGAGACCAGATATCTTTATCCATTTATGTGAAGGGGGAAAAGTAAAGATTCTATGTAATCTTTTTTCCTTCACAGTTGGCCTTAGTAATAGATTTTAGCAATTGAGATTACTTTAAAAAAAACTAACGTGTTTTAGATTCGTTTAAGATAAAAATGGCTATTTTGGGTAGGGGTTTTAAAAAGTTTAAAGTTATCCAGGGGAGAATCGAAGACCCACAACGTAGAAAGGTATACAAAGAATTGGACTTTATCTTTACCAACCATAGTATGGCACAGGGCTAGAGGGAGGTAGAAAATCAGATCACATCCCGAAATGAAAAGGGATGCCTGCCTAGTAAATCAGGATTGGAAGATCGGGTTTTAAAAATAGTGAAGAGTGTTACTAGTACACAAATGTTTGGGATGCAATTAACCTGAAAGAAATCTGTAATTTTTAAACATGAAATAACTGATGCATTATAAAATAAATTGATTAATAAGTCAATTGATAATATTAGTAGTAGTGTGATACACTCGAGCAAGTAAGATGGTGCGACGTCGTAGTAGTGGGTGTAGTAGTAGTAGTAGGCATAGTCGTAGTAGGCAATTGTACCTCTACATTGTTCAGCATTTATGGATGACAGTAGCCAATCATATTACTGTGAGGGGAACCCAGGTATATGCAGATTCATTACATCATCAACACTGAAAACTTTATTAAAATCAGACAATTCCCTGATTTTTTTGTTTATCACTCTGGATTAGTGAATTTTTTCCCTTATTGGTTTCCATAGTTTAAAAATATGCAGTCGAACTTATTTTGTTAATGGCAGGAAAATGTGCAAGTGGATACGCTCTGTTTTATTCTCCTATTTAACTGGTTTAAATGGCTTACTTCATCTTACTTTATTGTATCTGATTTGGTTTGGTTTCTTTATCTAATGGAATATCAACCTCCGTGGGTTATTTAATGCTAAATCTATCTTCTTAGTGGTACCATTTAACATGTAACTGCGGATATAAGGAGTTCATACCTTTCTCAAGTGTATTAGTCCAAAATTGAAATTCTTGCACACCATAACCAAACCTGGACTATATGACCTTTAGGCACCCCTTCCGCTTCGGCATATCAACTTCAGTGGTTCATTTAATGCCGATGAAATTTTGAAATAAAGTCATTATTAATGGATACTCAATGTTTTTTATAAACACATTGGATCATATGACCTTTAGGCACCCCTTCCGCGATCTCGACTCACAAGGACACTTTTCTCATTTACACCGTCAAAATCCGGTTGTTTGTTAGGGGTTAGGGTTAGGGGTTAGGGTTAGGGGATAGTTTTATAATTTAAAAAAAAACTCTAAAAATCGTCTGTTAACAATTAACTGGATTTTGACGGTGTAAATGAAAAAATGTCCCTACTAATCGAGATCGCAAAAGGGGTGCCTAAAGGTCATATGGTTCCCAAACTTCTGAGACGAGAAATGGTCTCGTGAGTTAAAATAGGCTTCTTAATAAAATACATTACACAAACCATGTTCTTAGTGATGTGTCACCAACTGTCCTTTATATATACTAGCAAATATATGCACCCTCCGGGTGCAAGTATTTAAGTTTTAATGTAATAAAATATTTTAACAAATTAGAAAGGCTAATTAAACTAAATAAGAATGCAGATAAAAAGATTTGAAACAGAGGGAGTATAATCGAAAAATAGAACAACTGAAACTTACTCTTCCATCACTCTCGTCTTTCATTGTTATTTTTCTAATTTAAGTATTTAGTTAAAATAGGAAGTAAAGAATAAAATGACAGTTATTTTTTCTTGTTAATGGATTTCATTTAAGATTCATTGAAGAGATTTTTGCTTATATTCATTAAAATAAAACCAAACAGTTAGAAATCAATAACACTGAGCACATATTTATTAAATTCGATTTTTTAATATCAATATGCAAATTAGCCTTCCCGTTCACACTGTAAACCGCTATTTTATTGTATATATAAATATAATTGCACGTTGTTAGTATGTAGATATGGTTAACAGTATGAATAATGTAAAATAATTTTATTGATAATAGAGGTTAAAATAAAAATAAAATCATGGATAATGTGATGTCAATAACTAAGGGGATTGTCACTTGAGTCGTAATATGGTTTCGGTTACAGACAGAAAAACACACAATCTCCATTATAATAAGATGTATATATATATGCATAGAATAGATAGTATCGTTTTCCTTGCTGGTGTACAACTACTTTAATAAGAGTCCTGTTTCATATTGTTTGTTTCGTGCCTTTTCTAAAAATGCAGTCCTACAATTCAGATGATGCAAGCTATTTGTGCAAATGTACCCAGGTGCAGGGAATGTGTAAATAACAGTGATGGTTTTACAGGTTTTTAAAAAAAAACTATTTTCCTTCTGATAAACACCCCTCTGGGGAATCAGCCATACTAAATAACAGTTTGTTTTTTTGTTTTTCTTTTTGAAAAGCACCTCTTGAAGCAGATCCACGTCAAAACACGAGGAATTGAAAAAAAAGTACAATGCATCTCTCTCTCTCTCTCTCTCTCTCTCTCTCTCTCTCTCTATATATATATATATATATATATATATATATATATATATATATCACTCTCTCTCTATCTCTCTCTGCCCTCTCTCTCTCTCTCTCTATCTATCTATCTATCCATCTATCTCTCTAGATAAACAAATAAACGTGTGTTTGTGTGTGTGTGTACGAGGTATGATCGAAAATTATCAAGATTTTTTAAAATCTAAAATCTAGAAGATGTGTACCCAGCTGAGCACACCGGTTCCTCCTACATCACCGAAGTTAAGCAGCGATGATCCTTTTCAATACTTAGATGGGTGACTATTTAAGCCTCGCCAGGTAATGTAAGCAACCTGATATCAAATTGACTTGATTCGGCATTAAATAACCCGGAGAGGGTTGATATGCCAAGAAACAAAACAATTAACCCACTGAACAACATATGTAATAAAGATATTAAAATTTAATGGTAATTGCATTTCACTTAGTGCTAATACCCTTGGGAAAGGTATGAATCCTACTCTCCCTCCAGCTATGGGTAAATAGTAGGGCAGGCTGGGCTCTTTAACCATAGCTAGGTAACCAGTCTAGGAGAAGGAAAACTCTGAATTCAAACCTCCGCTTAAGAAATTGACCTAATGTCGCATCCTGCTCGTACGGGGGGGGGGGTAAATATATATAATAAAGATACCCCGATCATTGTATAGACCAGGGGTCACCAACCGATGGCTCGAGAGCCACACGCGGCCTTCAACACCCATCCGAAAGGACCTACACACGACTTACAAAATTGTTCTTTTCGCCTTTTGATATTTACTGTTTGTTTGTTTGTTTATTGATTTTAACGGCATATCAACCCGTCTGGGGTTATGTCATGCCTAACGGTTAGGAAGTGATACATATCGTGTATTTATATTTATACTTTTTAGTAATTAGTTTTAACAATGTGTTAGCTTCATTGGGGATTATGTTGTATGGTATTGATTTGTTTCATGTCTATATTCTATGGTATAATTTTATTTCCCTCAAAAAAGAGAGAATATCCTCCATGTTGACATTTTCAAACAGATCTTTCATATTGTTTGCTTTACAATAACGGTTTCTGATGTGAGCAAAAAAACTGCATTCCACGAATAAGTGTTTAACTGTCAAAGGTGTTTGACATGTTTCACATTGTGGTTGTTGTTTCTTGTTTCAGTATATAGGAGTGCGTTAATCTTGTATGACCAATGCGTAATCGGGACACAATGACTTGTTCCTTTCTAGACTTCCTTAAAGTTGGTCTCCAGCCTCCCAAAGTGGGTTTGATTAGGAAGAGTTTATTGTGGATGTTGTTATTCCAGTGTTGTTGCCATTTTGTATGAAGGAATCTATTAATTTTAGGTTTCAAGTCAGTATATGGCATTTTGAACTTGTCGGGGATCAAATCTAGATCATCCCAACTGCAGATTCATCCTGTCAGCTGAGACAGAATAATATATCGACTGCTCCTCTATAGAGGGGTAAAATCTCCCAATGGGACCCACCTATTGACTGTGGGTGGTGACCTGTGATATTTAAGAACGGAATTCTTGTGTCCATGGCATGCAACCTTCCACTTTGGCTCTTACTCAGGCTAGAAGGGCAGTCGGATTGGCCCCCTCGAATCAATCGGATGGTCACATCAAGCTGTAGCACCTCTATGATTGTCCCAGCCTCATTGCCCTTATGACAAACCCTCATCCCTTTTTATCATATATGTGCTTGAAGGCGGTTGCTGAAGGTCTTAGTGTACTGGGTATGACTTAAACTGGATCTCATTCCCGATTCTGAAGCTCTGATGAGTGTGGAGTACCTCTTCATCGCCTTTACTTCCGGATCTATCCTGACCCGAAGTGGTAGTACCTGTTAGAGTCATATTAAATAGGTAAGAAAAACGAGTATTAAAAAATGTATGAAAAAAAAATTTAATACCCAGTATGAATAAATCAAATGTCTTCGACATAAAATAACCCAACAAGGGTTGACATGCCGTAAAATCCAATCAACCAAACCAACACAATGATCTTTTGTGTTCAGAAGATTTGAAGTCCAAGTTTCTTGTTTCTCACATCCTCAATTTCCACCTGGAGGATTCCCCCCAACCCCTTATCACCCACACCCAGCGAGTAGTGAGGCATGAATGCATATGTTCAGCTGTAAAATAGCAGGGCAGACAGGGTTCTTTTGCATTGGTAAAAGACAATCAATCTTGGATAATCATAACTCTGAATTCAAACCAGCCGTACTCCGCTTAAAAATTGACCTTATGCTGCATCCTGCTCATGGTGGTAGGTTTCGGTAAATACACACTTATAAGTGTTTGAAATAAAAAGACTCATTTTGGCATTAAATAACCCAACAAGGTTTGACATGCCATAAAGTCAACCAATTAATCTAACCGAATACTCCGCCCTGTCGGCTGGGGCGTTAGAATGCATCGACTGCACCTCTGCAGAGGGCTAAGACTCCCCCAATGGGGTCGCCTGTTGGCCGTGGGTGGCGACCCATGATGCTTAAGGATAGAAACCAGGTGGTGAGCAGCCCATGACTTGCAATACTCCATTTTGGCCCTATCTTGGGCTAGACGGGCGGTCGGAGAGGGCCCCCCTCCGATCAATCGGCTGGTCACGTCAAGCCCTACCACCTATATGATTGCCCCAACCCTATTGCTCTTATGGCAAGCCCCAGCCCTTTTTATCATATCGGTGCTAGAAGGCGGTGGCTGAGGGTCTACATGTCCTGGGAATGACGTTAAACTCTATCTGATGGTGAGGTTCCAGTTTTGGAGGTTTGGGGAATGTGGAGAACCCGTTCATCACCATTGCTCCCTGGTCCACTCTGCCCCGGAGTGGTAGTACCTAGTGAGGGTCCCATCTATGGGTTAAATAGAAAAATGTGTTAGGCCATATGACATTTAGGCACCCCTTTTGCGATCTAGATTCGTGGGGACATTTTTTCCATTTACACCGTCAAAATCTGGTTAATTGTTAACAGACGATTTTTAGAATTTTTTTTTTAAATCATAAAACTAACCCATAACCCTAACCCTTAACCCTAACCCCTAATCCTAACCCCTAATAAACAACTGGATTTTGACGGTGTAAATGAGAAAAGTGTCCTTGTGAGTCGAGATCGCGGAAGGGGTGCCTAAAGGTCATATGGTCCAGTGTGTTTATTAAAAACTATGAGTATCCATTAATAATGACTTTATTTCAAAATTTTATCGGCATTAAATGATCCACTGAAGTTGATATGCCGTACAACAAACCAAACTAGCCGGATACAAATAATTTTCTACATATCAATTGATGAGACCCAAACAAGTACTATCACTCCGGTCAAAGTGGATCTTGACAATGTATTTTATTGTCGATGTTGAATAATACACAGAGAAATGTGTTTAATACCTTTATTCACCACCAGTATCCGGTGTCAATGGATACATACAAAACACAGAACAAATAATTACAAACAATTAACAAGACAGAACTTATCTATATATATATAAAGGGCAGTTGTGTATATGTCCGGAGGAAACTTCGAAAATAAAATAATTAACGACAAAGTAAATAAATATACAAATTAAATATCACCAGGGCTTGGTTTTTGAGCAAAAATAATAGAGATTTGATTTATATTCGTGAAGATAATTAAAAAATAGAATTTAATTGATAACAGCATGGATTTTTTTTTCATTTAATATTTTAGATAGTAGACATTAACATTTCTTTTCAGAGTAGCTGGATCAATGCAAGGTCTATTTTTATTACATAGGGATTTAAATAGGACATCAACTCACGATGGATCTGCGGGAGTAACTTAAAAATATCCCCCTCTACCCAGGCGATGCCGGGTAGCCGCTGCTAGTACTAAATAGAGGAGGGTCAAATGCAGTATAGCCAACGCAGTCAGTCTAAATATTATTCATCTTGTTAATCCACTTTAATCGTAGGCTATTTTAAGGCTATGGGCCAGTCCATCTGGTAGAGTGCTGAAGGGGTGCTAGCTACTCTACAACACAATGAAAGGTTACTCCACACTCCCCAGATATCCAAAAAGTCTTGCTGTCAGATGCAGTTTATATTTTTTAAAGAAAATATTGTGATATGCATCGTAAGGTGGAAAGGTATAATTTTAATTGGTCTTTCGAGAAATCCGTAAAAGGCAGCACAATGAGATAAAGGCCGTATATAGTCTTAAGACGCGTGGTCTGATTGTTAGAGTCATAGGAAATGGACTCGTCGACCCGAGTTCAATTCCTGAACGAAGCTGTTGGCATTTCACATAGCGCTAATACCCTCGGGAAAGGTATGAATCCATTTCTCCCTCCAGCTATGGGTAAATTGCAGGACAGACTGGGCTCTTTAACTATGGCTAGGTAACCAGTCTACGAGAAGGAAAACTCTAAATTCAAACCTGTTAAACTCCGCTTAAGAAATTGACCTTGTGTCGCATGCTGCTCGTGGTTGGTAAATATATATATGGTCTTAAGACCGCTGTTTCTCCAGCCGCTAACTATAATATAAAGTATTCTTTAACAAGCCAATATCCTAGACCAGGGGTTACCAAACTACGGCCCACGAAGGCATTTTATCAGGCCCGCCGACGGTACTTGAATTTGTTAAAACGTACGGAATGCGAGACGTTCTGATAACATTTAAATTTAGATATCATGTTAAGCTTACTAGATCTTCATGGACTTGACTACTGGAGGTATTTCACTTATTACTTACGCGATCCGGATAATCACTTGTTACGACTAGCTCAGTCGATAGATCGTTTAGACTAGGAACCACAAGTTTCCGGGTTCGATACCGACCTTCGCCAACCGAGCATATGGGTAACACAGGGGTCTGTGCAGTAAAGTGAGGGGCTGATGGTACGTGTAGCGCTCCACCTCAGAGGATAAAATAATCTCCTTGTGCTAGTGAAAAAGGGATAGACTCCCTCGCTGTCTGGCTGATACCGACTATAGGCCACCTCGATTACTTTACTTTTACTTACGACTGCTTGAAAAACACAGGTTATTTAATAGTTTTGAAAATAAATATGTTGGTTAAATTTGTTTTGTGTGCATCTTACGCCACTCATCCATGAATATATAACATGGAAAAGATAAATTTTGTTTTAGATCTTTTTCTCAGAGCTTTTGTTCTGGCTAGCAAGTATTGAACACAATAATAATGTGGCCCGCGCTCGTTATTTTTTCAATTATCCGGCCCACCATGAAAAAAGTTTGGTGATCCCTGTTCTAGACTCTTGTGTGATGAGTTTGATATTCGCCTTTTTATGTAAATATTTTTTTGTATCATAATTTTGGCTTTCAATATATTTTTAATATTATTTAATATTCAATAACATGGAGGCGCCTGGTTAGAGTCGTCGGATAATGTACTCCTCAATCTCAGTTTAAATTCTGAACAAGGCTGTTTGCATTTCACATAGTGCCAATGCCCTTGGGAAAGGTATGTACCCAACTACCACCCCCTCCAACTATTGATAAATAATAGGGCAGACTGTGCTCTTTAATCTTGGCTAGGTAACTAGTCTATGAGAAGGAAAACTCTGAATTCAAACACGTTAAACTCCGCTTAAATAAATTGACCTTGTGTCCCATCCTGCTCGTGCGGAGGGGTTGGTATATATATATATATATATATATATATATATATATGGGTGTGTAGGGGGGGATATACCACAGTATGATAATTTTATTATTACGACATTTGGTATGTTTACTTAAGAGCTATTGAATATACTTCAATATGTAAAAAGTATAATAATCTTGATTTAACACTCTCACTCTTTTTTCTTTCTTTCCTTCTTTTCATCTTTTCATTATGCTCGATTAAAATAGATTAGCGTTATCACTTCCGCGTGCTGATCCCCTCTCTATATATCTTTCCCCATCTCTCTTTCTTTTTTCTTTCTCATTATATTTTCTGTGTAATATGTCCTTTTTCTTCCTTTTTTTCTTTATAATAAAAACGGAATAGTTCATTATTTAGCTGAGGCGTCGGCATACATAGGAAATTAAAATTCTGCGGATAAGCAACACCAGATAATCAGGATTTACATTTTTGCATTTCATCTTGGACGATTTGGTCGTACTCACTTTTAAACAGTGGCTGTCGCAAGACGACAACGGTCATACTTTTAAGGAACATGAGTATTAATAGATAGATATTTTTTTTAATTCAAAATAGAACCCAGGTATTGAAAAGAGATTAGGGGGTGGGACAAAGTGGCGTCCCGAAAGGAAACAGTATGCGCATGCGTCGGGCATTCTTTTAGAAATGGTAGATATCAGTTCTTCACTGACCGATTCTGGAATCTCTTGGATATTTTTACTTTATCTTTGGATTCCAAAGATGGAATTCAACGCGATCTCCAATCTCAAGAATTCCGAACTGAAGGATTTCGTAGACGACGACACGTACTTTAAATCATTCCTTTTATATTTCTTCTTATTATTCTTTTCTATTTTCATTTCTTCGTTATCTTCTTCTTAGAATTTCTCTTCTTTTTTTCATTCTTTCTTTTCAACTTTCGAAATATCTTTCTTTTATTTTTTTTTTTTTTTTTTTTTTTTTTTTCGTTCCGTTCATTTTATTTTTTTATTTTATCTAGCTTATGAGATTTCTTCTTCACTGTCGTTCGTTCTTTCTTCTTTTCCTTCAGTTAAATTTATGCATTTCTTCTTCTTCTTCTTCTTCTTCTTCTTCTTCTTCTTCTTCACTTTCCGTTCCTAGCACAGTTACCCTCTTCTTAATTGTTGAATATATCTTCTTCTTCTTCTTCTCCATTAACCTTTTCCCTTTTCACCTTCACATCTACCTCCATTTTCATTCATTCTTTCTTTCTTTTCTTTTTCTTCTTCCCCCCTCTTTCTTCTTCCAATTTCCTTTCCCTTTCTTTTACTCTAACCCACCCTCTACCCACCCCAACTAATTTTGCTTCGAGAGAAACGAACACTGATTCGAATGACTCGAAATAAATGCAAACGATGGAAAAAAACAAAAAAAACAAACAAAACAAAACAAACCAACAAACAAACCAACAAACCAACAAAAGCCAACCGGAATGAGAAGCTAAGCGACGGCGTGCCGACGGTGGAGGTGGCGACAGTTGGGGGGGGGGCGTACAGGTGTGAAGTGGTCGGTGGGACAGGTAAGCGAAGGAAAAATATAAATATAAAAAAAGAAGAAAAAAAAACACTCCTTCCCCCCCCCCATATATTTTCTCTTATCGGTTGGGTCACTTTATTCCATTTTTTATTTTTTATTTTTATTTATTCATTGCATTATTATTATTTCATTTTTTCTTTTTTTGCCTTCATTTTCGAACTATAATTGGTATTACTTCCACCTTTATATTCCACAGCTTTTTCAGTTCTCTAGCAAGGTCCAGGTATTTGTCTATCTGTTCGTTTTCTTTCATCGTCACCCTGTGATCTGCTGAAAGTGCAAAATCTACCAGTTGACAAGTTCTCTTTTCCTTGTTAACCAATGCTAGGTCTGGTCTTCTGGCTGGGATAAGGTGATACGTCTTTATCTCAAAGTCACAGAGAGTTTCATTCTCAAGAACAAATTTATCATTATTATTATTATTATTATTATTATTATTATTATTATTATTATTTCACGCATGTGAGTTTTTCGCATCAGCGTTAGCTGATGGTATTTCACTGGAGTCTGAGTGACAACAAGTCTCCTCAGGTCTCCAGGAATCTTCTGAGTATTATAGCCGATTGCAGCAATGCAGTAGTCTGGTTGGTCTTATATCTTCCTCTAATTTCGTGGCCTTCCAGTCTTTTTTCCAAGTTTTTTTTCGGACTGTTCCAAGTGCACCAACTACAATTGGTATCACTTTAACCCTCGTATTCCACAGCCTTTTCAATTCTCTGGCAAGGTCCAGGTATTTGTCCATCTTTTCGTTTTCTTTCAACTTCCCTCTGTGATCTGCTGGAACCGCAAAGTCCACCAGTTGACACGTTCTATTTTCTTTTCTTTTTTGTTAATCAGCACTAGGTTTGGTCTCCTGGCTGGGATGGGGTGATCCTTCTTTATCTCAAAGTCCCAGTATTATTATTATTATTATTATTTACTCCTTTTGAGTTTTCACATCAACATTAGCTGATGGTCATTCACTGGAGTCTGAGTGACAGCAAGTCTCCTCAGGTCTCCAGGACTCTTCTGAGTATTCCAGCCGATTGCAGCACGTGTGTAAAATAGGTTTCTTTTCATTATAGCAGACAATATCCGTGTTTGACGTTTGCGTTAAAAAGGATTTAGTTTAGATTTATAAGTTTAGTTGATATGCGGCCATGTGCGCAACAAATTCAAATCTATACAACATCAATTAATGCTGTCCTTTAATAAAAAAATTAAAAAATTATAAATGAATTAACGTATAAAGTTATGTTTTCTTAAGAGTTTCATTTTTAATTTTTTTTAAATATCAATCCCAATTCAGAAGTTAAAAATATAAATATTGGACTTCATTTCATATTCCACTAACATCTGTCCGGTAGACTTTGGTAAAAATTTACAAACTTAAATTCACAGACTAGCCCATATATATATATATATATATATATATATATATATATATATATATATATATATATATATATTACTGTATTCTACCTGATTTCAACAATGCTGTTATCTATATGGTCTCAATTCTTCCTCTGAGTTTCAATTCCTCTTGTCAGTTTTCTAAACTTTTGATGACCATTCCAAGTGCCCCAACTACAATTGGTATCACTTTCAACTTCATATTCCGCAGTTTTTTTCAATTCTCTAGCAATGTCCAGGTATCCTTTCGTTTTCTTTCATCTTCACCCTGTTACCTGGAAAATATCTATCTATCCTAGTCAATTCTCTTCTATTTATCTACCTATTATCTATCTATCTATCTATCTTTGTCTGTTCATTTCTCTTCCCCCCTCTCTCTCTCTCTCTCTCTCTCTCTCTCTCTCTCTATATATATATATATATATATATATATATATATATATATATATATATGCCTATCTTAGGCTGTTCGTATCTATCTAGTTTTTTTTAATTCTCGAGCAATGTCAATATTTCCGTTTTCTTTCATCTTCATCTATCTATCAATCAATTTATCTATCTATTTATATTAGTCTGTTCATTTCTTTCTCTCTATCTATCTATCTATCTCTCTCTCTCTCTCTCTCTCTCTCTTTCTCTCTCTCTCTCTCTCTCTCTCTCTCTCTCTCTCTCTCTCTCTCTCTTTCTATATATATATATATATATATATATATATATATATATATATATCAATCTGTACCTATCTTAGACTGTTCGTATCTATCAATCTCTCTCTCTCTCTCTCTCTCTCTCTCTCTCTCTTCTCTCTCTCTCGCACGCGCACAGAGGGGTACATATATATATATATATATATATATATATATATATATATATATATATTGTTTCGAGTACTTTTGCAGCCTGTTTCTTTTATACCCCTTTTATTGTTTTGTCTTCCCGGGTCTTTTATCGACAACGCCAAATCCCATTGAATAGCGAAAACAAGCACCTACAAAATACAACGGCTTTTTTTATTTCTATCTTTCTTTCTTTCTTAACGTCACACACCGCCAAAATACTTCGGCATCTTACCATTTTTTTCCCTTTCTTTCTGATTGGTTTTGCCCTCAAACCTTTCACCCCCCCCCTCTCTCTCTCTCTCTCTCTCTCTCTCTCTCTCTCTCTCTCTCTCTCTCTCTCTCTCTCTCTCGCTGGATCACGTCTCACCCTTTTTTTCCGTATGGACATTTTTCTTGTTGTTGCCGTTCATGTCTCGTTCTTTAAAAAAAATTTCTCTTCTGTTATGTCAGTTTGTATTGACACGGGCGTTTTATCATTGTGTGTGTGTGTGTGTGTGTGTGTGTGTGCATGTGTGTGTGTGTGTGCATGTGTATGCGTGTGTGCATGTATGTGTGTGTGCGCGCGCGTGTGCAAGTGCGTGCGTGCGTGTGAGTGTGTTTGTACGTGTGTGCGTGTGTGTGTGTGTGCGTGTGTGAGTGTATGTGTGTGCGTGCTTTTGTGTGTGTTGTTGTGAGTGTGTGCGTTTGTGTGCGTGTGTGTGTGTGTGCGTGTGCATGTGTACGTATGTTTTGTGTCTGTGTGTGTGTGCATCAGCCCTGCAGCCATTGGGCGCCCATCTCCTCCCTGTCTCTTGTTGCATTCTTTTCTTTTCAACACATTTTACCATTATTATTTCTTTTTTTTTCTTTTTTTTTCTTTTTTTTTCTTTTTTTTTTTGTGGTGGGCATAGAGTCTTAATCGTGTATTGTTTTAGAGGCAACGACTCGAACCTTGGATTTTGTTTTGGTAGTCTCTCTCTTTATATTCATCGTCCTCTTTCAGTCGTCATCCTCTCTACCTGACTCAGAAACAAAGCAAATACGTCAAGACATTAGAAAAACAAGCAAAAAATAAAATGCGATCGTTTTAACTCAGCACAAGACAAGTGCAAACTAGCTGAGATACCCGCCTACGACGGGCAACAAGCGTAGAAAGAACAGGAATAACAAATATTTTATATGATTTAGTTTATAAGAGATGAGTTTAAACTATATTGACGGTTTGTTGGATTTTACGGCATGTTAACACTTGGTGGGTTATTTTATGTCGAAGCCATTTTGTTTTATTCATTCTTGTTGGGTATTCAATTTTTTAAACTCATTTTTAATCTATTTGACCCATAGATGGGGCTATGTACACGACTCCAGGTCAGAGTGGACCTGGGAGTAATGGTAATCAAGGGGTACTCCACACTCCCTTGAGCTCCAAAATTGGAAACTGACCACATAAAAAATGTGTTTATACTCTATTGCAATTGTACTCAAGTTTGCACAGAGCAATAGACTCAGTCTCACCGGTTAGCCGAGTTCCAGTATTATTGGGTGGTTTATATCTACCCAGCTGCTTTCTCGTGAGGTGCTGTTTCCACGTCTTGACGGCCACCTGCCACATATCACCCAAACCATCCGAGTAAGACGGACAAGACACGCGGGACACTGCTGGAGAAGCAAGGATGAACTCATAAGCGACGTCCTCCAGTGGAAGCCAGCACATGGGCAGGCCAGTGTGGGCCGACCAGCAAAGACGTACATTGATCAGCTCTGCGCGGATACAGGATGCTGCATAGAGGACCTCCCGAGAATGATGAACGATAGGGACGGATGGAGAGAGATTGTCATGGATATCCGTGCTAACAGCGCGACATGATGATGATGATGATGATATCTACCCAACCACGTAGACAGAAAAAGAACAAAAATGAACACATTGATATAAATAAAAAGAAATGAATTCATCGACATATATATCGATAAACACCTTCACCTACCTTGGGTCAACCATCAACAACAACCTGTCACTTGATACTGAACTCAGTTGCCGGATCGGAAAAACTGCCTCAACTTTTAGAGAGTTCACAGCAAGAGTGTGGGACAACAGCAAGCTCACTATCCGTACAAAGGTACAAGTGTATAGGGCATGTGTTATCAACACCCTCATGTACGGAAGTGAAACATGGACCTTATACTCCCACCAAGAGCGGCGGTTAAATAAATTCTACCATCACTGCCTTAGACGTACACTGGGCATCACCTGGAGGGACATGATCACTAACACAGTAGTTCTAGAGAGAGCTCAACTCCCCAGCTCGTGTTCTCTACTGAGGCAACGTCGTCTCGATGGTTGGATCCGATGGTTGGATCATGTACATCGGATGGATGATGGACGAATCCCGAAAGCCATCCTTTATGCAGACCTTTCGTCTGGTAAAAGACAGATTGGTCGCCTCCAGCTGCGATTCAAGAATGTCTAAAAGAATGATCTCAGGTGCTTTGGCATTGCCCCTTCCAGCTGAGAAAATTTGGCTCAGGACCGCCCTCGGTGGCGGCAGAATCTCCGTAAAGGACTGTTTATGTCAGAAGTCACCCTGACGCAATACCATGAAGCTAAGAGGTCTAAAAGAAAGCAGCAGCAACAAAGCACCGGCATATCAACATCTTCAGGGACAGCCTTCAAATGCGACATCTGTGGTCGAGAATGTCTTTCAAACATCGGACTTCACAGTCACAGGAGGCACTGTAACTTCAGGGGCATAAAAACTTTATTATAGTCTTCCGAGACTGAAATGCCAATACATACATACATACATACATACATACATATATATATATATATATATATATATATATATATAGAGAGAGAGAGAGAGATAGATAGATAGATAGATAGATAGATAGAGAATGGGGGAGGGAGAGAGATAGAGAACACTATCACTGATATTAAGCACCCTACAACTACTACTAATAATAAACTTGGTCCTTTTTACTGAGAATCATGACGTCAGTGTCAGACACAGCTCTTAACTTTTTGACTACCAAATTTGACCCACGGCTGTACCAAATTTTCTTGTTTTGTTTTGTTTTGTTTTGTTTTACGGCATATCAACCTCGGTGGGTCATTTAATGCCGACAAAGTTGTGAAATAAATTCAGTCTTAATGCATAATACAATTTTGTGTATAAACTCATGTTTTTCTATTTAACCCATAGATGGGAAATTTTCTTGGTATTTTTTTTCAAATTTCACAACCTATTCACCTTAGAACTCATTCTATTAAAAAAAAAAAACAAAAAAAAAAACAGTCCTATTATCATTGTAGTTCAAGTTTATAAGAAATGTGCACGTCAATACGAGTTTAAATCCCGGACGGGGCTGCTTGCATTTCACCAAGTGGTAATACCCTTGGTAGAGGTATAAATCCAATAAATCCAATAAATTCTCCCTCCAGCTATGGGTAAATAGTAGGGCAGATTGAGCTCTTGGACCTTGGTAATGATTGATTGATTTGGTTTAACGGCATATCAACATGTCTGGGGCTATTTGGGGGGGGGGAGATCGGATTTATTTTAATTTTTTTTGGGGTGTTTTTTCTTCAAGGATCTTTTCTGATTTTTATAGTGAGTTTTCTGCACTTGTTTGTTGTTAACTCTTTACCCACCAAATAATCATTCTAAACTTTAATAATAAAAAGGCGACACGATATCCTTTATCTCTTTGCCTACCAAATTTCCCCCACAGCTGAACGAAATTCTCTTGGTATTTTTTACCTGTATGATGGGATATTTCGAACTTCACTATCTATTCACCTCAGAAATCAATCTATTCAAATAAAAGTCCATTCTTCTTCTTATTATTATTATTATTATTATTATTATTATTATTTACTCCTTTTGAGTTTTCACATCAGCATTAGCTGACGGTCTTTCACTGGAGTCTGAGTGACAGCAAGTCTCCTAAGGTCTTCAGGACTCTTCTGAGTATTCTGGCAGATTGCAGCAGTGCAGTGTTCTGAATGGTATCAACCCTTCCTCTGATTTCCAAACTTTCCAAACCCTTTTCCAATCCTTTTGGGACCGTTCCAAGTGCACCAACTACAATTGGTATCACTTTCACTTTCATATTCCATAACTTTTTCAGTTCTCTGGCAAGGTCCAGATATTTGTCCATTTCTTCATTTTCCTTTAGCTTCACCCTGTGATCTGCTGGAACTGCAAAATTCACCAGTTGACAAGTTCTTTCTTTTTTGTTAATCAACACTAGGTCTGGTCTTCTTGCTGGGATAAGGTGATCCGTTTTTATTTCAAAGTCCCAGAGAATTTTATGTGTTTCGTTCTCAAGAACAGATTCTGGTTTATGCATATACCATTTTGTTGTGTGGTCAAATGGTCAAATTATTATTATTATTATTATTATTGATTCTGAAGTCAACATCAGAATAACGAAAGCAGCAGCAGTCATGGCCAAACTGAGCAAGAGTGTCTGGAATAATCCCAGTCTCACCAAGGAAACCAAACTGCGTGTCTACAAAGTGTGTGTTCTCAATACACTCCTCTACAGTTGCGAAGCATGGATAACATATACAAGCCACGAAAGGAAACTCAATAGTTTCCATCTCCGATGTCTACGACGTATTCTACACATTCGTTGGCAGGATAAAGTGCCCAACACAGTAATGCTGGATTGCGCCGACATGAACAGCACATTCTCCATTCTCTGCGAGAGGCACCTTTGCTGGCTTGGACAAGTCAGGAGAATAAAAATAGCCGCATCCCTTGTTTTTGAAAGAAAATAAATCTTTGCCTGCCAAATTTCCCTCCACAGCTTTACCAATTTTTATTGGTATTTTTACTAATTATAATGGGATATTTCAAAGTTCACAATTCTCCTCAGAATGTATTGTCTTCAAATAAATTCCTATTATTTTTGTAAACTGAGTCCTTTTGCTCAATTATAATGAGCCAACTATCAGTTAAACGGGAGGGTGTGAGAGCCGCTGTGAGCGGCTCAAAGTAGGCAAAGAGTTAAATCTTAATCATAGTTTAAGGATTTGGGCCAACCTCTCACCCCCACTCCGGTCCGGTTTACTAATGTTGAAATTAACTGAAAATTTCAACTATTTTCAAATCGGATTCTTCGTGTTCATTCCCAAACAATGAAATCACCAAAATTGGAATTTATATTCGTCGCGGATTTCTTTCCATTGTGGCTCAGTATCGAATCATACAAGTATAAAATGTTCAAATCGTGAGTTGAAATGCTCTTCGGATTTAGGAGTTGGGGGGGGGGGCAGTTTGTAAAAATTAATCGAAAGAAATAAACTTTATTTTTTTTCACGGAATATACGTCTCGATACCCGATATCCGAAAATAAAACTTTTTCAAAGTAGAAATGACGTAAAGCGAAAAAACAATCATCTATCAATTTATCTATCTATCTATCTATCTCAGCCTATTCATATCTATCTATCTATCTATCTATCTTCTCTCTCTCTCTCTCTCTCTCTCTCTCTATATATATATATATATATATATATATATATATATATATATATATGAAAGTACGTAAATAAACATTGTGTTCATTTGATATGGCTTTTAGACGACAATTTTTGGAGGATATGTGCTTAATTGAAGTCATACCTGATTCTTAAAAATTAATTAGTTAATAATTAATGAATTTAGGCGGGCATATATGTTCAAATGTAAGGCTAAACAGATCGAGAAAATATCAATCCCTGAATAGGTCGAAATGTACATTCAGGGATTGACATTTTCTCCATCTGTTTAGCCTTACATTTGAACATATATGCCCGCCTAAATTCATTAATTATTAACTAATTAATTTTCAAGAATTAGGTATGACTTCAATTAAGCACATATCCTCCAAAAATATATATATATATGTATATTGGCAGCAATACCTCCGTGTTCTCTCCAATATGACAGGTGTATCCCTTTCGAAGTTGACGTTTGAGGTTTTCATGCTCAATTCTTTCACTCTCAAAACTGGTACAGCCATCATCCACATGAATTCTCCAGTCAGTTCTCTTCAATGCAAGCTTTTCCCACTTGTCAGGATTTATTTTTATTTTTACGGATTTATAGTTGGGTATAAAAGAGCGTGCTAAAGTAATGTAATGGTAGGCAAGATGGTCTCGCAGATCCATAACTACTGAATAACGAGTTCAATCCTCACTGGGTTCCCTATACTTGTGACCTTGTGTCACATCCTACCCGAGGCGTATAGGTGAGGTAAAAAGAAGTCGTCTCATTGTGGTGTCATGGTTGGCAAACCAGTCTCGCTGATTCATTAATGCTGAATAACGAGTTCGATCACCGCTAAATTCTTCATGTGTCACATCCTACCCGTGGTGAAGAGGTTGGATAAAAAGAGCGTCCCATCGTCGAGTATTGGTTAACAAACCAGTCTCGCAGAACTCTTACTTCTGAATAGCGAGTTCGATCCTCGTTGGCTGCCCCATACGTTCGGCCTTATGACCCATTATACGGTTAGCCAACAAGTTTGGTAAATACCTCGGTCAAATTTAATTTTCTTTGTTATTACGTAAAAAGAAATACGTGTACATTTTGGTAAAAAGCCTTTTCGGGATATGAAGTGAAGCAAATAATTACCGTTTAGTTTCGTCTGTGAAATAAATTTTTAAAAAAGAACAAAAACAAATAAGTCTGTGGTCTGTATATAAAAAGAAACACGACAGAGAGAGAGAGAGAGATAAATAAATAAATAGAGTAAAATAATGTCATGTAAATGCGAGAACGTGTCTCAAATTCGCGGAGAAAAAAAAAGATTTTTAAAAATACTGACAAGAAGAGTGAAAAAAAGAAAGTGCAATAAAGCTCTCTACCAACTGCGTGTTGAGTACAAATATAGATACGAAAGAGGAAGCGACGCCATTGTTCCAATAGGTGAACTTCCGGAACCAAACTGAGGCATGTCGGGAGATATGTGACAACTATTGCAATCATTGTTTTATTCTTTTTATTATGTGACTAATTATCTATTTAAGTCTGTTCATAGCGAGCTAGTTAGCTAGCTTGTTATCTCGCAAAATATCTATCTATCTATCTATCTATATGAGTCTGTCTATCTATCTATCTATCTATCTAAAGTAAAGTCGTCGGGGTGGCCTAAAGTTGGTATCAGCCAGACAGCAAGGGAGACTATCCCCTTTTCACTAGCGCTAGACTAAGGACATTGTTTTGGCGTCTAAGGTGGGGCGCCACACCTACCATCAGCTCCTCACTTTACCGCACAGATCCCTATGCTACTCATACGCTGTGTTGGCGAGGGCTGGTATTGAACCAGGAACCTTGTGATTTCTAGTCGGAAGCTCTACCGATTGAGCTAAACCGGCCATATATATATATATATATATATATATATATATATATATATATATATATATATATATATATATATATATATATATATATATATATATATATATATATATATATATATATATATATATATATATATATATATATATATATATATATATATATATATATATATATATATATATATATAATGGCCGGTTTAGCTCAGTCAGTAGAGCGCCCGATATATATATATATATATATATATATATATATATATATATATATATATATATTAGGAATACCCAAAATGAGACAAAATTGCATTTTTTAACAAAATGACTTTAGCCCCCCCCTACAGAAAATAATTTACCAAAAAACAAGGAAATTATCGGATTTTAATTAAATGTTTAGTGGTTATGTATCAATGAATGATCTTTATGATGCATTTCTTATTTTATTTCAAAAATTTCTCATTTTATTCAGGTCACTTATTTTTTACCTTGGTATTTCACTGAAGTCTGAGTGAAAACAAGTATCCTCAGGTCTCCAGGACTCTTCTGAGTATTCTAGCCGATTACAGCAATGCACTAGTCTGGATGGTCTCAAATCTTCCTCTGATTTCCAAGTCCTCTAGTCTTTTTCTAAGTTTTTGCGGCCGTTCCAAGTGCACCAACTACAATTGGTATCACTGTATCCTAATATTCCATAGCTTTTTCAATTCTCTGGCAAGGTCCAGGTTGTTGTTGTTGTTGTTGTTGTTGTTGTTATTATTATTATTATTATTATTCCTTTTGAGTTTTCACATCAGTGTTAGCTGATGGTCTTTCACTGGAGTCTGGGTGACAGCAAGTCTCCTCAGGTCTCCAGGACTCTTCTGAGTATTCTGGCAGATTGCAGCAGTGCAGTGTTCTGAATGGTTTCAATCCTTCCTCTGATATCCAAACTTTCCAAACCTTTTTTTAATCCTTTTGGGACTGTTCCAAGTGCACCAACTACAATTGGTATAACTTTCACTTTCATATTCCATAACTTTTTCAGTTCTCTGGCAAGGTCCAGATATTTGTCAATTTTTTCATTTTCCTTTAACTTCACCCTGTGATCCGCTGGCACTGCAAAATCCACCAGTTGACAAGTTCTTTCTTTTTTGTTAATCAACACTAGGTCTGGTCTTCTTGCTGGGATAAGGTGATCCGTTTTAATTTCAAAGTCCCAGAGAATTTTGTGCGTTTCGTTCTCAAGAACAGATTCTGGTTTATGCATATACCATTTTGTTGTGTGGTCAAAATTTAATTTCTTGCATAATTCCCAGTGGATCACCTTTCCAACCCAGTCGTGTCTAGTTTTGTATTCTCGTCGTGCTAGTTTGCTACATTCGCAGAGTATATGGTTAACAGTCTCATCTCTATTACCGCAAAGTCTACATTTACTATTTTGTTGGGTCTTATCAATTTTCGCTTTGATGTAGTTTGTCCTTATGGCATTATTTTGTGCAGCAATTATAAGTGATTCTGTTTCTCTTTTGAGGTTTCCCTTTCTTAACCATGTCCAAGTCTTTCCATGTGCAACCTCATCTATTTGTCGTTTGAAGCGTCCATATAATTGTTTTTCTTCCCATTTTGTTTTCTAGTCTTTGTCGTTTTTCTGTTTGTCCATCTGCCGTTTCTACTATTGTTGGCCGCCATAAGTAATTTGTCTTTGCTCTTCCTTGTGTAATCTTCAAGTTGCTGGATTGTGGTTTCTACGCATTCCTCTATGTTGGCAAGACCTCTTCCCCTTCCTTTCTTGACACATACAATCTATCTCTATCATCTCTAGGGTGGAGAGCCTTGTGCATGGTCATTAATTTTCTCGTCCTTTGGTCTATCTGTCTGAGTTCTTCTTTTGTCCATTTTGAGTATCTTATAATGGGGACAGACCAGGTATTAATTCCTTTGATTATTATTATTATTTTATTTTTTTTTATTATTATTATTATTATTATTATTTATTATTATTATTTTATTATTTTATTATTATTATTATTTTTTTTATTTTTATTTTTTTTATTATTATTATTATTATTATTATTATTATTAATTATTATTATTATTTATTTTTTATTCCAGCATTTCTCCGGGTATTTTCTTGCGTGGGAGTATTGTCTGTCCCCTGAGTCTTGGCAAACAATTTACCCGTTAGGGTCGCACCGATAAACCGGTGCTTGACAGGGGGTGTACGCAGGTTCCAACCACTCACTAAACGCTCTGGTTGAAAGAGCCGACAAGGGTACAAATGTCAAATTGATCCAGGGGGGGTTGGGGCACAAACAACATTGTGGGGGTCACTTTTTATGTTGGATTGACTGCCTTAAAACCAATTGATGCTTTCTATGACCCCCACCACTACTTCTCATCAGTCTAAAGCCGCCAAATAAAATAAAACTGGACACCTCAAATGTGAGACAGTCGACCTTCCCGGCCAAATGAAACTTTCCATAAGTAGGGGGTGGGCTGATTATTTCTACAGACTCATTGCCAGTCAGTCTCGGGCCGGTCGATGTGGGGGTAGTGCGACTCAGTAAAATATATACAACCGGCTTGGGGCAAAGCAGACCTAAGGCTGAAGTGGACTGTCACTAAAGATATTTATTGCATACTATATATATATCGTCGGGGGTGGGGATATATATATATATATATATATATATATATATATATATATATATATATATATATCACTGTTAACTTTAAATCCACCAAGCAAACAAATATATTTATTTCTGGATTTAAAAAAAAACGAGTTAAAAGTGCTCAATATAAAGATCTAAATATACGTTTTACAACCCAGTTATAAATACAGGCCGATGGTAGGACAAATAATTCCCTGAAGATTCGCGCTACGGCAGCGAGAAACTGCAGTCGGAAATTTTAAACCATTCGTTTATAAAAACGTATATATATATATATATATATATATATATATATATATATATATGCATGGTCAAAATCTTTAGATAAAATATGGGTTGAATAGAAAAAATGTGTTTAATAGAATCGAGTGTGTGTGTGTGTGTGTGTGAGAGAGAGGGGAGGAAGTGAGAGTGTGTGTGTGTGTGTAAGAGAGAGAGAGGAGTGAGTGAGTGTGTGTGTGTGTGTGTAGAGAGAGAGAGGGGGAGAGTGTGTGTGTGTGTGTGTGTGTGTGAGAGGGAGGAGTGAGTGTGTGTGTGTGAGAGAGTGGTGTGGTGTGAGAGAGGGGGAGAGAGAGTGAGTGTGTGTGTGGAGAGAGGAGAGAGAGTGAGTGTGTGTGTGTGTGTGTAAGAGAGAGAGGGAGAGGAGTGAGTGAGTGAGTGTGTGTGTAAGAGAGAGAGGGGGAGAGAGTGAGAGTGTGTGAGAGAGAGAGAGAGTGAGTGTGTGTGTGTGTGTGTGTGTGTGTGTGTGTGTGTGTAAATATTGTAGATTTTAGAAGTATCGGAATCTACTACGGAGATGCTAATACAACACAGTGTTTTCCCCGAAAATAAAGCCAACCTGCAAAATAAAACCCAGCGTTATTTTTCAGGATGATTTTAATACAAGCCCCCCCCCCTTGAAATACGCCCTAGTTGAGAGCGATAGAATTCTGGCATAAAATAACCCAATGGGTTGGCACACCACAAAAACCAGCCAACCAAGTCGCCTCTATTGAAAACCTTTCGTACATGAATAATTTCCTTTCAAATTATACTTATCTTTAACCCTTGCCTTCCGGGGAAATTTCTGCAGGGGGTGAGAAAAGGAAGGCAAGACCTAAGAGAGCGTTTCACTTGTCAAGTATACTTGCTGACCCGGTCAGCAAGATTTTTCCAAAAATAACAATGTTAATTTCCTTGTGGTGAGGTTAGTAATACGGGACGACTCGCGTATCTAATAACCGCTACGATATATTGACAGACAGAAACTGTCAAAAGATTTTCACATCTGACAGTCATTTAAGCGGTAAATGTACTTGAAGTAATTCAAGACCAAAGGATGAATAGATATTTTATATAAGAGTACCTTTTGTATCGAGGAGTACTTTCTCGACAAGGAGTATAGGAAGCCTAACCTATTTTTCAAGCCAAACTCTTACTTTGAATTTATTTTTTCAAATTAGAAGCTCGAATGTGTAATCTTGTGCCAGACATGTGCTTTGTAAATAACAAAGCCAATGAGTCATTGGAACCCTGTCGTGGAGCGATGGATTGGCAGTCTGTATGAGAGTGAGCTAGTTCCTCACTGAGGGTTCAACTACTAAAACCTTGTGCCAAACTTCGCGAAACATTATAAATGAATTTTTAGAATTTATTTTTAAAAAATTAGATACTCCACTGTGTAACCTTGTGCCAGAAATGTGCTTCGTAAATAACTTAGCCAATGAGTCATTGGACCCTTGTCGTAGAGCGATGGATTGGCAGCCTGTATTATAGTGAGCTAGTTCCTCACTGAGGGCTCAACTACTAGAACATTGAGCCAAACTTCGCGAAAACTCATGAAAAACTTTTAAGATTTTTAATTAGATACTCGGCTGTGTAGCCTTGTGCCAGACATGTGCTTCGTAAATAACTATTTCAACTCCTTTTTTGTTAGCCAGCTTGTTTTTTGTATTGTGGTAAGTTTATTTCTCACTGAGTGCTCAAATGATGCAACCTTGTGCCAGACTAAGCGAAACATCATAAATGACTTACTGGACTCTCGCTATAAACCGATGGATAGCCAGCCTGTATGATAGTTAGTCAGTTCATCATTGAGTTCTCAACTACTACAACCTTGTACCAGACTACACGAAAAGTCATAAATGACTTATTGGGCCCCAGTCCTAAAGCGATGGATAGCCAGCCTTTATGATAGTAAGTTAGTTCCTCACTGAGTGGTCAAGTGCTACAACTTTGATCCACTTGAGAAACTTTTAGAATAGCTATTTGAGTTCCTGACGTAGAGTGGTGGTTAGCCAGCATGTTTTAGTATTATAGTATTTTAGTGAGTCAGTTCCTCACTGAGTGCTCAAGCGCTGCAATCTAGAGATTAAGTTAAAGTTCTTAAATAGATTATTGAGCAATGTCTAACTAGGTAGTCTCAGTAGGTGAGAGAGTTGTGTTTTCTTCGATGGGTACACAACATTCAAAACACACACATATATATATATATATATATACACATTCACAGCATATATATATATATATATATATATATATATATATATATATACACATTCACAGCATATATATATATATATATATATATATATATATATATATATATATATATATGCGTGTGTATGCGCATTCAAAGTATATATATATTAAATGCCTGAAGAAGTCGTGCTCAGTGGACGACGAAACATATCTCTCCTACGTCTACTTGTTTGAGTGGTTCTTTTGTCCACATTTTCTCTCTATTCTTTTATCACATTCTGTCGGATTTACTCCAATCCTCCTACCTCATATATATATATATATATATATATAATATATATATATATATATAATGGTTCTATATCTATAAGTAAACCGTGGTCAATATTGTGCCTAGAGCATTTATATTTGAGTGACTGTAGTGTGGACAGGGAGTCAACGGCGCTTGGTTATTGACAGTTTCTCGCCTATGCAATCATATAAAACAAACTCTCATGTTAGTTACATTATAATTATATATATATATATATATATATATATATATATATATATATATATATATATATTTTTTTTTTTCCGTAGTTAGGGTCTTTCCATGTGTGGTTTAACCAAGCTGATGCAGGTAGACCATAAGGAGAGCTCAATGTACCTAATACCAGTGAGTAGAAGGACAGAGCAAGATATTTAGTAAATGAAGAAAAACTCTAAACTTGCTTCATTACAATAATTTATTTCAACCGTATTAATACGGCATCTTCAGGTAATCACAAGAACATGACTCTTACGAGTCATGTTCTTGTGATTACCTGAAGATGCCGTATTAATACGGTTGAAATAAATTATTGTAATGAAGCAAGTTTAGAGTTTTTCTTCATTTACTAAATATATATATATATATATATATATATATATATATATATATAAGGTTGTATTATATGTATATATTATATATATGTTACCCTAATTATATACATATTTATATACATATTATATGTTACACTAATTGTATATGTATATATTATATATGTATTATATGTTACACTAATTGTATATATATATATATATATATATATATATATATATATATATATATATATATAATCATTGATACGATTTTCTGAGTGTGAAAATAAGAACTTGTTTTAAAAACATTCCCATGCGTACAATTATATCCCTCAAAAATAAAAATAAATGAAAAAAGAAAAAAAGGAAGGAAGAAAAAAAAGAAAAGGTTAACGTGGGGTCCTGTTTTGTACCGCTTCTTAAATGGCAGACTGCCTACTGTTTTCCGGGGTATGGGGGATGATAGGCCTTCTTCCTTTGTATACCCCAATTCCTTTTCTTTTTCTTTGTCTTCTTTTTTTTTTTTTTTACTAGAGTACTCTAAAAGTATTCTCAGTGAACTCGCGCGTTTTTTTTGTTTGCTTTTTGCTTTTTTTATCATTATCACTAACCTCCTTCAGCACCCTACCCTCCCCCCCTCCTCTCTCTCTCTCTCTCTCTCTCTCTCTCTCCTCTCTCTCTCTATCTATCTATCTATCTATCTATTATTATTTCTATCTATCTCACACACACATTCTCTCTCTCTCTCTCTCCCTCTCTCTTTCTCACACACATATTCTTTTTTCTTCTTTTCATTCCATCCAAGATTAGCTTTATCACTTCCGTGCTCTCGTCCCCGTTTCTTTATCTTTACTACATTCTCTTTTCTCTTTCTTACATATTGTATATATATATATATATATATATATATATATATATATATACATACTTGTGATATACATGTGTGTATATATATATATATATTATATATATATATCCAAAATATTCTTTTTTTCCCTTTCTTTCTTCACGATAAACTCTCCCCCCCCCTCTCTCTCTCTCTTCTCTCTCTCTCTCTCTCTCTCTCTCTCTCTCTCTCTCTCCACAGACACACACACATATATATATATGACAAGTATATATAATTATATATCATAAACCTTTGAAAATAATTTTAGGTATTTTAAAAGCGTGAAAAAAAAAAAACAGACACGCACACACACACACACACACACATACATATATATATATATATAATATATATATATATATTATATATATATAATATATATATATACAGGATATATATAGGAATATATATATATATATATATAAGAATATATAATAAATATATATAGGATATATATATATATATATATATGACAAGTACATATAAATATATATCATTAGGAATATATATAGGATATATATATATATATATATATATATATATATATATATATATATATATATATATATATGGCAAGTACATATAAATATATATCATTAACTTTGGAAAATAATTTTTGGGTTTTTAGAAGCATGAAAAAATACATAAATATATACATACATACATACTCATATATATGTGTGTGTGTGTGTGTGTGTGTGTGTATCTTGCCGTCTCCCAGGAAGGAAGGAGCCAACCAAAGAATGCTATTTCCCATTGTTTCCACGCGGGCCAACTCCTCGACGTAGTATATCCCACCCGCCCCCTCACCTTACCCTCGCGTACGTATCTATCTACCTACCCAGGTATTCGCCTTACGTTCTTGGATGCACGTATGTGATAGACTTACAAGAGACTGGATTATTTTAGGATTCACTCTGTGTGTCTGTGTGTCCGCTTGCGTGCGTGAGTGCGTGTGTCTGTCTATATTTCTTTTTTATGCGCACGTTTTCAATGGTGGCGGTGTGAGGGCGGGGGCGGGCGTGTTGGTAGTTGCGGGGGGGGGGCTGAGATGTTTTTTTGTGTCTGTGTTCTTGCGTATGTTCATACGGTTTTCGACTGCGGAAGATCTTGCCAAAGAAAACAGATCCTACAAGAAGAAGAAGAAGAACTGGCTCTTGTAATTTTCAAGACTAGAAAATGCTTATAATATATATATATACATACATATATATATATATATATATATATATTATAATATATAATATATATATATATAATATTCATACATTTATCAACTGATATTTGTGGACTAAGCAAATTTTGATCTTGGGCCAAATAAACAGGGCATCCAGTCATGATCAAACACACGAGGAATTGTTTGCAGCATATAATATATATATATATATATATATATATTATATATATATATATATATATATATATATATCTCGGCTGTATCCAAGATGATGTTGTGGCGTGTGAGCTATTGTTTCGACGCGGGAAGATTGTCTTCGTAATTTTGTCGGTTTGGAAACCACGGCTCGTTGCTAACAATTTTAGTTGTAATTGAACAAACCCGGACACTTTGTTGTTTAAGCCGGTGTGTAAAGTAAAAAGTAAAGCTTCCGGAGTGGCCTATTGTCAGTGAGGGGATCTATACCTTTTTCGCTTGATATTTTTGTGAAGTTGGAGCGTCACACCTATCATCAATTCGCACAGGTCAGATGACCAAAGTTGTACTACTAATGCGCTGAGTTGGCGGGAACCGGTATCGAACCTGGAACCTAAGATGTTCTAAGCCGGGACCTTTACAAAATATGTTGCGCTTCACGAATTTGCATGTCATCCTTGCGCAGGGTTCATGCATGAAATACTATACAATTAAAAAGCGTGTGTTACCATTGGTTTCAAAGCAGCGTGTTAGCTGCTTATCATCAACACAGATCACTTTGAATTCTAAGTGATTTGACTTGATAATAAGCTACTAATACGGTACTTTGAAATAATCAGTAACATACGCTTTTTGATCAAACCCTCCGCATGAGCAGGATGAGATACATGGTCAATTTCTTAAGCGAAATTTGAATTCAGAGTTTTCCTTCTCCTAGACTGCTTACCTACGCATGGTTGAAGAACCCAGTCTACTATTTGCTCATAGCTGGAGGGAAAGTAGTTTGAAAGCATACTTTTCCCAAGATTATTAGCGTTATGTGAAATGCAAACGGCCTTGTCCAGGATTTGAATTCGGTTCGACGAGTCCATTTCCTACGACCATTACACGCACATCAACACACGCACAACAACACAAATCTCTTCGACAGAAGATTTCTGAAATTGAAGCTGTTGTTAGTAATTGTCCATTCAAACACAAACACACACACACACACACACATACACACACATATATATATATATACATACATAAACACATTATCGCACACACAGAGATAATTTGGAAGATATAAGGCACAAAGCACAATGGACGATTACTTCAGTTTCAGAAATCTTCTGTCAGAGAGTTTTTTATCTCGAAATATTAAGAATAAATTAAAGGTTAACTAACAACACCATAGTTACCTTATTTTTCTTTACACTTACATTGCGAGAACCTTCAAAACCAACCATTAAACCAATATAAACACAATGCTTCAAGCAAATAATTTATTTTAATCTGTTTTCAAATACCTTAAAAGTAATAAAGAATTCATCATTCACATCCGATGATTTAGGGGTGTTAGACACTTTGTCTAAGCTTCCTGAAATAGGCTATAATGCAAAAAATCTAAGTCTTCTGTTATATTTTTACTTATAAATTTGCTCTGTGACTCTAACAATAAGAGCACACATTGAGCTCTGCAAACTACGACACGTTTTAAAAAACTCCTATGTCGTAAGGAAGATTTCTTCTCCGGATTTTTGGATTATATATATATATATATATATATATATATCTTATTATAATGGAGATTGTGTGTTTTTCTGTCTGAAGCCGAAACTAAATCACTACTCAAGTCACAATTCCCTTAGTTAATGACGTCACATTTACCATGATTTTATTTTTATCTATACCTCAATTATTAATAAAATTGTCTTATATTACTTATACTGTTAACCATATCTACATACTAATAACATGCAATTGTATTTATATATACAACAAAATAGCGGTTTACAGTATGAATGGGAAGGCTAATTTGCATATTGTTATTAAAAATTTGATTTTAATAAATATATGCTTAGTATTATTAATTTCTAAATGTTTGCTTTCATCAATGAATATGAGCAAAAATCTCTTCAATAATCTAAAGAATCCTTAACAAGAAGAATAACTAATATATTCTTTACTTCCTATTTTAACTAAACAGTTAAATTAGGAAATTTAAACATGAAAGACGGGAGTAAGGGAAATGATGGAATAGTTTCAAAGTTGTTCTATTTTTCAATCATACCCTCTGTTCCAAATCTTTTTATCTACATTCTTATTCAGTTTCATTAGCATTTCTAATTTAATATGATATTTTATTATATTAAAACTTAAATACATGCACCCAGAGGGTGCATATATTTGCTAGTATATATAATGTTGCTAAATCAGTATTGACTAAAAACCACAAGAATCTTTTTTTAAATTACTGAATCTTTGCCGTTACCATTCGAATAAACGTAGATTAGTGATTTGTTTATATCAAAACATTACAATGGTTTTGATTAAGAACTTTTGGTTGTTCACTTAACAAGATGTAAACGTTTAATGATTTAGTGACAACAGAGGGGAGGTAGTGAGTGGATGGGGGTATTTAGTATGGACATTATCATGGAATCAATTTCCTAAATGAGTACATCCGTTGAGCACTTGCCAACAATAAATTGTTTTCTCTTATCATATCTAATAATTTCTGATATCGAACAGCGACATAAAGATTTGTTGATGTCATTTCTCCTTGCTATTTGGAAATTTAAGTTTCCAAATCTGTTACACTAAAGACAAAATGTTATTTATAAAAAGAAATAAACATTAAAACATATTGCAGTATTTATCACGTAACCCACGTGTACGGGTTAGGGTACAAGGCCCTATTAATGCGGGACCAACCACGAACGGAAGCTCATGGGTGGCAGGTGCAAAAAATGCGTTGATCCCGTCGGCATTTCCCCTCAAGGGGGCGCCTCAGGCATTTGGGCAATAAACCCAGCCCTGCCCCTTTAAATCAAGGAGGCAGGTATTGCCCAAGGGTAGCCCCCTGGGATCAACGCTGTTAATTACTTTATCGGTCCAGCGGCCAAAGCTCTCTGGACCCCTGGCAGGGCCAGGCAGTACATAATTCATTACATTCTATTCTATTGTATTTTATTCTATACTGTGCTCTTTTTATTTTTAAAAATGTAACAAAACAATAGAATGTTTTGGGGAACGGATTAATGGCATTTCAGTTTATTTCAGTGGGTAAAATTGATTTGGTATACGAAGAAATTCAATTACAAGCGGAACGAATTAAGCTCGTAAGTCAAGGTACCACAGTACTTTTTGATCAGCATCTTTATGAAAAAGAAAAAAAAGTGATTGTATAAGTGCAACACCTTCCATAAACATCCTTCTCTCTCTCTCTCTCTCTCTCTCTCTCTCTCTCTCTCTCTCTCTCTCTCTCTCTCTCTCTCTCTTTATATATTGTTGTTTACAGAATTGAGTTCTCTGGTGATTGTAAAAACATATATCCATATAAGTATGTATCAATTCACCGGACTGACAGTCGCTGACGGCCGTAAGAATAAGGAAAATGTAAGGATACGAAAATTCTGTGGGGTTTCACTTTAGCTTAGAGGTAGCTGTTAAAAAAAGTCGGGGCGCACTGATGAGACGTAAAGTCGAACACGTGGTCTGTGGATGACTGGTATATATACTATATATATATATATATACAATCAAACCCGAATTAAAATCGAATTTAACAACAACACACAATAACATTACTCCAAAGCAAAATATTATCTACTAATAGAACCCTCAACCTATGTATGTGTGTGTGTGTGTGTGTGTGTGTGTGGTGGCGTACATATATGTATGTGTAAAACACATATGTAGGAACACACAAATAAATACACCAAAACACACAACTATAAAAACAACTTTACTGCACAAACATGTAAAACAAACACAAAATATACATTATATAATAATGAAATATATGTATGTGTGTGCGTATACATGTAATATACAAAAGACGCACATACATAGGAACATACTAAGACATATACACAAACACACAATAACTAACACCTAACCCACATGCGCACATACATATCACACACAACAATGACAAAACTTTACTAACATCGGATGAACTATACAATTAAAGAATATGAAAGCTCAGTTATAATTAATAAATTTATTACTGAGCGTGACCGTGCGTGCGACTTGCACGCAAGATTGTGGAACGTTACATCATCATTTTTTTTTTCAATTTTTGCGCGCATGTCACATGCGGGTCACGCGCAAATCGCACGCAAATATTGAAAATAACGTAGCGTTCACGTTATTAAACAACTTATAAACAGAAAAATTACAGAAACCACGCATAACTATGTATGTGTATATGTAATATATATATCATATATAGTTATAATCAATATATGTATTGACCAAAGCCTGAAGAGATACAGAATATTGAAACACGTGTTGCGTTGTAAAATAAAAAGAATAAAACATTTTTTCTGAGACGATACATTTTGCGGACCTTCTTCTTTTTTTATAAAATTTACATTTTTCTTCTCCCGTTGGGACAGAACAACATTTATATATATATATATAATATATATATATTAATTTAATATATATATATATATATATATATAATGTGTCCAATCATGAGATCAGAACTCAGCAATAAAGATCGAATATATAAGCCGCACGCAATTCCCATTTGGACTTAGTCTGTGTAACTTTTTCTTTATATTAGTTCTATCTATCTGTGTCTATCCATATCTATCTACCCCTCTCTTTCTCTCTCTCTCTCTCTCCTCTCCTCTCTCTCTCTATATATATATATTATATCTTATATATATATATATATTACATGTATTGGTAAACCTTGCTGGGTAGAAAACCCGGCAAATAGGTTGATAGTAAAAATATACTACTAAACTTCAACTGGAAAAATGAAAAAAGAAAAGACCAAGACGAGAATAATCGAAAAATAATGCTATAACACTGGCCAAGGAAATATATATATATATATTATATATATATATATATATATATATATATATATATATATATATAAAGCTAAAATGTAAAAGTGCTCAATACCTAAGTAGAGCAATATAAGTTTAACTATATTATATATATATAATATATAATATATATATATATATTATTGATATGATATGAATATGATATGATATCAAGATTATTATACTTTTTACATATTGACTCTTTAGCATAGATCTTAAATAAACAGATCAAACGTTGTAATAATTAGATTATAACTGTGGTATATCCACAGGTACTGTTAGTATCTATATATTTTATCTATCTCGAAACAAAGTCAACACTGGTAAACATAGCAAACGAGACAATAGTCAATATTGCGAACAATGTACTTTACAATATTCTTTCTTTCTTTCTTCCTTCTTTTGTCTTTCTCCTTTCTTTCTGTTCGTTCTTCATGTTTTTTTTTTTTTGTCTTATGTTCTTTTCTTTTTCTACAACCCCACCCTTTTTATTTTCTTTTCTTTCTGGGCAATTTCTTTCATTCATTCTTTTTCTTTTTTTTTACATCCTCTCGTATTTTTTTTCTTTCTTTCTTTTCTTTTCTCTCTGCGTGCTTTGTCTTTCTTTCTTTCGGTTCTTCCTCTATGTCTTTCTTTTCTTTCTTTCTTTCGTACGTCTTTCCCGTGTCTTTCTTTTCTTTTTCTTTCGTACGTCTTTTCCGTGTCTTCTTTCTTTCTTTCTTTCTTTCTTCCTTCTTTCTCCCTCTCTGCATTTAGTTCTGTCTTTCATTCTTTTTTATTCTTTCTTCTTTCCCTTCTCTCTCTCTCTCTCTCACTCTCTCCGCCCCTCTCTCTCCCTCTCTTATCTATCTCCCCCCTCTCTCCCACCCTCTCTCTCTCCATACCACTCTCTCTCTCACCCTCTCTTCTCTCTCTCCTTGTAATACTACTAAAATATGATTCTACTGTTTCTGTTTTTATCTCTATTCGACACTTGCGGAGGCATCCATTTTTAGAACGGGTCAGCAAAAAAATGAAACTTTCGAAAAAGAGATAAAAAACCCACCAAAAATAAAAATAAAAAACTTATGCACGAATGCAACATAAAAAAAACGCATAAAAAAAATTGAAAAATAACAACAACAACAACAAAACGAATGAATAAAAAATAAGAAGAAAAACTTTGAAACAAAAGCAGCCTGTATTATTCTCGTTAGTTCTAAATAAGAACTGATAGTGTTATTTTAACTCCAGCACAGACACAAGATTTTCTCTGGCTTACACCTAACCTGCTGATAACATAGAAACTTATCACTCGTTTTAAACAGGGAGAAAAATTTAAAAAGAAAACATCAGGGAAAAAAAAAAACACCGTAAGCCCTCGGTAAAAAAAACAAAAACGGACGATACCGAGATACAGAGGACGAAAGCAAAGATTTATGGGCGCACTAGGCGAGACGTGAATGTCCGACCCCGATTTGTCTTCTGTCTTACCCATCATCCAACTCGACTCTTTTCTGCTCTCTAAAGCCAACCCATTGAGCTTTCACTCCGTTTATCTATGACTTGAGACGTTTGAGGGCGTTCGGCGTGTAAATGGTTATCGTCGTGAAAATGGACTCGGCGACACTGATTTCCAAAATCCTGGTCGGGACTGGTTTGCATTCACATAGCGCTATCATTCTTGGGAAAGGTATGCATGTTAACAAACCTATCTATCTCTATCTATCTATACATATATAGAGGGCGTTGTGTGTATCTGTATGTCCTGGGGAAACATCAAAAGTAAACCAATTAATGACAAAGTAAATATATATATATACATTAAATATCACCGGGGCTTGAAATTTTATTTAAAATGTCCCGAATTTGTAAATCTCAAAAGTAAACAAATCAATACACCAGGCATTTTAAGTGTCGGTGATACTGTATGTCTGCACCAGCTGGACCCTAACGAAACGCAAAGACAATAAGCTAGAGGGGAACTGCTCAAGAATGCTGCATATGATCTTAAACAAATCGTTGAAACAACATCCCACAAGAAAGCAACTATACGACCACTTGCCCCCTATCACACAAATCATCCGAGAGAGACGAACAGGACATGCTGGACACTGCTGGAGAAACAAGGACATACTCATAAGTGACGTTCTGCTGTGGAATCCAGCGCACAAAACGCCAGTGCGGGCCGTCCAGCAAAGACTTACATTAACCAGCTCTGCGCAGATACTGGACGCTGCAAAGAGGACCTGCCAGGGGCAATGAATGATAGTTGCCGGTTGGCGAGAGATTGTCAATGATATCCCTGCTACTAGCGCGACGTCAGGTTCATTTTTTTACGGCATATCAACCTCAGTGGGTCATTTAATACCGATGAAGTTTTGAAATAAATTCATTCTTAACGGAAACACAATTCTTTTTGCAAATACATTTTTCTATTTAACTAATAGATGGGACCCTAACCGGTACTACCACTCCGGGTCAGAGTGGACCAGGGAGCAATGGTGATGAAGGGGTGCTCTACATTCCCCACACCTCCAAAACTGGAACCTCATCATCAGATAGAGTTTAACGTCATTCCCAGGACATGAAGACTCTCAGCCACCGCCTTCTAGCACCCATGTGATAAAAAGGGGTTGGGGATTGTCATAAGGGCAATAGGGTTTGGGCAACCATATCGGCGGTAGGGTTTGACGTGACCAGCCGATTGATCGAAGGGGTCTCTCCGACTGCCCGTCTAGCCTAAGTAAGGGTCTAAGTGGAGTGTTTGCAGGTCATGGGGACTGCTTATCCACGATGATTCCGTCGTTAAGCAATGGGTCGCCACTTCACGAACAACAGATAGCCCCCCATTGGGGGGGGGGCTTATCCCTCTGCTAATATATAAAAGGAAGTTGCTTTATGCATGTATGTCAGATGCAACTACTAAATAAAACAATTAATATATAATATATATATATATATATATACTTATATATATATAATTAAATATCAACATTCTTGTTTTTTGTGCAAAATTATGAAAAATTATATTTGAAATATTTTAAAAAATTAATATACTTATACAATAGAATTCTGTGTCTATCCATATCTATCTACCCCCCTCTCTCTCTCTCTCTCTCTATATATATAGTATATATATTATATATATATATATATATATATATAATATATGTATGGTAAACCCTTGCGGTAAGAAAAAAAAATGGCAAATAGGTTGATAGTAAAAATATAATACTAAACTTCACCTGGGAAAAAATGAAAAAAGAAAGACCAAGACCGAAATAATCAAAAAATAATGCTATAACACTTAACCAAAAGAAATATATATATATATATATATATATATATATATATTATATATATATATATATATATATATTATATATATAAACAGCTAGGATTATCTAAAGCTAAAATGTAAAAAGTGCTCAATACCTAAGTAGATGATATGATATAATAAGAAAGATAGAGAGTAGAGGAAAAATAGAGAGAGAGGGGTGAGCGTGCGGAAGCGATAACGCTAATCTATTTTAATCGAACATAATGAAAAGATTAAAAGAAGGAAAGAAAGAGAAAAAAGAGTGAGAGGGAGTTAAATCAAGATTACTATACTTTTTACATATTGAACTATTTAGCAGTAGCTCTTAAATAAACAGATCAAACGTTGTAATAATTAGATTATCATACTGTGGTATATCCACAGGTACTGTTAGTATCTATATATTTATCTATCTTCGAACCAAAGTCAACACTGGTAAACATAGCAAAACGAGACATAGTCAATATTGCGACATGTACTTTACAATATTCTTTCTTTCTTTCTTCTTTTGTGTTTCTTTCTTTCTGTTCGTGCTTCATGTTTTTTTTTTGTCTTATGTTCTTTTCTTTTTCTGCCCCCCCCCCTTTTCATTCTCTTTTTTTTTCTGGGCATCTTTCTTCATTCTTTCTTTCTTTCTTTGTTTTTACATCCTACTCGTATCTTTTTCTTTCTTCTTTTCTTTCTTTCTCTCTGCGTGCTTTTCTTTCTTTCTTTCGTTTTCCTCTGTGTCTTTCTTTCTTTCTTTCTTTCTTTCTTTCGTACGTCTTTCCCGTGTCTTTCTTTCTTACTTTCTTTCTTTCTTTTCCTTTCTGCCTTTCTGCATTTAGTTCTTTCTTTCTTTCTTTCTTTTTTCATTCTTCCTGTATGTGTCTTTCATTCTTTTATTCTTTCTTCCTTTCTTCTTTTCCTTCTCTCTCTCTCTCTCTCTCTCTCTCTCCTCTCTCATTCTCTCCCCCCTCTCTCTCTCTCTCACCCCCTCTCTCTCTCCTTGTAATACTACTAAAAATGATTCTACTGTTCCTGTTTTATCTCTATTCGACACTTGCGGAAGGCATCCATTTTTAGAACGGGTCAGAACAAAAATGAAACTCTTCGAAAAAAGAGATAAAAAAACACACACACACACCAAAAATAAAAATAAAAAAACTTATGCACGAATGCAACATAAAAAAAAACACATAAAAAAAATTCAAAAATAACAACAACAACAACAACAACAACAACAAAACGAATGAATAAAAAATAAGAAGAAAAACTTTGAAACAAAAGCAGCCTGTATTATTCTCGTTAGTTCTAAATAAGAACTGATAGTGTTATTTTAACTCCAGCACAGACACAAGATTTTCTCTGGCTTACACCTAACCTGCTGATAACATAGAAACTTATCACTCGTTTTAACAGGGAGAAAAATTTAAAAAGAAAACAACAGGGAAAAAAAACACCGTAAGCCCTCGGTAAAAAAAACAAAAAAAAAACGGACGATACCGAGATACAAAGAGGACGAAAGCAAAGATTATGGGCGCACTAGGCGAGACGTGAAATGTCCGACCCCGATTTGTCTTCTGTCTTACCCATCATCCAACTCGACTCTTTTCTGCTCTCTAACAAGCCAACCCATTGAGCTTTCAATCCGTTTATCTATGACTAGACGTTTGAGACGTTCGTCGTGTAATGGTTATCGTCGTAGAAAATGGACTCGGCGACATGATTTCAAATCCTGGTCGGGACTGTTTGCATTTCACATAGCGCTATTATTCTTGGGAAAGGTATGCAAGTTGAAAAACCTATCTATCTATCTATCTATCTATACATATATAGAGGGCAGTTGTGTGTATCTGTATGTCCTGGGGAAACATCAAAAGTAAAACAATTAACGACAAAGTAAATATATACACAGTAAAAAATATCACTAGTGCTTGGTTTTTGAGCAAAAATAATGAAGGTTTGATCTATATTTGTGAAGATAAATAAAAAATGAAATTCAAATGATAGCAGCATAGAATTTCTTTTGCATTTAATATTCTAAATAATAGACATTAATTTTTCTTTTCAGAATTGCTAGATCAATGCAAGGTCTTCTTTTTACAAAAGGATTTTAATGGGGAATCCTGCGAGAATCTAATTTGTATTTCGATGATAATGGATCTGCGAGACTAAATTTTTTGCTACCCCCTACCCAGGCGATGCCGGGTAGCCAATTCTAGTACATATATAAAAGGAAGTTGGTGTGTATGCATGTATGTCAGGATGCAACTACTAAAATAAAACAATTAAGTATATATATATATATATATATATATATATATATATATATTAAATATCAACAGTTCTTGTTTTTTGTGCAAAAATTATGAAAACTTGATTTATATTTGAATATATTTAAAAATTAAGATATACATACAAATAGAATTGAAATTTTATTTAAAATGTCCAGAATTTGTAAATCTCAAAAGTAAACAAATCAATACACCAGGCATTTTAAGCGTCGGTGATACTGTATGTCTGCACCAGCTGGACCCTAACGAAACGCAAAGACAATAAGCTAGAGGGGAACTGCTCAAGAATGCTGCATATGATCTTAAACAAATCCTTGAAACAACATCCCACAAGAAAGCAACTAAACGGCCACTTGCTCCCTATCACACAAACCATCCGAAAGAGACGAACAAGACATGCTGGACACTGCTGGAGAAGCAACGACGAAATCATAAGTGACGTTCTGCTGTGGAATCCAGCGCACGAAACGCCAGTGCGGGCCGTCCAGCAAAGACTTACACTAACTAGCTCTGTGCGGATACTGGACGCTGCACAGAGGACCTGCCAGGGGCAATGAATGATAGTTGCCGGTTGGCGAGAGATTGTCAAAGGATATCCCTGCTACTAGCGGGACGTCGGGTTAATTTTTTTTTTACGGCATATCAACCTCAGTGGGTCATTTAATACCGATAATGTTTTGAAATAAATTCATTCTTAACAGAAACACAATTCTTTTTGCAAATGCATTTTTCTATTTAACCTGTAGACGGCACCCTAACAGGTACTACCACTCTGGGTCAGAGTGGACCAGGGAGCAATGGTGATGAAGGGGTGCTCCACATTTCCCAAACCTCCAAAACTGGAACCTCATCATCAGATAGAGTTTAACATCATTCCCCAGACATGAAGACCCTCAACCACCGCCTTCTAGCACCCATATGATAAAAAGGTGTTGGGGCTTGCCATAAGGGCAATAGGGTTAGGGAAATCATATAGGTGCTAGGGCTTGACGTGACCAGCCAATCGATCGAAGGGGGCCTCTCCGACCGTCCGTCTAGCCTAAGTAAAGGTATAAGTGGAGTGTTGCATGTCATGGACTGCTTATCCACGAAGATCCCGTCGTTAAGCATCATGGGTCGCCACCACGGACAACAGATAGCCCCATCGGGGGGGGGGGAGAATCCCTCTGCAAAGTCCCAGCCAACAGGGCTTCATGATGATGATGATGATGATGTGTATTGAGCTAATATAAATCACGCTATGGTTCCGTTTTTGCAAGTTTATGCACACAGAGACAGGACATATCTGGGTTTAAATTGCTAAAAATAGTACGGTATTTGTCTCTCATCCCACTTATGAGGGCGTGACACAAGGACATTTTTATGTGGGCCCACCCACAACCGAGGCTCATGGGTGGTAGGCACAAAAGATGCGTTGGTCAACATTCCCCATCAAAGGGGCGCCTCAGGCACTGGGCAATAAACCCAGCTCTGTCCCTTTTAAATCAAGGGGGCAGGTATCGCTGTTAATTTACATTAACAAACACAGGCCCCCGATAGAGCCTAAAAGTAGTACGGTGAGGAAGAGAAGCATGAAAATTTGATTAATTTTAGAATTATTCACCAAAATAGTAAAAGATGAGGTTTATTTTCCCTTCATCTAATCCTAGTGTATTTAGTTCACAAAAAAATGAAACATTGTAGGTTATCTATCTATCTTCTAGTACATATATAAAGGGCAGTTGTGTGAATCTGTATGTCCGGAGGAAACTTATAAAATAAAACAATTAATGACAAAGTAAATAGATATACACATTAGATATCACCTGGGCTTGTTTTTTTTAGCAAAAACGATGAAGGTTTGATTTATATTCGTGAAGATAATTTTAAAAAATTAAATTTCGTTGATAATAGACAGGATTTTCTAAATTTCATTTAATATTTTAAATAGTAAACATTGATTTTTCTTTTTAGTGTGGCTGGATCAACGCAAAGTCTTTTTCACATAGGGATTTTAATGGGCCATACTACCAGGATCCAACTCGCGATTCAATAATAATGGATTTGTGGGACTAATATTTTTTGCATCCCCTCTACCTAGGCGATACCGGGTAGCCGCTTCAAGTGTTTAATAAAACAAGACGCCGGATTTTTTTAAATTTAGTACTGGCAAGAATATGCGCCCTCCGGTGTAAGTATTTAAGTTTTAATGTAATGAAATATAACAAATTAGAAAGACTAACGAAATTAAATAAGAATGCATATAAAAGTATTACGCTAATCTTAATTATATTTTAATTGGTTTCTATATAAAATCCTTGATAGGATTGATTTTAAGACGTTGGAGAATAAAACAATAATATTAGAGATCAATAACAACAAGAAATCATTTATTAAACCTAATATTGTGAAAACCAGTATGGAAATTAACCACACCTGTAAAGCCTTATTTTTTTTTTAGTGAAGACACATTGAAGGATTTTAAATGCACTGACAACATAACATAGGGTGTTTACAAAGAAAACTCGATATTCAAATCTGTTAAACTCCGTTTAAAATTTGACCTTGTGTCACACCCTGCTCGTGTAGAGAAATTGGCAAAATATATGCCCAAGTAAATTCAAGTTGGCGGTGTAGCTTATTGTCGGTATCAACCGGACAGCGAGGGAGTCTATCGTTTTTTCGCTAGTGCTAGACCAGGGAGGTGTATTTGCTAAGGTGGAGATCCACAACTACCGTCAGCTCCCAGATTCTTTACCGCTGGGGATTACCGAGCTGTGCCACTCATACGCTGAGTTGGCGGAGGACCGGTAACTGAACCCGGAATCTTGCGATTTTACCAAGGCGGATGCTCTACCGACCGAGCCGTTGTCTTATTCATTATTAGTTTATTTACTGCTAAATAAAGAACAAAAAAGGGTGAACATCCTCTATGTGTGCTAATTTCATCAATGTTTTTTTTTTTTTTGTTTTTTTTTTTTGGCTGGGGTTAGTATAACAGTCGTCACGTGACAGATCACGTGATCACGAGATAAGTAAAAAAAAAAAAAAAACCCTTCCACTTTGTGGTAAACATGTACGCAAAGAAGATTACAGTGGGTTCATTGTCGATTGTGCTCTGTATTCAATTGTGCATTAAACGAGGAATTGCAGAGATACGAAAAGGATGTGATGTCGAGAACAAACAACCCTTTCAGAGATTTATAATTAAAATTAAATAATAATACTTAAAAAAAAAAAAAAAAGAAGATACACACACATCATCCGCTAGCTTGATCATCTAAACATATATTCTTCACTGTGCTCTTGATGTGTTTTAGCATATGTTTGCTGTTTCTTTAATTTGTTACTAGCAGCGGCTACCTGGCGTCGCCTGGGTAGAGGGGGATTTTTATAAGTTAGTCCCGCAGATCTTTATTCCTAAATCGTGAGTTGAATCCTCGTGGGATGCCCCATTTAAACCCCTATGTAAAAAAAAAGACCTTGCATTGATCCAGCTACTCTGAAAAAAAAATGTTAATATCTACTATCTAAAATATTAAATGAAAAAAAAATCCATGCTGTTATCATTTAAATTTTATTTTTTTAATTATCTTCACGAATATGAATTTTATTTTTGCTAAAAAAAAACAAGCTCCGGTTATATTTAATGTGTATACATATTTACTTTGTCTTTAATTGTTTTATTTTCAAAGTTTCCTCCGGACATACATATCCACATAACTGCCCTTTATATATGTATAGATTACATTCGGACATACATACACACAACTGCCCTTTATATATGTATAGATTACATTCGGACATACATACACACAACTGCCCTTTATATATGTATAGATTACATTCGGACATACATACACACAACTGCCCTTTATATTTGTGTAGATTTCTATTTCCAGATGAAGCATTGTAAATCATCATTATCTTCATTTTCACAAGTATCATCCTTTATCTTAACTTGCAAATATATGCGCCCTCTGGGCGAAAGTATCTAAGTTTTAATGCAATACAATCTTAAAATCTTCTAGAATCTATATATTAATACTCTTAGTATTATCTGCGTTATTCAGACTATTGTTCCCATCTTCATTGTTATTTGTACAACGTTTCGGTCGATATACCCTCCGGCCTTCTTCAGGTATTTCTTGTCGGACTCGGGAACCTTTTCGACTCGGAAACTTTCTTGTCGTATTCGGGAGCCATCACGGAACTTTGAACCTAACCCTTTATTTATTCCACGGGGGTATCCTGTTCTCATTCCGCTAACCATAGCTGCCAAGCTGATACCGACTTTAGGCCACCCCAACGACTTTACTTACTTTATTATTAATGAAGGTGTTCATGTCCCGGGAATAACGTTAAGCTCTATCTGATGGTGAAGTTCCAGTTCTGGAGATTTGGGGGACGTGGAGCACCCCTTCATCACCATTGCTTCCTGATCCACTCTGGCACGGAGTGGTAGTACTTGTTAGATTACCATATATGGATTAATTAGAAAAATGTATTAATAAAAAAGAATTGTGTATCCATTCAGAATGAATTTATTTCAAAAGTTTGTCGGCATTAAATGACCCACTGAGATTGATATGCCGTAAACAAACCAAACCAAACCAAACCAAAACTAACCAATTAAAGCTAAGATAAACTGTTTTAGAGTTGAAAGTTAAAACATGCTGTAATAAGTAATTGAGAGTTACTTCTTCTGTTTTATTATTATATCCCTTCTGTGTACATCTTTGACATTCTGAGAGTATATAAACTCCCAGTTAACTGTAAAAGTATTCTAAGTAGAATAAAGCTTTCTCAAGCCAAACCGTGTGTGTTCGTTTATTATTACAACTGCCTTAATATTTGCACAGACCTAATACGTTTGCAGAGAATCAACACAACCAATTTCATTACAGGACGGTATTTATATTCCTCAGAAAACAAGGGAGATAATCTATCAGTAGAATAAAAAAATCAGTTGGTTGTATTTATAGCGTTATTATAATTGCATACTTTGGCATTAAGGTGTATTTATTGTAATAGCACTAAGTTGCAATTTCAGTATTTTTAACGCGTATATCCAGACTTGTTGTATTTATAGTAAATATTAACAGGCGTTATGGTGTATTTATAGCAATAGCATTAGGTTGGGATTATTGTTATCTTATCTTATCTTATTATAATGGAGATTGTGTGTTTTTCTGTCTGTAACCAAAACTATATTACTAATCGAGTCACAATTAACATAGTTATTTACATCACATTCTTCATGATTTTATTTATATTTAAACCTCAATTATTAATAAAATTTCTTCACCCTTTTATTAGTGTTGTCCATATCTACATAATAATAACATGCTATTGTATTTATACATACAAAAAATAGCGGTTTGCAGTGTGAACGGGAAGGCTAATTTGCATATTGATATTAAAAATGTGATTTTATTAAATATGTGCTTAGTATTATTGATTTCTAACTGTTTGGTTTTATTTTAATGAATATAAGCAAAAATCTCTTCAATGAATCTTAAATGAAATCCATTAACAAGAAAAAATAACTGTCATTTTATTCTTTACTTCCTAATTTAACTAAATAGTTAAATAAGTAAAATTCAGCAATGAAAGACGGGTGATGGAAGAGTAAGTTTCATTTCTATTTTTCTATTATAACCCCACTCTGTTTCAAATCTTTTTATCTGCATTCTTATTAGACTTTCTAATTTAATACGATATTTCATTACATTAAAACTTAAATACTTGCACCCGGAGGGTGCATATATTTGCTAGTTATTATAATGGAGATTGTGGGTTTGTCTGTCTGTAACCGAAACTAAATTACTGTACAAGTCACAATTCCCTTTATTATTTACATCACATTCTCCATGATTTTATTTTTATTTAAATCTCAATTATTAATAAAATTGTTTTACATTATTAATACTGTTTACCATATCTACATACTAATAACATGCAATTGTATTTATATATACAACAAAATATCGGATTACAGTGTGAATGGGAAGGCTAATTTGCATATTGATCTTAAAAATTTGATTTTAATAAATATATGCTTAGTATTATTGATTTCTAATTGTTTGATTTTATCTTATTGAATATGAGCAAAAATCTCGGGGATAAATCTTAAAAGAAATCCATTAACAAGAAGAAGTAACTGTAATTTTATTCTTTACTTCCTATTTTAACTAAATAGTTAAATTAGGAAAATTTACCAATGAAAGACGGGAGTAGTGAAAAATGATGGAAGAGTTAGTTTCAAAGTTGTTCTATTTTTCAATCATACCCCCTCTGTTCCAAATCTTTTTATCTGCATTGTTATTAAGTTTCATTAGCCTTTCTAATTTAATATAATATTTTATTATAGTAAAACTTAAATACTTGCACCCGGAGGGTGCATATATTTGCTAGTTCTATTAACACTGATATTATTATACTAGACTAACGTACTAGCTACAAAGTCATTAGTAATAGACTAGAATGCTGGCTTTCCTTATTACAGACTTGATTGTATTAGACTAGCGTACTGGTGTTTCTTGGTACTGACTATATCGTGTTAGACTGTGTAGACTAGAATTGGACTGTCCCATTAAGTAATGGGGGATTCTACAGGAAGCCCTAAACTCTACAACTTACTTCGATAGTATGTAAGAGCCTGGCCTTTTAGAGGCCGTGGAATTCATATTCACGCTGAATGCTGGAAAGTATCTTAGTGTAAATACTACCGTGTTGTTGCTACTTTTAACAATCTGTTGTACTGGTGTCCCGTCGTACTGACCACATTGAATTATACTGACGTATTGATATCTCTAGTATTGACTTTATAGCATTAGACTGGCGCACTAGTGTTCCTTAGTACTGACAAAATTGTGTGAGATTGGAGAACAGGTGTTCCTTTGTACAGACAACACTGTGTTAGACTGATGTGGTGGTGTTTCGTAGTACTGATTTCTTTGAATTGGGTGTTGGTGTCTCGTAATATTGTCTACATTTTAGTTATACAGGTTTAATTGCGCCCTGTAGTAAGTTAGACTAGCTTACTGGCATACTGGCGTCCCGTAGCACTGTCTTCATTGAGTTAGCATGATGTGCTTGTGTCCCGTAGTACGGATTTTATTGTATCAGACTGGCGTTACTTAGAACAGGTTACAATGTGTTAGACTGGCAAAGGTGTTAGTACGGACTTCATTGTATTGGACAGGCATTCTGCCAACCATTTACATTGATGTCATTGCATTAGACTAGCGTACTGGTGTCCCTTAGCTCGGATTTCGTGTTCGACTGGTGTTCCGGTGAATGCAAAATTACGATCATTTTGGGGTTGTTTTTGAAATTGACTTTGCCCATTAAGCTGTGGTTGTAGAAATTGCCGACTGCATCTCTGTAGAGGGCTTGAACCCCCCCCCTCCAATGGGACTACCTGTTGGCCGTGGGTAGCTATCCGTGATGCTTAATGACGGAATCCTGTTGGCTGAGCAGTCCATGACTTGCAATACTCCACTTTAGCTATTACTTAGGCTAGACGGGCTGTCGGAGAGGCCCCTCCAATCAATCGGCTGGTCACGTTGACCGGTTGTCTGTAGGATTCGTCGTTTTTACCCCCGTTGATTTAACCGATTGTGCATATCATGTCTGCTCTGCAGGTAAGAAAAACAAAAAAAAAATCATACCTTGATTTAGAATTATTTTAAAAAACAAAACATTGTTAATTTTATATTTTATTTATTTTTTATTTATTTTTTGTTTATTTTTTAATGAATGTCCGCAACCGGTGGACAAGTCCAGACGCGGACACCTGTTTGGGGTTGAACTTTAAAAAAAAAATCTTGCATGTATATAAATGTCTATTTTTTATCTGAAAAAAAGAGAGTTAAGATTTTCTAGTTTATTTGCACAGAACATGTAAATTAAAAATAAAATTGTTAAAAATTATTTCAGTGATTTCTAGAGAATATAAACAGTGAAATGAAATACAACACGGATGCTTTCTGTCTATCCTAAAATGGGTGAGATGTACCTCATAAAATATTTCCGCTGACCGGTTGTCTTTGTGTCCTGGGCATGACGTTAAACTGCATCTAATAGTGAAGCTCTAATTCTGAAGCTCTGGGGAGTGTGGAGTACCCCCTTCATCGCCATTACTCCCAAATACACCCTGATCCAAAGTGGTAGTACCTATTAGGGTCCCATCTATGGGATGAACAGAAGAAAATGAGTTCTAAAAATGTGTTTTTAAAAATTGAGTTAAAAAATGTTCAATACTCATCAAGAATGAATAGAACAAAACGTCTTCGGCATAAAATAACCCAACGAGGGTTGACATGCCGTAAAGTCAAAGAAAGAGAAACGAATGAAATATTACTTGCACTTATAAATTCATTCGTTATTTAGCTGCTGCATGTTGCCGTTTTACAAAAACATTATTTACTTCAAGACCACCTACAATAAAATTAGAGTTCAGTTGTATGTGAACAGAGTGGGGTCTGCGCCGAATCTCCCAGTGGGCTCGCTAGAAGATAAACACTATTTACAACATCAAAGAAAAGTACATATCTCTAACAAATCTGTAACGATAAACGTCTTCTTTTTTTCTTTTCTTTTTTCGCTTTGCGGCGGGAAAAAAGAGAGAACGTGTGTCGCGGGTTTTCTTATCAATCTCATTGTGGCTTACATCTTTCTGACACTTGTCGCTTTCTAAGTTGCGACGACACGACCGGTTTCAAAATTTAGTATTGATGCCATTTGGGTTTAGATTAATCTAACATTATCATCATCTTCTTGGACATTACTTCTTTATTTTTGGTTTGGTTTGGTTTACGGCATATCAACCTCAGTGGGTCATTTAATGCCGATAAAGTTTTGAAATAAATTCATTCTTAATGGATACTCATTTTTTAATAAACTCATGTTTTTCTATTTAAACCATAGATGGGACCCTAACAGGTATTTCCACTCCAGGTCAGAGTGGTCCAGGGAGCAATGATGATGAAGGGGTGCTCCACATTCCCCAGACCTCCAGAACTGAAACCTCACCATCAGATAGCGTTTAACGTCATTCCCAGCACATGAAGACCCTCAGCCACCACCTTCTAGCACATAGAATGGACTTGCGAACAATGGTGATGAAGGGGTGCTCTACATTCCCCAGACCTCCAGAACTGGAACCTCACCATCAGATAGAGTTTAACGTCATTCCCAGCACATGAAGACCCTCAGTCACCACCTTCTAGCACCCAGATGATAAAAAGGGTTGGGGCTTGTCATAAGGGCAATAGGGTTGGGTTATTTTTTATGAAAAAAAAGCAAGTTGAGTAATATGATCACATTGCGGTATTGTCGTAATTCGCTCCACGTCACTTCAATCAACGCAATTCATCCACTTACCTCTGTTCTGGAAAACTCCAACCATTTCCTGTTTAAAGTATCTCAGTATTCTTAAGATGTTTCTGGTAAACTCGACGCTAGTGCCGCAGTCTAATACAAAGAAGTCCGTATTTAAGATCTTTCTGAAGAATACTCGACTTCGTCTGCTCCAAATCTTATATATATATATATATATATTATATATATATATATATATGTGTTGTGTGTGTGTGTGTGTGTGTGTGTTGTGTGTGTGTGTGTGTATTAATAATGGAGATTCGCTTCCGGTTTTTGTCTGTAACAAAAACTGCGTAATTGCTTACGTCACATTACCCAACACATAATCCAACATCATAACATAGAATGAATATACTCAAAATATGAGCATGCAACGTTAAACAATCCTCATTGTTTCAATAAATAGATGCCCAGCGTTATATATTTATATATAGATTGTTTTATTCTAATATAATATTTAAAGTTATCGGAACTGTTTCCATTTCAAATTGGCTTTCTTTCTTTTTTTTTTTTACTCCTTTAATAAATTTGACGATTTTACATACTTATGGTACAACACTCTATGACATTGAATTTTCAGCTCTCATCCCCTCAGGCAATATCTTTCAAAAAATTATTTTTACATCGCCCGGAGGATCTCTTTTTATTTTGCTATTATTAATAATGGAGATTCGCTTCCGGTTTTTGTCTGTAACAAAAAATTACGTCACTGTTTACGTCACAAAATTGTCATCGTCATAACATAGAATAAATACACTCAAAATTTGAACATGCAACATTGTCCTCATTGTTTTTTTAAATCAAGTTTTAATAAATACATGACTGGTATTATATATCTATATATAGTTTGTTTTATTTTCATACATATCTAAAGTTTACATTTCAAATTGTTTTTTTTTTTCCTTTAATGAATTTGATGATTTTACTTACTTAGGGTACAAACTCGCTGACATTGAATTTTTTTAGGCAATATGTTTCAAAAATCTATTTTTACATCGCCCGGAGGACGTTTTTTTATTTTGTACTAGTATATATAAAATATCTTGGTAAAACCTAGGTAGATAGTGTTTGACTCATCTGTCCTTATAGTGTCTGACTCATGTAAGTCATCGGGGCGGCCTAATGTCGGTATCAGCCAATCAGCGAGGGAGTCTATCCCTTTTTACCTAGCGCTAGACCAGGGAGATTATCTTAGCATCTGAGGTGGAGTGCCACACCTACCATCAGCTCCTTACTTTACCGCATAGATCCCTGTGCTACTCATACGCTGAGTCGGCGAAGACCGGTATCGAACTAGGAACCTTGTGGTTTCTAGCCGAACGCTCTACCGACTGAGCTAACCCAGCCCTACTATACCTCATGTAGGTCCTCATAATTATGCTCTACTTAACGTATTGAGCACTTTTACATATATAACTTAGTAACCCCCCCCCCCCGTTTTTTTTTATTTTGGCCACTACATACGATACTGATGATTATTTTCAGAAAGTACGGGAGTGTTAGTCTTTTTCTTTTTTCTTTTTTCCCCCAGATATCAGTTTGAATTTTTTTTTTCTTAAAATCTAAGTTATCTGGGTTTTTTCACACCGTTTGAGTTTAGAAATAATATATAATATATATATATATATATATATATATATATATATATATACCGCAGTTACCATTAAATCCACCAAGCAAAATAGTATACAATCTTATTTACTACGGGATTTTTTCACTAAAACCGATTAAAAAGAGCTAAATAGACGATTAAAATCGAATGGTTTCAAAACTACCAACTTAAGTTTCTCGCAATAGCGCGAATTGTCGTCATTTACAGAGCTCAATGTGTGCTCTTTTGGTCAGAGTTACAGTGCAAAATTATATTAGGAAAAAATAAAAAAAGAAGATTTAGGTTGAAAGCATAATAGACTATTTCAGGGAACCAAAAGGAATTATATTTCTGTTCCTATCTTCTTTTTGCATCAGGAGATGGAAACCGAAAGATAATTCCTCTAGGTTTCCTGAAATAGTCAATTATGCTTTCAACCTAAATCTTATTTTGTTATTTTTTCCTTATATATACTAGCAAATATATGCACCCTCCGGGTGCAAGTATTTAAGTTTTAATATAATAAAATATCACATTAAATTAGAAAGGCTAATGAAATAAGAATGCAGAAAAAAATTGGAACAGAGGGGGTATGATTGAAAAATAGAACAACTTTGAAACTAACTCTTCCATCATTTTCCATTACTCAGTCTTTTATTGGTAAATTTTCTTAATTTAACTATTTAGATAAAATAAGAAGTAAAGAATAAAATAACAGTTATTTGTTCTTGTTAATGGATTTCTTTTAAGATTTTCATCGAGATTTTTGCTCATATTCAATAAGATAAAACCAAACAATTAGAAATCAATAATACCAAGCATATATTTATTAAAATCACATTTTTAGGATCAATATGCAAATTAGCCTTCCCGTTTACACTATAAACCGCTATTTTGTTGTATATATAAATACAATTGCATGTTATTAGTATGTTGATATGGTCAACAGTGGCTTCGGTCTCTGGACCATTGATATAATTAACGGCGTCGATCCCAGGGGGTCATCCCCCCAGGCAACACCTGCCCCCTCGATTTAAAGGGGCAGGGCTGGGTTTATTGCCCAGTGCCTGAGGCGCCCCCCTTGAGGGGGAATGCCGACGGGATCGACGCAATTTTTCACCTGCCACCCCATGAGTCTCGGCTTGTGGGTGGTCCCACATAAATAGGGCCTTGTGCCTAACCCGTACAAGTGGGGTACATGGAAAATATCATGTAGATATGGTCAACAGTCTTAATAATGTAAAACAATCTTATTAATAATTGAGGTTTAAATAAAATAAAGTCAGGTAGAATGGGATGTAAATAACAAAGGGAATTGTGACTTGTATAGTAATATAGTTTCGGTTACAGACAGACAAACCCACAATCTCCATTATAATAATATATATATATATATATATAAGGAAAAAATAACAAAAGAAGATTTAGGTTGAAAGCATAATTGACTATTTCAGGAAACCTAGAGGAATTAGAATTTTTCTACCATTGGATTTACCAACAGGGGAACTAAACCCCTAAAATGGCGACCAGAATCGTAACTATATTGCTTAATATCGACGATAGCAGACCCCACAGGTTTTGTACACTGGCAAATTGTCTCTCGGAAATAGATATATTTACCAACCCCTCCGCACGAGCAGGATGCGACACAAGGTCATTTTCTTAAGTGGAGTTAAACAGGTTTGAATTCAGAGTTTTTCTTCTCCTAGACTGGTTACCTAACCATGGTTAAAGAGCACAGTCCGCCCTGCTATTTAACTATAGCTGGTGGGAGAAATGGATTCATACTTTTCCCAAGGGTATTAGCGCCATGTGAAATGCAAACAGCTTCGTCCAGGAACTGAACTCGGGTCGACAAGTCCATTTCCTACGACTCTAACCATTACACTACGCGCCTCCGTTTGTCTCTCGGAAATAGTCGCTTGCCAACTGTAGAGGGCGGATTTTGAAGCTTTTGTTCGGAAATTCGTGATCCTTAGATTCTGAGAGGAAACATCCGCTTCTGAGGAACGGACGCTGAGTGGCGAATATTTAAAAGGCAATTGTCGTTTCCTGATTGGTGCGATATTTTCATCGCATATCACAAAGGACAGGCGCAGTAATCACTAAACACTTAGTGCGTCTAAAAAACCTGAATATGTTTTTGTTTTTTGTTGTTTCAACCCTCTTCCTGCTTTATTTATACTCTGCCCGGAGCTGTGCCTAATGCATCGCGGGTCGTCACCCACGGCCAACGGGTGACCCCATTGGGGCGGGGGGCTTACCCCTCTACAGATGTGCGTATTCTACAGCCTCAGTCGACATAGCGGGAATTATTCTTCGTGGGTGTGGTGCGGTGTGGTGTGGTTGGGGATGTAAAAAAAGGAGAGAGAGAGAGAGAGAGAGAGAGAGAGAGAGAGAGAGAGCATAAGGGACTGGTAGTAAGAAACCTAACTGTGGTAGGTATTTACTCAACCTGTTCGCCACATGTAGGATGTGACACAATGTCACATGTATGGGGCATTCAGCAAGAATAGAACTCACTATTCAGTAGTAATGAATTAGCTTGCTAACCAATACGCACGAAGGGATACCATTTTACCCAACCCGTTTACCACGGGTAGGATTTGGCACAAGGTATTAAATATGGAGCATCTAGCGAAAAAATACACACGTGAAATCGACTGCAATTAATCAATATCTTGATTAATCCAGTGGATTTAACCCTGAAGATCCTTATGGTAAAACTTGAGTAGGTTATTACCATGTATCTTTATGATAATGAATTTGCTCTACTAACGTATTGAGCACTTTATATTTGTTATATTGCTGTCTTATCATTGTGAAACTTGCATCAACTAACCATTGTGACCATTTTCACCGGTAAGTCACTTTTTCCACAAATACCATATATATATATATATATATATATATATATATGTGTGTGTGTGTGTGTGTGTGTGTGTAAGGTAATCCAAATTATTGGTTGTAAGGGATGACTCTATTTAGGATCTTCACTGTATAAGCTTGCTGTATGGTCTTGTAGGTGCAAACATATATTCATACAAGGATTTTTATTAATCCCTAAAGAGAGCTCCATGTATAATAATAATTAAATATATATATATATATATATATATATATATATATATATATATATATATATATATATATATTGGTTAGGAGGTTTATTTATAAGGCTATCACAATGCAGTTTGGAATAAATAAAAAATTAATACGGTAACAACGGTGTTGTGTGTTGACCTGTATTTTTTATTATTTCTTGAATTTTCGAGGTAATACCTCTTTATCAAAAGAATTGAACTGAAGCAGTACAGCTATGGCATTTCTTCCCAAATTAATTTTTTTTTGAAAATGACGTTATTTTTGAAATAACTGTATTCTCGTGTGAGCGTGAATGCGTTTATTTTTTTTTTTTTTTTTGTACGTGTGCGTATGTTGTAATGCGCGTGACATTGAAAATGCGTGTTGGTTGTGACGTTAAGAACTGTATCCTAGCGCGGGATTTTGTACGTGGGTATGTGCGAATGAAAAAGTGTATTTGTGTATTTCATTCGCACATACCCACGTACAAAATCCCGCGCTAGGATACAGTCTTAACGTCACAACCAACACGCATTTTCAATGTCACGCGCATTACAACATACGCACACGTACAAAAAAAAATAAATAACTAAACGCATTCACGCTCACACGGGAATACAGTTATTTCAAAAATAACGTCATTTTCAAAAAAAAATTAATTTGGGAAGAAATGCCATAGCTGTACTGCTTCAGTTCAATTCTTTTGATAAAGAGGTATTACCTCGAAAATTCAAGAAATAATAAAAAATACAGGTCAAGATTTAAAGGGGCAGGGCTGCGTTTATTGCCCAGCACCTGAGGCGCCCTCTGGAGGGGGAATGCCGACAGGATCAACGTATTTTTTGTGTCTACCAGCCATGAGCTTCGGCTTGTGGGTGGGCCCACATAAAAATGTCCTTGTGTCACGCCCTCATAAGTGGGATGAGAGGCAAATACCATAACATGGGCACTTCGGGGTCTGTGTCTATTAATGAAATTAACGGCGTGATCCCAGGGGGCTATCCCCCCCAGGCAACACCTGCCCCCTCGATTTAAAGGGTCTGGACTGGGTTTATTGCCCAGTGCCTGAGGTGCCCCCTTTGAGGGGGAATGCCGATGGGATCCACGCATTTTTTGCACCCGCCACCTATAAGCTTCGGTTCGTGGGTGGTCCCACATTGATAGGGCCTTGTGCCTAACCCGTACACGTGCTAACTACGATGTATAAGACGCAGGGCAAATTTTTAAGTCAAAATTTTGGCAAAAAGTGCGTCCTATATGCCGTCAAATACGGCACTCATGGATAAACTTACGAAATTCCTTGTGGAATTGTGATGCAAGCAGTGACGTAGTTTTGGTTGCAAACGAGTTCGAGTCAGTCGTGCTATTACGTTCTCGTTCGGACTAATACCCTAGGAAAAGGTATGAACACCTCGTTATTCAGTAGTAATGGATCTGAAAGACTAGATTGCAAACCATTGACACTATGATGAAGTAACAAAATAATAACCCCAAAATGTTTTGTTTCATTTTTTTTTTGTCTCTCTTGTTTTCTTTTGCTCTCATCTGATTTATTAAATTGCATTCGTACCGAGTTTTCATGTCGAAGATCGAACTCGTTATTCAGTTGTAATGGGTCTGTGAGACTAGCTTGCTAACCATTACGCCACAATGAGGCGCATAGTATATTTTCCGTTGCATTCTTCTCAAAAGGTCTTATTGATCAAGCAAGTCAAACACGCGGTCCACTTGCGGCCCTCAGCAAGGAAAGAAAGTTTATTGAGCGAAAACGAATCGTTTATTTTCATTAGGGCAATGTGTTGTTAAAAAACAGTCTGTTATCAATGCATTATCTCTCACCTGTTCCTTTGAGTTGTGGAAGGAGGAGGCTAACCCAGTCTATGAAATGGAATGAGTCTTTCCTCTTGCCTTCTCCTGTTTTCAATGAATAAGTAAGTAAAGTCGTCGGGGCGGCCTAAAGTCGGTCTCAGCCAATCAGCGAGGGGGTCTATCCCCTTTTCACTTTCGCTAGACCAAGGAGATTATTTTAGCGTCTGAGGTGGAGTGCTACACCTACCATCAGCTCCTTACTTTACCGCACAGATCCATGTGCTACTCATACGCTGAGTTGGCGAGGACTGGTATCGAACTAGGAACCTTGTGGTTTCTAGCCGAATGCTCTACCGACTGAGCTAACCCGGCCCCTAAATGAATACATGGCTATAATTGAAAGTGACAGAGACACTTGTACGTCTTATTATTTTAACTCGGTCAGTAATAGTCTTTTTTTTCCCCCTTTCTTTTTAACAAAAATATCTTTTCGATATGTATTCATTGGCTTTTAATTGATAATAAAGAAATTAATGACAAAAATCATCATCAGTTAATGTAGAAGTAGAATTTAAAGACTTAGTTGTCATTGACGGTCCTCATGACAGACATATGTAATCCATGCTACCCTCATAGCATACATGTGTAATCCATGCGGCCCTCGGGGTGTATTCAGTTTGTCATACTTGATTTCCTTGTCTGTATTTTAAAGAAACCCGTCGCCATCTTGTTTAAAATGAAACGTTAATTCAGAGATATGAGTGATATGAACCTTTTTTTTTATCTGAGCAGATAATGATGTGGAGACGTTGGATGGTTACCGTGATCTCTGCTGGAATCTTGAGACGTCGCTTCTATTTTTATTTCGATTCTTTCATCCGACTAAGCATGAAACAAACCATATACGGTTTGCTTTCTTTCTTTCTTTCTTTCTTTTTTTATTTATTTATTTATTTTTTCAGATCTCCTAGCCGGCCGTTTTGACAAAGGGACCCTGTGTGTTGAAGATACTTGGCCAAACACACTGGCTCCCTTCAGTCGATATTTCTTTTTATCTCAGTATGTTATCGACACAGACATTTTATTCTAGTGCATTCTCTCGTTACGTTTATGATGTGCCAAGCGTTACGGTTATCGTCATTGAAAATAGACACGACGAGCTGAGTTCAAATACGAGATGAAGCAGTTTGAGTGTCACTTTCAGAAAATGCGCTCTGGAAAAGCCTGAATCCATCTTATCTTATCGCTCTCAGTTTTGTGGTAAGAAACAGCCACATTTTTCTCTATATATAATAATCTCTCAATATATAATTCTCTCTTTATATAGGTCGACCCCCCCCCCAGCTGCTTTGGATATGGTTAATAAAAGTTTTAATAAAAGGTTAATAAAAGTTTTGGGGAAAAGGTTAATGTAGTTTTAATAAAACTTTAATAAATGTTATAAAAGACTAATAAAATTTGATAAAAGTTTAATAAAAGTTTTGAATAATTTGGTTAATTTAGTTTTGATAAAAGTTTTAATGAAAGGTAAATTTAATTAGTTTAGTCTGTTATTCAGAGACTGAATAAATTGGACGAAAATGATTCGCGTGGTGTCATCATCGTATACGATGGACAGCAAGTAATAATAGTAAAAAGTAAAAAAGTAAAGTCGTCGGGGCGGCCTAAAGTCGGTATCAGCCAATCAGCGAGGGAGTCTATCCCCTTTCCACTAGCGCTAGACCAGGGAGATTATTTTTGGCATCTGAGGTGGTTTGGGAAAATTTGGCTAAGTACTGCCCTCAGTGGCGGCGGAATCTCCGTAGCGGACTGTTCATGTCTGAAGCCACCCTGGCGCAATACCATGAAGCAAGAGGTCCAAAGAAAGCAGCGGCAGCAAAGCACATGCACATCAACATCTTCAGGGACAGCCGTCACATGCGACATCTTGTGGTCGAGAATGTTTTTCGAACATTTGTACTTCACAGTTTTATAGGATGTGCTGTAACTTCAGAGACTTCAAAAACTATTATAGTCATCCGAGACGGAAATAACAATGATATAGGAATGGAACGAAAGTCATGTCCGATACAAAATAGTATTTATTTAACCAATAAAGACAACATGTAAATTGAGAAATATATAAACACAACTTCATTCGTCAGTGTCTCTAAAATGTCGGAAATAGTCTTCCTTATGGTCCACACATCTTTGCTAACGTTCTGGAAGTTATTTTATGCCGTTTGCATAGCATTCTACAGGTTTTGAAGCGAACCAGTTTTCCAAATCACCGTTAACTTCTTCAACGGACTGATACATTTTCCCACGAAGTGAGATTTTCATAGGAAAAAAAACGGTAATAGTCTGGAAGGGAAAAGGTCAGGTTGAGTACGGTGGATGTACTAATACCCTAAAACCAAATAAATGTACTTTGTATACGTAAGAAAAAACTTTTAGTTCATGAATCAACCTATATAATATTCTATTACTATTATATCTTAGTCACTATAAAAAATAAGAATAAATAATACCCTTCCGGACTACGATAGTACGTAAAGATGTAGTATTTTGTGATAAACTACTGATTTGCCGGCAGGTGGAGTAAGTAAGTGCGTTAAAAATTCCATGTCAGTCGGAGTTTGCTACCCCAAGTAGTATAAAATCATCAAATTCTATATGTAATTAGGTCAATTATACAATATTGTATAAAACGAAATTTTAAAATTGCTAAACTTTAATAGTTGCATAATTTAAAATACATAAATAATACTGTATTAATATAGATATTATAATACCAGTACAAGTAGTGGTTAATTACAAACTTGCTGTGAAATGGAAACAATGACCGGACTAGGTCTAATGTTAGCATGTGTCACACAGTTTGAATGTATTTTATTCTATATTATGATATGACGTGTAATCTCATTGGTGAGCGATTTACAATACCAGCGCAAGCAGTGAAGCAGTCGATTAGTACCTATTGTTACAAAATCAATACCTGCCTGCCCGACATCTATCTCGTCCGAACCTCTTCTCTCACTATTTAATATATATACTCTACTCTCTTCGTTCTCATCTTTCTTCTCTCTCTTTCTTTCTCCTAATTATTATATATAAATTATAATGTCATCATCTATATATAATACTATACACTATTCACATCTCTCTAACTTCTCTACTCTCTATCATCTCTACTAATCTCTATACCTATCTCAGTCTCCATCTCTCATCTTCTACGTTCTCTCATACTCTTTATATAATAAATTTACCATAAATAATTATTTTAATTGCGCTCTGTATTGTACTGCTTTTATTAGTTCCAACGTTACCTAGCGGCGTACTTCACGAAAGACACGTGATTTTAGTATTGCGTTTTGCACCATGTGTGAGTAATGACGAATTAGTAAGGTAGTTTCTTAATTTGTTAAAGTAGTACTTCACTACTATGATACCCTCAGAGGTCCAGTAATTAGGAACTTCATATATAACATTTAGATGCATGTAATAAGGGAATAGTTGGATTACGTTATATTGTTCACTATTTCCTAATATCAGCTAATTGTATTATAACACTCATAACATCTAGGATAATTTTATGTCGCGTCGTGTGTATGGTGTGTGTTGTGTGGTGTCCCATTTGCCCCGAAGGTAACTTTACACACGAGGCACAAAGACGTGTTACCTTCGCAACGTGGTCTCTCTCATAGATGATTAGCTCAAGTAGTGTTGTGTAGTGTGCCTTTGCACGTATGTGTAAAACACACAGAATGAGTCCTGTTTAAGTTGTCATGACTACTATAAAGAGAAATAGACAGTATAGAGGGAACCGTTATCGAGTATGCGAACGAGTGACTTAAGGCATAAGCCAACACGATACAATGGAGGAGCTAAATGCCCCAAGTATGGTTTTGGATAGCAGTCTATGTAGTCAAAATTTGTGTTCTCAGATTAGCTGAGTGTATATTGCCTCTTTCTATATAGGATTCGATATCTAACTTAACTCAAGATGAGCTTATAATCTACCCAGTTTCATCCAGAAATATCTTTCTAAGATTATAATCAAGTGGAACAATACTACTACAATATCACACGCATTAGCGACCCCCACTCACACTACCATCGCATACTCATAAATACTCACAAGTATCATAGCAGTGCCAAAACATAGACACACACACCTAACATACACTACAACTACACAACACAATACATATATAATATATATATTTATGTTAATGTAGTGAGTGTGAGTAGAGTAAAACCTGGTGTAGCTTGACGCAGGATTGAAGGGCCACCTTTGGTATGTAGTTATTATTATTAGAACACTATATATATTGCATTATACATATATAAATTACTATACTATATGACAGACTATTAATAATAATTTACTTAGCTACAATATAGTGCACCCTGCCTAGGGATTGACAAGTATTATACTATATTACTGGTTATAGACTATAAAATATTGTATCATTAAATATAGAAAAGTGAGCTAATAGTAAACTACGATATAAGAACTACAGCACACTAACAAAGATTTGCACACACAGAGGGCACAGTATATATAATATAATAATATGGAACCACTGATATAACTTACTCTTCTCCATCACTACTCAGTCTTATTCTCATTAGCTTATGATTTCATATGCTCGCTTATTTAGCGTAGTATACCGTTTACGTTAATCTGAGGAGAAGTAAAGAATAAAATGACAGTTATTTATAGTACATGCTAATATTGTGACTGTTGGATCTGTGAACGAGTCTAGAGAATTCATTCGATAGCAGAGTGGTTGTACTCTATGACTTCTATTACGAATTAATAAGCCAAAGACCAGTTCAGAAAATCAAGTCGGCATACATGATTAGCTGAGCATATATATAAATGTCGATTTTTGTGTATAGGATGATTAACATGCAAAATTAGCCGTGTTCCGGTAATGCGACGACAGTAGTACTACAGCCGTGCTCATGATTGTCTAAGCCGTGTGGGACGTCGAGTGGATCAGAATGTGTAATAGTGCGAGGGTAGTCTGGAGATATGTAGATAGTTAGTTTGATACAGTAGTAGTAATAAACGAAAGTATATGTGTGATTTAACAGGAGTCTTTACTATTCATCTCTCTGACTGCAGTCATCTAGGATAAGATACATATTAACGTCAAATAGTCATAATTCGTATACAATATTGACTCAGTCTCCAGTTTGAGAGCTATTGCAGACATTGCTAGCTCCCGATGTACGGGATCATAGAGCTTCGAGGTTTACAGCAAACTGAAAAGTGACCACACAATACTCGCAACTAGGCGTACATATAATACCTAAAAAACTCACCCGTCATTAAAGTGGAAGATATATTGAAGTAAGAGCAGTAACTATACGTGATATCATAACTGTCATTTTTTCTCTTAGTAATAACTATAGTGTCCTTTTAGAAATATACATGCATATCAGATAGATAGTAGGCCTACTTATGCCACACCAATTTCTTTTACCTTATAGCCGCTGATATAAACACGTTCATAAGCCATGCAATATGTGATTATTTAGAACAGGGAAGACGTACCTAGAATGAAAGACTAGTTGAGAGTGAGGAGCGTTATCTAGACTAGTGTGTAAAGACAAGAATAGAGAAATGACAAGAGAACAGTATTTACCGACCAACATTTGAGTAAAAGATTCGAATTAAAATTCGCATGCTATTTACAGACTGTAATATTTCCTTTGTATATTTCTCAACTGGCCATTTGTCGATGTGAATTTGATATTAACGTCTGAAGAATGAGAAAATTGAGAGTGAGAAAACCCACTAGAGATGTATTAGCCATACGAGAATTCTCATTAGACCACCCCTGTCCGTTAAAAAATTGTGCAACCCACGTTTCTAGAGGAACATCGCTTTCCCTATTTTCTAGCAATGTGGCGTCGAAGAAGCAATTTTCTTTTATTTTTTGAGCATCATATGCGTGCACGATAAAATAACATTATTTTTTTATATTCCAAAAATTTAAAGCCACAGAATGTACAATACCAAGATTTTATTTACTAATAGTGATACTAGTCAAAGTAAGTGACAGAGGAGTAGTTTGTAAGTTACAGTAGAAGATAAGACATGTGAGAGAGAATAGAATCGCAATATAGAACCGAGAAATGGAGCCCCGATTCACCCGAGGCATAATCAGCAACTCCTGTGTCAAAAGGATGACGAAGAAAGAAGGTCGGGTTATTTGCCCAGGGTATCTGAGACAGCCTTACGAAAAGGAGACAATTGCTGACGGGGATCATGAAATTATTTGCAGCTGGACATCTGCATGAAGATGTTATATAGGTTTGTGCTGCTGATTCCAGCGTTCGAGTAAAAATGTCCTATGATAGTCATGCCGGCCTGGTGGCCTACACGCCTTCATCACCGAATTACTTAACGGAGTTTCAGAAAAGTGTTTTAGACACAATTTGTTTAAAACACATGTCTTAATAAGACGCAATTAGTTTTCTAAGTTTAACAAGAAAAGCTAACCAAAGAAAGATGAAACGTTCATACGAATTGAAGATGCAGTTTAACTTCAAGGCTTAAACCAGGAAACCGCGACTTTAAAGAGCAATATTCTTAAGAGAGCTTTAAGATTCAGTAGTAGTATTACGTGATACTGCTAGATATTTGCAGCTAACCAAGGTTAAAAAGGACCCAGGTCTAATTCCTATTATTCAGTCATAGACTAGAACGAGGGGAAACTGCTGACGAAGGCGCTTAAGCTAATGTGAGACGTTGCAGAGACCAGCTTCATACAGAAGGCCAGCGAACTTAAGAAAATGTGCGTATTCACTGTGAGTCCATGTTAAACGAAGTGACAGTCGAATAGAAGAAATACGGTTAGCAACTTATTGTATGATATTACGGAATACAGATCAGAATTAGGAAGATAGAGTCGATTGGAAAGAAGAGAAAAGAAAGAAGAAAAGAAGAACAGAAGATTCGATATGGAGCACAGAGATAAAATTGAGTTAATAGCAGGTTCTTTAAATGACTAGCCGAATCCAAAAGACAGCGAAGTGCAAGACAAGAAGGACAGAACAAGAAGTCTTAATGTCCTAATATTGTAGAGAAACATTAATGTACAATGAGCAGACGCTAAAAAGATAACCATCAGCTCGTGGAAGGAAGCGACGTTCTATGAATTGCAGAAACAATGGAAGATGATTTATCGAATATTTGGTCTACCTATCCATACAAAATCCGGAATAACTTTTTAATAATTAGCTCTTTTCAGTCGGAGTTTTCAACAACAGTGACCAAATTGAATATAGGCCAAGAAACTGCCGTGTGTGTGTATAACTCTATTACAGTGTTCTCTGTAGCATTCCAACCGTCATATAATGTGGTGTAGTTTAGGACGGCGAAGAGAGGGGATTCCTAGACATTTGCTGTTCATTGTACACTGTGCACATTTCTTATGAGCTTAATAACCCGATCTATAGCCCTTTCCTGCTTCATTTCAGAATTATTTCCTGGATCGGGTATAATTCTGACATTCGCTTACAGACTTAATCATCCTTATCAGCTTTTAGAGTTCTAGATTTGTAGATTTTGATACAGGAGATTTCTTCATTCCCTTGTGAGTTATAGAACAGCATGCACCGACATCAGTCTTCCGCTCACT
>CM042167.1:38756283-38768783 GCA_023376005.1 Doryteuthis pealeii
CATGCGGACAGATGGCGGCGGTTTCAGTGTGTTTTACCGCTAAAAAAAATTCGAGTGACCTGACCGGGAAGTATATACTGAGCTTTACATACACACAAATATTAATAGATTCAGATAGATTAGATAGATAAGATATACAGATGAGATAGATAGTATAGGTAGATGATAGATGTATGAACAGACTGAGATAGATAGGATAGACTAGATAGATAGATAGATAGATATGAAACAGAACTGAGACAGATAGATAGATAGATAGATAGAATACGATAGAATTAGATAGATATGAACAGACTGAGAGTAGATAGTAGATAGATAGATAGATAGATATAGAACAGAGCTGAGATAGAATAGATAAGATATGATAGATAGATAGATAGATGGATTAGATATTAACAGACTGAGATAGATAGATATGATATGAACGGGCTGAACAAAGATAGATATGAAACGGGCTGAGGATAGATAGATAGAAAAAAATATAGATTTAGATAGATAGGAAATAAAAGATATGGAACCCGACTGATAGATAGATAGATAGATTAGAATATGAACAGAGATAGATAGATAGATATGAACAGACTGAGAATAGATAAGATAGATATTATAGATAGATAGATAGATATGAACAGATTGAGTGGATAGTATAGATAGATAGATAGATAGGTAGATAGATAGATATATAGATATGAACAGACTGAGGTATAGATAGATAGATAGATAGATAGATAGATAGGTATGAATAGACTGAGATAGATAGATAGATAGATAGGTAGATAGATAGATAGGTATGAATAGACTGAGATAGATAGATAGATAGATAGATAGATAGAGTGATAGATCGATAGATAGATAGATATGAATAGACTGAGATAGATAGATAGATAGATAGATAGATAGATAGATAAAAATAGACTGAGATAGATAGATAGATAGAATATCGATAGTATAGATAGACATGAAACAGACTGGAGATAGTTAGCTAGATAGATAGATAGATAGATAGATATTAAAATACTGAGATAGATAAATAGATAGATAGATAGATATGAAGTGAACTGCGATAGATAGATAATAGGTAGATAAGAGAGATAGATATGAACAGACATAGATATATAGATAGATAGATAAACAGATAGATAGATAAATGAATAGAGCTTAGATAGATAGTTAGATAGATAGATAGAATAGATAGATAGATAGATACGATCAGATTGAGATATGAAAAAAATATATAATATATATGTAATATATATATATATATATGACATTCATTGATATTTACCAAGCCCGTTAGAACCAAAATCGCTGTTCAGTAGTATTGGATTTGCGAGATTAACTTACTAACCATTAGACCACGATGGGACACTCTCAAACTGAGTTAGATATTTAGATCAAAGCTGAATAAGATAAAAAAAGAAAGAGGCCAATAGTCCCAAAAAATAGGCTAATTAAATATTTGACCTCTTTTTTATCGTTCATGCCTTTTCTTCTTTGTATTTAGTAGTAGGTAAGGTCTCCGCGGAGTAAAGCGGCAATACGTAAGGGCTACCGGTATAAACCAACTACGTGTTAATGTTAATCCAAGACTTTACTTCCTGTATGTGTTCCAGCGAAGTCTGTACTATCATAGCACCTCAGCTACGCCAGGTTCTCTGGTGTCACGCACTTGAGAGAAGAATTATTCACTCTGTCGCATTTTACTTTTACGGAATTGTTCCGAACACACCATAATTTTCTATCCAGAACCCTAATACCTACTCAAACTGTACTCATATCGCTTTTTATTATCAAAATATATTCGTTGACCCCAGAAGTTGTTCTTTATGTCCATAATCCAATTCTAATACTGGATAAGCTCGATCTGATATCTGCGCAACGCTCTCTAGACGATTGAGTGCCGCGCTAAGTTATCATTACTCCACGCCAGTTAATACATTAACCTACACAAATATTACATAGATTAGAGATCACTCACCAAAAATATCAACCCTAGATGACCAATAGGTATAGGATAGTATATCCGAGCATATGATTAGTACTTGATGAAGAACAGACCTCCAATTGCATGATTTTAGTGATGGATCACCGGTAAAAACTAAGAAAATAATTAAACTTCTTAGAAGAGAATGACTCTGTAGTTATAATAAAGATATATGAGCTATAGATACAAATTTATGTCATAGATGTAATTACGCACATTTTAACATGACAGGATGAAAAACGCTAAACAGCATGTACATTTACTTAACGTATGCAAGTCGAGAACATATTGATATATCGACTCGATAGATATACAGAGAGTATTGAAACACATCGATTTAAAGGGTACAACTATCACAGGTAAACGATAGATAGTCATGATAATCGTATGACTATTGATTTAGATAGATTTAATTGATTATTGATCATGATTTCTATAACAATTCATTGTCAGTTACTCGGGTTACTACTCTTTGCAAGCAATTCTGGGTATTGGCTCCAAATAGATTCAGATTAGATTACCGATATGACCATTAACACGTGTATCTTGAGATAGATAGAATAAGCTAATAAAAAACAATTATTTTTACTTTTCATGTGATCACATCTGATTTTAGACAATAAATAATATAGAAAGTTCAGATTGGCATGATTGTAGGAGACACAGAGGTCTCACGCTCCTAAAAGCATCTCCCTAGCTGACATCGGAGCTACAATTAAGTACTATTTAATAACATCTATAATATATTACTCAACCAATCTCAATGAAAGTAGTTTAGTCTAAGTCAATCATCTCTGACAAATCCTGGTTCCACACTGGAATATAAACTAGCTTATATCATCTGCAGTCTTTATACTATCTTTTTATTCTTTTTTTATCGGCTTAGTCGGACAAGATATACACAATAAGACGCAGAACTTTCGTACGTATCTTATTCTTATTCAATTCTCATATAGTATGCTGGCTGTTTTACAATATTTATTCTGAATGAGTCAGTAGGTCGGAGTTCTAGTGAGTATCTCTTATCGCATTATACACGCGACCGTGTTTTTTTACAAATTTACGTATTTGGATTTATCTTATCTAATGGTACCTATTTATTCATATTTCGGTTTAGATTTAACTCTACACATTAAATCCATTACATGGATTACTTGGGGATCATTACTATTAGTTTATGTTTTCAAGGTTTGCTTGGTTTAGACGGCATTAGAGTCAATCACCGACTCGTAGTCATTCTAAATGCACGGGGACTATAGTTTTGGAAATACAATTCAGATTCTTCTTTATATATTAGGGAAGTACTCAGTTATTGTTTTTATAAATATGAACTCAACTGTTATTTATCTATAATTAATTACACCATTTGAAAGATTCAACTCATGATAATATTGTGCACATCAATGTCTATAGCAAGGGTATGTTGCCACTGCCAGGTCACGAGGGTGGTCCAGGGAGCAAATTCGAGGGTTTCAGTATGCAAGGGGTGCTCTCACCATTTATGCACCCTCGAGAGCCGATCGCAGTGAAACTGAGAATAACCATGTATCACCTATTACTTATGATAAGGCATGGATCTTTTTAATATAGATCGGGATTCATTCCTTAGCACATGACGCATCAAGCTATTGCAGACCTTATCTTACGCTACTGATTAGAATTGTGTGGGGACTTGATGCAATCAATGGATCGATGAGTGGGTGCTCCAACATTCTCATAGACCTCTTCAGAACTGGAACCTCTATTCACCTACCAGAGAGTGTTAACGTTATCATTTACCAGTCATGAAACCCTCAGTCACAACTCTCTAAGCATCATAGAATGTCGTACTTGCGTAACAGGTGATGTAAAGGGGTGCTCCACATTCCAGTCTGCAGTTACCTTCACAGAGAACTGGAATTACCACTGCTTGATCAAATGAACCAGATAAGGAGTTAAACGGTGCATTCAGTCTATCCATATCGACGACCCTCCTCGTTCATAGTCATTCGCGACCTGTGCTAGCACCTACAGAATTTGAGAATAAAAAAAGGGGTTGGGGCTTGTTCAATAAGGGGCAATATTAGGGGTGTGGGTTAATTTTTTTAATTATAAAAAAAAAGCAAGTTGAGTAGTTAATGATCAATTGACGGTTAATCGTTTCGTAATTCGCCCTGAACTGTCACTTACAATCAAACGCAAATTATCATCCACGTTATCCATTAATCATGTTCTGAGGAAAACTAATACCAACCATTTACCTTGTTTATTAAGAGAGAAATCTATGTCAGTTATTAGCTTAAAGAGTATGGTTCTGGTAAAACTATCGAGATCGAGCGAGGGTGCCGGCAAGTCTTAATTAACAGAAGAAGTCCGTATTTAAAGATCTTTTTCTGAAGAATACTGACTTCGGTCCTGCTGCACCAAATCTTATATATATTTAATATAATAATTATATATATATATATAGTATATTATAGTAATATAATTATTGTAGTGGTGTGTTTGGTATGTTATATTTGCAATAATGGGGAGATTCGGCTTTCCAGGAGTTATTTGAGGTCTGTAACTTAAAAACTCGCGTAATTGGTGCTCATTATCGATCACATTTACCTAACCAAACATGAATTCCAATCAAACGTCATTATACTAGAATGAATATATCAAAATGTGAACAGCAACGTTAGATAATAATCCTCTATTGTTTCTAATAAATAGATGGTCCGCGTTTATTAATATTTATATATAGACTTTGTTTAATTCTAATATAAAGATATATTTTAAAAGTGTCTGGAAACTGTTTCCATTCAAATTGAGTCTTTCGCTTTCTTTATGTACTTTTTTTTTTTTTGTTTACATCTCCTGTTAATAAATTATAACAGGATTTAACATAACATGTATCAAACACTCTATCATGACTATTATAGAATTTTCAGGTCTCTTCATCCTTCAGTAAATGCATTATATTTCAAATAAAAAAACTGTAATTTTACATCGATCGAAGGGTCTTCTTTTAATTTTGCTATTATTAATACAATGGGAGATCCTGGCTTCTCGAAGTATTTTTGTCAATGCTAATCAAAAAAATTACGTCCACTGTTTACGTCTATCAAAATCGTACATCGTCACGATTCTGACCCATATATCATTCCAGAGAATATAAATAACACTCGAAAACTTTTGAAATCATCCAAGCAAACATATTCTGTTCCTCATTGTTTTTTTCTATAATAGAGCTAAGGTTTTATATAAATAAATCATTGACTGGTATTATTAATATGATCTATATATAGTTTTGGTTTTATTTTACATACATAATCTATAAGAAGTTCTTACATTTCAATATTGATTTTTTTTTATGTTTTTCCCCTTAATGAAATTTTTGAATGAGATGTTACTTATTATATTAGGTACATAAGACTCGCTGACTATTAGCTGATTTTATTTTACTCCTAACATCCTATCCCTCAGGTGAGCAAAATATATATTCAAAATCTATTTTTACACATCGCCTTCGGAAGGACTGTTTCTTCTATATTTTGTACTCAGTAATATACTAAAGAAGATCTTGGTAAACCTAGGTAGATAGTATTTGACCTTGCACATGTCTTTTATATGTGTCCTGCACTCATGTAAGACCAATCGGTGAGCGGCCTTAGGGTGTATCTGTATAATGCGAAGGCCAATAGCGAGGGTACAGTCACCCCTGTTTTATTACCTTAGCGCTGAGATACCTCATATGGAGATATCAATTAGTCGTATCTGATGTCGTAAGAGGTTGCCACTGTCTACACCACTACCATCTAGTCTCATTACTTTACACTATACACAGATCCTAGCTGTTACTTAAATTCTTTCAATCAGCACATGAGCTTACGTGCGAAGGACCTGAGTCATCGTATATCTTTAGGAAATTCGCTCGGTGTTTCTAGCCGAACGCCTCTAACGACTGAGCTAACGCTAAGCCCAACTTAATGATCTCTGAATTCGTCCCAAGTCTAATCTAGGGTCTATTTCCTCATAAATTATGTCACCTTAACTCTAGATAACGTATTTGAGCACTTTTACATATTACTTAACATGTAGTAAACCCCCGTGGTGTTTTGTTTTTCTTCTTTTTTTGGCCACTACATACGAATTAGCTGAAATCGTATATTTTATTTCAGGAAGTACGTTGGTGTGTTAGTCTTTGTTTCTTTTAGTCTTTTTAGTTTTCTCCATCTAGATATCAGTTTGAACTACTAGATTTTTTTTCTTCTTAAAAAATCTGAGCTTATTTACTTGGGTTTTTTCACCAACACGGTTTGAGTTTAGAAATATACACACTCACAACACACACATATATATATTATATTATAAGTAATATAATATATTATTATATATATATATATACCGCTTTAACTACGTGGATTTTTTCACTAAAACCGATTAAAAAGAGCTAAATAGACGATTAAAATCGAATGTTTAAAAACTACCAACTTAAGTTTCTCGCAATAGCACGAATTGTGTGTCATTTTACAGAGCTCATGTGTGCTTTATGGTCAGAGTCACAGTGCAAAATTAATATTAGGAAAAAATAAAAAAAGAAGATTTAGTCGAAAGCATTAATAGACTATTTCAGGGAACCAAAATAAATTATAATTTCTGTTTCCTATTCTTTTTGCATCTGGAGATGGGAAACCGAAAGATAATTCCTCCTAGGTTTCCTGAAATAGTTCAATTATGCTTCAAACCTAAATATTCTTTTGCTATATTTTTTCCTTATATATTATATATATATATTATTTATATATATATATATATATATAAGCCATTTCATACACAGTCCTGTTTCGACGTATCACGTCTTTTCAGTGCGGCTATTTAGCTGGCTACCCACAGCGGGAGTCTGTAACCACCGTGCTAATCAGCACGAACCCTACCGAGATCTCAATGATACAGCAGACTTTCTGCTACAAGAAGCTACACTCTTTTCTACCATTGGATTTACAAACAGGGGAACTAAACCCCTAAAATGGCGATCAGAATCGTAACTATATTGCTTAATATCGACGATAGCAGACCCCACAGGTTTTGTACACTGGCAAATTGTCTCTCGGAAATAGATATATTTACCAACCCCTCCGCACGAGCAGGATGCGAGGCAAGGTCAATTTCTTAAGCGGAGTTAAACAGGTTTGAATTCAGAGTTTTTCTTCTCCTAGACTGGTTACCTAACCATGGTTAAAGAGCCCAGTCCGCCAGGCTATTTAACTATAGCTGGTGGGAGAAATGGATTCATACCTTTCCCAAGGGTATTAGCGCCATGTGAAATGCAAACAGCTTCGTCCAGGAACTGAACTCGGGTCGATGAGTCCATTTCCTACGACTCTAACCATTACACCACGCGCCTCCGTTTGTCTCTCGGAAATAGTCGCTTGCCAACTGTAGAGGGCGGATTTTGAAGCTTTTGTTCGGAAATTCGTGATCCTTAGATTCTGAGAGGAAACATCCGCTGAGGAAACATCCGCTGAGTGGCGAATATTTAAAAGGCAATTGCCGTTTCCTGATTGGTGCGATATTTTCATCGCATATCACAAAGGACAGGCACAGTAATCACTAAACACTTGTGCGTCTAAAAGACCTGAATATGTTTGGTTTTTGTTGTTTCAACCCTCTTCCTGCTTTATTTATACTCTGCCCGGAGCTGTGCCTAATGCATCACGGGTCGTCACCCACGGCCAACGGGTGACCCCATTGGGGCGGGGGGCTTACCCCTCTACAGATGTGCGTATTCTACAGCCTCAGTCGACATGGCGGGAATTATTCTTCGTGGGTGTGGAGCGGTGTGGTGTGGTTGGGGATGTAAAAAAAGGAGAGAGAGAGAGAGAGAGATAGCATAAGGGACTGGTAGTAAGAAACCTAACTGTGGTAGGTATTTACTCAACCTGTTCACCACATGTAGGATGTGACACAATGTCACATGTATGGGGCATTCAGCAAGGATAGAACTCACTATTCAGTAGTAATGAATTAGCTTGTTAACCAATACGCACGAAGGGATACCCTTTTACCTGTTTACCACGGGTAGGATTTGGTACAAGGTATTAAATATGGGGCATCTAGCGAAAAAATACACACGTGAAATCGACTGCAATTAATCAATATCTTGATTAATCCAGTGGATTTAACCCTGAAGATCCTTATGGTAAAACTTGAGTAGGTTATTACCATGTATCTTTATGATAATGAATTTGCTCTACTAACGTATTGAGCACTTTATATTTGTTATATTGCTGTCTTATCATTGTGAAACTTGCATCAACTAACCATTGTGACCATTTTCACCGGTAAGTCACTTTTTCCACAAATACCATATATATATATATATATATATATATATATGTGTGTGTGTGTGTGTGTGTGTGTGTGTGTGTGTAAGGTAATCCAAATGACTGGTTGTAAGGGATGACTCTATTTAGGATCTTCAAAATCTCACTGTATAAGCTTGCTGTATGGTCTTGTAGGTGCAAACATATATTCATACAAGGATTTTTATTAATCCCTAAAGAGAGCTCCATGTATGATAATTAATAAAATCATATATATATATATATATATATATATATATATATATTATATATTCTTTTGTAAAAACCGTCTGATGAGGCTGGGCTCTTGAGAATTAAAAAAAAAAAATTTTTTAAATCTTTTTTGTTTCTGATCGAAATAAATTATTACGGGATGACGGTTTGTTAAGTTTTTCTTTCTTTGAAACATTTTAAATAATGTTATCATTTCTTTTGGTTTCATCTAAGTCCCAAAATAGTTTTCCATATTACACACAACACTGTTTGTTGGATATATTTCTTTGCATTCCAAAGAGATAGCAATTCTAGACAAATATCCTTTTCAGTATAAAATCTCAACACTGAATAAAAGTCCATTTTTTAAAAAACAGAAGATTCTTTATTTTTGTAATGTTTATAGATTATTGAATATAATATTTTGTTTGGTCAACTTACTTTTGTCATGTCTCCTTTTTATGGCATATCAACATTCGTGGGTTATTTAATTCCCAAGGCATCCTTCGGTAAATACCTACACCCGAGCAAAAGTTGAAAGTACACCCGAAAGTACAACCGAAACAGTAGTATAAAAAAACAGAATGAACTTGCTAGCTTAGAAAAAATTCAGGACTTGTGTCTATTAATGAAATTAACAGCGTCGATCACAGGGGGCTATCCCCCAGGCAACACCTGCCCCCTCGATTTATAGGGACAGGGCTGGATTTATTGCCCAGCGCCTAAGGCACTCCTTCGAGGGGGGATGCCGATGGGATCGACGCATTTTTTGTGTCTACCACCCATGACCTTCGGCTTGTGAGTGGGCCCACATAAAATGTCCTTGTGTCACGCCCTCATAAGTGGGGTGAGAGGCAAATATCCTAATAGCACGGGCCTTTCGGGGCCTGTGTTTGTTAATGTAAATTAACAGTGTTGATCCCAGGGGGTATCCCCCCAGGCAACACCTGCCCCTTAGATTTAAAGGGACAGGACTGTGTTTATTGCCCAACGCTTGAGGCGCCCTCTCGAGGGGGAATGACGACGGGATCAACGCATTTTTTGTATCTACTAGCCATTAGCTTCGGCTTGTGGGTGGGCCCACATAAAAATGTCCTTGTATCACGCCCTCATAAGTGGGATGAGAGGCAAATACCATAACATGGGCACTTCGGGGTCTGTGTCTATTAATGAAATGAACGGCGTGATCCCAGGGGGCTATCCCCCAGGCAACACCTGCCCCCTCGATTTAAATGGTCAGGACTGGGTTTATTGCCCTGTGCCTGTGGTGCCCCCTTTGAGGGGGAATGCCGATGGGATCCACGCATTTTTTGCACCCGCCACATATAAGCTTCGGTTCGTGGGTGGTCCCACATTAATAGGGCCTTGTGCCTAACCCGTACACGTGCTAACTACGATGTATAAGACGCAGGGCAATTTTTGAGCCATAATTTTGGAAAAAAAGTGCGTCCTATATGCCGTCAAATACGGCACTCATGGATAAACTTACGAAATTCCTTGTGGAATTGTGATGCAAGCAGTGACGTAGTTTTGGTTGCAAACGAGTTCGAGTCAGTCGTGCTATTACATTCTCGTTCGGACTAATACTCTTGGAAAAGGTATGAACACCTCGTTATTCAGTAATAATGGATCTGAAAGACTAGATTGCAAACCATTGACACTATGATGAAGTAACAAAATAATAACCCCAAAATGTTTTGTTTCATTTTTTTTTTGTCTCTCTTGTTTTCTTTTGCTGTCATCTGATTTATTCAATTGCATTCGTACCGAGTTTTCATGTCGAAGATCGAACTCGTTATTCAGTTGTAATGGGTCTGTGAGACTAGCTTGCTAACCATTACGCCACAATGAGGCGCTTAGTATATTTTCCGTTGCATTCTTCTCACAAAATCTTATTGATCAAGCAAGTCAAACACGCGACCCACTTGCGACCCTCAGCAAGGAAAGAAAGTTTATTGAGTGAAAAGAATCGTTTATTTTCATTAGGGCAATGTGTTGTTAAAAAACAGTGTTATCAAAGCATTGTCTCTCACCTGTTCCTTTGAGTTGCAGAAGGAGGAGGCTAACCCAGTCTATGAAATGGAATGAGTCTTTCCTCTTGCCTTCTCCTGTTTTCAATGAATAAGTAAGTAAAGTCGTCGGGGCGGCCTAAAGTCGGTCTCAGACAATCAGCGGGGGAGTCTATCCCCTTTTCACTTGCGCTAGACCAAGGAGATTATTTTAGCGTCTGAGGTGGAGTGCCACACCTACCATCAGCTCCTTACTTTACCGCACAGATCCCTGTGCTACTCATACGCTGAGTTGGCGAGGACCGGTATCGAACTAGGAACCTTGTGGCTTCTAGCCGAATGCTCTACCGACTGAGCTAACCCGGCCCCTAAATGAATACATGGCTATAATTGAAAGTGACAGAGACACTTGTACGTCTTGTTATTTCAATTCGGTCAGTAATAGTCTTTTTTTTCCTTTTTTTTTTAACAAAAATATATTTTCGATATGTATTCATTGGCTTTTAATTGATAATAAAGAAATTAATGACAGAAATCATCATCAGTTAATGTAGAAGTAGAATTTAAAGACTTAGTTGTCATTGACGGTCCTCATGACAGACATATGTAATCCATGCTACCCTCATAGCATACATGTGTAATCCATGCGGCCCTCGGGGTGTATTCAGTTTGTCATACTTGATTTCCTTGTCTGTATTTTAAAGAAACCCGTCGCCATCTTGTTTAAAATGAAACGTTAATTCAGAGATATGAGTGATATGAACCTTTTTTTTTTATCTGAGCAGGTAATGATGTGGAGACGTTGGATGGTTACCGTGATCTCTGCTGGAATCTTGAGACGTCGCTTCTATTTTTATTTCGATTCTTTCATCCGACTAAGCATGAAACAAACCATATACGGTTTGCTTTCTTTCTTTCTTTCTTTCTTTCTTTTTTATTTTATTTTTTTTTTTTTTTCAGATCTCCTAGCCGGCCGTTTTGACAAAGGGACCCTGTGTGTTGAAGATACTTGGCCAAACACACTGGCTCCCTTCAGTCGATATTTCTTTTTATCTCAGTATGTTATCGACACAGACATTTTATTCTAGTGCATTCTCTCGTTACGTTTATGAAGTGCCAAGCGTTACGGTTATCGTCGTTGAAAATGGACACGACGAGCTGAGTTCAAATACGAGATGAAGCTGTTTGAGTGTCACTTTCAGAAAATGCGCTCTGGAAAAGCTTGAATCCATCTTATCTTATCGCTCTCAGTTTTGTGGTAAGAAACAGCCACATTTTTCTCTCTCTATAATAATCTCTCAATATATAAATCTCTCTTTATATAGGTCGCCCCCCCCCTCCAGCTGCTTTGGATATGGTTAATGAAAGTTTTAATAAAAGGTTAATAAAAGTTTTGGGGAAAAAGGTTAATGTGGTTTTAATAAAACTTTAATAAATGTTATAAAAGACTAATAAAATTTGATAAAAGGTTAATAAAAGTTTTGAATAATTTGGTTAATTTAGTTTTGATAAAAGTTTTAATGAAAGGTAAATTTAATTAGTTTAGTCTGTTATTCAGAGATTGAATAAATTGGACGAAAATGATTCGCGTGGTGTCATCATCGTATACGACGGACAGCAAGTAATAATAGTAAAAAGTAAAAAGTAAAAAAGTAAAGTCGTCGGGGCGGCCTAAAGTTGGTATCAGCCAATCAGCGAGGGAGTCTATCCCCTTTCCACTAGCGCTAGACCAGGGAGATTATTTTTGGCATCTGAGGTGGTTTGGGAAAATTTGGCTAAGTACTGCCCTCAGTGGCGGCAGAATCTCCGTAGCGGACTGTTCATGTCTGAAGCCACCCTAGCGCAACACCATGAAGCCAAGAGGTCCAAAAGAAAGCAGCGGCAACAAAGCACATGCACATCAACATCTTCAGGGACAGCCGTCACATGCGACATCTGTGGTCGAGAATGTTTTTCGAACATTGT
>CM042167.1:38778783-38791283 GCA_023376005.1 Doryteuthis pealeii
GTGACTCCGAGAGGTAACCATGTCCTCTGTTATGTTGTGGATGCAGCTACACGACACACCAGGTTATAGTAGTGGCGCATTTATCATTGGCAAGTTGATTTGGCGAGTTCCGTGTGTGGCATGGCCGGTGGCCCAGAGATAGAGTCTCAGGTTCGATCTCTGTCGGTGATGAGATCTATTTAGGTCGAAACACGTTCCACACGTCACACATGGTATTCGCCGAGTTTGCTTTTCAGGATTTTTTTAATTAATTTTTATTTTCTATTATTTATTATTATTTTTTTAATTTTATTATCTTCTATTAATTTATTTTATTATTTATATCTTAACTAGTATTTTCTTTTATACATCATTATACTCTAATGTTTAAATTTAAAATCTTTTTATTTTACTTGTCTTTTTATATTTTAATATACTTTCTGTTTTTTTCTGTCATGTCACCTTTTGTCTGTCTGGACACCCTAGAAATCAACTTTGAGATGTATCTCTTTTTTCATTCACTTCCTGTTTCTATGGTTACACTCCACACTGTTAAAAAATATATATAATTTTTTTTATTATTTTTTGTTTTTGGTTGAATTTACATATATTCAGCTCTTTGGGGTTTTTTTGTGATATGCTTGTTCATAAGTGGATTGTTACCCATCTGATGAGGCAAAAACTTGGGGAGCCGGTTTAAATCAACTTAGATTTATATGGGCCCCAATTTTTGTCGAAATAAATTTATTATGGGATTACTGTATTGAGTTCTTCCTTTATTGATAAATATTGCTCTGTATATAATCTAAAAGGTTATTTTACATTGAGCTCTCTTTAGTGATTTATGATTCACTGTATTTATACATACTGGATCATCAATATTAGTACAGTGGATCTAGAAATCACATATAGAATCATCCCGTACTACCAAGTTTTGGATAAATCTCTTATATATGTATATATATATATATTAAGGTAGGTATTGTTAAAGACAACGGAATATTTCTTCTTTATGATCTTTTGTTGTAGACCTCCTTGTCTTCTAGTAGTTTTCTTTCTGTGGAATTCTGAAAAAAGATTTCATCTCAGTTCTTCTACCTTATATATATATATATATATATATATATATATATATATAATATATATATATATATATATATATATATTTAAGGCAGGTGTTGTTAAAGACGACTGAATATTTCTTCTTTATGATCTTCAGTTGTAGACTTTCTTGTCTTCTAGTAGTTTTTCGTAGATCATGATCCAGATGACAGAGAAACTGACCTTCATTTTTCCCCAAGCGCTTTCAACCATTTCGCTGTTCGTCCTCAGGTGAATGTTAGTTGTAGTGTTTGTAGTGTGTTTTTTTTTTTTTGGGGGGGGGGTATTTCTATGGATTTATTTATTTATTGTTTATCAGATTAGGAGAATCTATTTTTTGTTTGGAGGGTTGGTAAGGTTATTTGTTAGTTATTAAAGATGTTTAGTATATTATTTAGTATATTATTGCCGCTGTTAAGTGCTATTTTATTTATGTTAGGTTTGTTGGGATTTTTTTAATGCAAATCGCGATCTGAGTTGTATCCTGCTCGTGCTGAGAGATTGATAAATATGAGCATTCAAGTTTCCGCCGATGATCAGAACGTTGTGTTTGGAAATGTGTCGGATAAATAAAGATAGCTAAATATAGAAGTGATCACATCCGTTTCATCATGGCACATTAGTGGGACTGAAGCATGAGACGATTGTTATACATAGGTTGTCATTAAATGTAGCACACATCATCCTCACTCAGATTTTCCCAATACCACTAACAGTAATTTTAAAGCGCGAGGGCTGAGAAGCACTCATAAACCTCCAGTGGTGGCATTGCCGAATCTTTTTCTCGCGTAAATGCCGACACAAATATCCCCCCCTTTCCGGTTTCATAATATCTTAGTTCTAGTTCGCTATAATAATACCTTTGTTCTTGTACACACGTGATGTTGATATTGTTTTCGGCGACAGACGCAATAAGATCGGGAAGCTGATTTATTGCATTAAAGGTGCAAACGCTAAATATATATATATATATATATATATATATATATATATATACATACATATATATATATATATATGTATGTATATATTATAAAGGTACACGGTAATAACCTACTCGAGTTTCACCATAAGGATCTTCAGGGTTAAATCCACTGGATTAATCAAGATATTGATTAATTGCAGTCGATTTCACGTGCAATTAATCAATATCTTAATTAATCTAGTGGATTGAACCCTGAAGATCCTCATGGTGAAACTCAAGTAGGCTATTACCGTGTACCTTTATGATAATAAATTTGCTCAACTAACGTATTGAGCACTTTATATTTGTTATATCGCTGTCTTATCATTGTGAAACTAACCACTGTGACCATTTTCACCGGTAAGTCACTTTTTCCACAAATACCATATATATATAAAAACGTTATTGCATAGAATCATTCGAAGATCGTTTTCGTGAAACTCAGAGTCGTGAAGATTTTATTCTATATCTTAGAACTATCTTTATAGTTAAAAAACATTATGGAAAGCATTTCGATTCTTCTGTGGTAGTATCTTCATTCTTGTTGTTTTATACCACTGTTTCGGGTGTACTTTCCACCTTTGCTCGGGTGGATGTTAAGTAATGTAATTTCTGGGTGGAAGTACCCGAGCTAGGTGGGGGATGCGGCAACGCGCCATATGAGTAGAAACATTTGGCAATTAAATGATTTACTTGTCTCAAGAAAGAATGGAAAAAAAACGAGAGGTGAGAACAATGTGCATGCCACCCGGAATGAATTAAAGGGTACTGTGAAGATTGCTGAAAGCCGAAGAATGCCGAAGAATGCCGACGAATCCTGTTGGTATTTTTTTCATTTCAACACCAAATGTTGAAATGTTCGTACCAATCATAAAAAAGAAAAGAGTTTTCATTTTCTGTCTCGAGTCGCCAAAATTAGAACTAAAAAAATTGTAATCAAAGATATTTTTTATTATAATCAAAACTAACAGGACCTGTGGATATTCAGTTATTTCCTATAAGTCTAACATAAACAAATGGGAACCACTCTTGACTGATCAATTATTTATTTATTTTCCAATTAAACTAATCCTAAACCCTAACCCTAACGCTAACCCTAAACCCTAACCATAACCCCGTCTTCTTTTTTCCTAGTAGATCAATAAATAAATAAATAATTTATCACTCAAGAGTGGTTCCACTTAGGTCGGTTTCATTTAACGGTTTAATTTTAACTTGTTTTTGGCTACGTTAAATTTCAATTGATTTAACGGTGAAAAAATGTAAACATTGTTTTTCGTTTATAATTTGCATTATTTTTCTAAGCCGAAAAAAAATTTAAAAAATCATTAGGAGTTTGTTTAATGCTTCTTCTTTCGAGTGAATAAAAAATTTTAAAGATAATATTAACCTTTATGCAAGTTTTATTGTGTTAAATATAGTAGGGGCGGGGGTAAATTTCACGGGGAAAATTGGTGGTACCCACGGAAAAATTTAATATGTGCAACATTTACGCATAAAAAAAATAGTATGATATTCAGGAGTCTATAAGCATTCATTTGGCCGCTTTTTTTCCCACCCTCAAAATTACAAATTAAATAAAAAAAACTAGAGCCTTTTTGGCCTTTGGGCCCGTAGCCTATCTTTGTTTATGTTAGATTTATAGGAAATAACCGGATATTCCATTATATCTGTTGTTGGCATCCTTCCGTCTGCGAAAGACGATGGGGTAGTGTCCATTTTTTTACTACATAGCCTGGGTGGTTTAATATGAAGGATGTGCTGTTGCCCTAGCAGCATATCCCCCCTCTCTCCACACTGCCGCTGTTGTCCAAAGGAAGGTAGAAAACTAATGCAGTTTGGCAATGACAGTGTCGCACGAATTGCTGTGTTTACACAATAATTCCATGATGATTTAATTATTGCAACATTTGATATGTTTACTTAAGAGCTATTGCCAAATAGTTCAATGAGTAAAAAGTTTAATAATCTTGATTTAACTCTCATTTTTTTTTATTCCCTCTTTTCTTCTGATCATGTTTTCATTATATTCGATTGAAACAGATCAGTGCTATTGCTTCCGTGCGCTCATCCCCTCTCTCTATCTTTCCCATACCCTCTTTCTTTCTTTCTTTCTTTCTTATTATATTTTTCTGTGTAGCATTTCCCTTTTCTTCCCTTTCTTTGTTTATAATGGTCCATTGTTTAATTGAGGTGATGACGCTCATAAGAAATAAGAATTCGGTGGATAAGCAACACCAGATAGTCAGGATTTATATTTTTGCATTCCGATTTGGACGGTCTCATTTTTAACCTGAGGGTGTTTGAAGATGACAACGGTTGTACAATTAGGGAATGCCTATTGTTGGTATTAGCTGAACAGCGAATGAGTCTAACCCCTTTTCACTAGCACTAGACCAGGAAGGTAATTTTGCAGAGATAGAGCACCACACCCACCGTCATCTCCCGGATGCTTTACCACACAGATAAGATTACCCAAGCTGTGCTACTCATTCGCTCAACTAACGAGGACCGATCTCGAACCCAGAACTTTGCGATTCCTAGGCGAACAAAAAAAGAAGAAAGAAAAGAAGCTAATATTTAGCGCCGTTCATCGTTAGTGGAAAATGGGCAGGTTGTTATGGAGGGTGAGCTGTCGCCCAAGCAGATCCTCCCTCTCCACACAGCCGTTGTGGTCCAAAGGAAAGGTAGGAACTAATGCGGTTTGGCAACGGCGATGCCGCAGGGTTGCTGGGAAGTACTCCTCGTCAAACAAGGAACGAAAAGAAGTGAAAATGAGAGGAAAGAAGCCGCCACAGAGAAAAGAGCCAGAAGGAAAGAGAGACAACAGTATCTCCAGCAAGCATCACCGTTTGTTTGAAATCACTGCACAAGAGATTGCCATTCAAAAATTGGTCCGTTTAGCCACTCGTGCAGATGCAGATTAAAAAAAAAGGGGGGAGTGAATACCACGCCATCGTCTTTAGTAGACGGAAGGATGCCAACCATCGTTAGACCATTATAAAAATGTATCTTGATATTAAAAGAGATAGATAGATAGATAGATAGAGAGAGAGAGAGAGAGAGAGAGAGAGAAAGAGAGAGAGGGAGCAAGAGAGAGAGAGAGAGAGAGAGATAGATAGATAAAGAGAGAGAAAGAGAGAGAGAAAGAGAGAGAGAGGACAAGAGAGTGGAGAGAGAACGAGAGAGAGAGAGAACGAGAGAGGAGAGAACGAGAGAGAGAAAGTGAGAGCGGGAAAGAGAGAGGGGGAAAGAGTGAGCGAGAAAGAGAGAGAGTGAGAGAGAGAGAGCAAGAGAGTTAGAGAGAAAGAGAGAGAGAAAAAGAGAGAGAGTGAGAGAGAAAGAGAGAAAGAAAAGAGAGAGAGAGAAAGAAAGAGAGAGAGAGAGAAAGAGAGAGAAAGAGAGAGAGAGAGAGAATGAGAGAGAGAGAGAGAGAGAGACAATTCATTAACAAATCAGAAAAATAATCACTTGCTGAGGGTGGCGAAGAGGAGGCAGGTTGCAGCTGAGTTGTTATCTTCTAAACCCGACCGCCCCCCCCCGTCTACACCGACTGTCAACTACCACGCCTGTCTTAACACATTCATTGACACTCTTCAAGTGGCTGTCACCAACAGTTTGGATTGCCGCCATTTTACAAGACGTCGTAATCAGAAAATACGAGATCTCTTTTAGAAACTAATGAAAGTGATTGGGTAAAAACAATACAAAATAAACACAAACAAAACAAAAATAAAAAACAAAACAAACGTGATTACTGATTTAATTACAAGTCACCTTTATTTCATTCAAAATAGTTCCCAAGGGGGGAGTCGTCATACACGTTGACAAGACGTTATTCAGGAAACAGTGCTAGAAGTCTTCAAAACGAATGTTAGTTTGACACGACCTGTTGCACATTTTCAACAGTTGACAGATGACGATCATGGATCTGGGATTTGATTTTTGGGAACAGGGGTTCAAATCAGGGGACGAGGGAGGTTGGGGTGCCATAATAATATTCTCCTTTTTTTTCTTTCCTTTTCTTTCTTTTTATTTCGCCACAGTTAGGATACGACACATGATCATTTTTTTACACTGCGGTAGAGCGTTCGGCTAGAAACCACAAGGTTCCTAATTCGATACCGACCCTCGCCAACAGCGTATGAGTAGTACAAGGATTTGTGTGGTAAAGTAAGGAACTGATGGATCTGAGATTTGATTTTTGGGAACAGGGGTTCAAATCAGGGGACGAGGGAGGTTGGGGTGCCATATGAATATTCTCCTTTTTTTCTTTCCTTTTCTTCTTTTTTTTTATTTTTTTATTTTTTGTATTTACGCGACCTCTTCTGTTCACTGTTAGGATATGACACAAGGTCGTTTTTTACACTGACTATATTTGGTTTAAATTTAGAGTTTCCCTTCTCCTAGACTGGTTGCCTCAATGAAGCTAAATAACTTAGTCTTTCCTAATGCTTACCAATCAGCAAAATAATCCCTTGCCGAGGGTGGCAAAGAAGAGGCAAGTCGCAGTTATCTTATAATAATAAAAAAAACGTATTTATTGTCTTAATTAGAAATCACCTTTATTTCATTGAAAATACTGACCATGAGAATCTAACTCAGGACCAATAACCTGCTTTGCCTAATTTACAAACCATTACACAAGGCGACGCGCTCTGTTACCAAGCTTATCTCGGATAGTGGGCCGCTTTAGTTCAGTCGGTAGAGCCACCACCTAGGAATCGCAAAAGTTGTGTGCGTAATTAGAATATTTAAATTAAGGTCCGTTAGATTGAAAATAACGGGGTCCAATGGAAAATTACCCAGTGACGGTTAATAACCTTGACCCCTTGACCGTTACCATCTTCCAAGATGAATTGCAAAAATGTAAATTTTGATCATCTGGTGTCGCTTATCCGCCGAATTATTATTTCTTGTGAGTGTCGTCACCTCAGCTAATTAATGGACTATTCCGTTTTTATCATAAAGAAAGACAGGGAAGAAAAAGAACTTAGTATACGGACAAATATAATAAGAAAGAGAGAAAGAAAGAAAGGGAGTTGGGAAAGATTGAGAGAGTAGAGTGCATGAAGCGATAACGCTAACCTGTTTCAATCGAACATAGTGAAAATATGAAAAGAAGGAAATAAAGAAAAGATTGAGAGAGAATTAAATCAAGATTATTATACTTAACTTTTAGTTTGTCACGACCTGTTGCATATTTCTCAGAAGTTGACAAATGAATGTGATTCTTGGGAATTGGAAATCGTCAAGGGTTAAAATCAGGGGCTAAAGGGGGGTGTAACACAACAATATTCTTCCTTTTTTTCTTTTCTTTCATTTTGTTTGCTTGTTTGTATTTATCCAAGCCCTTCTCCAAACTCTTAGTCTTTTATTTATACAAAGGAGGAAATGAGCCTAAGAGAAATTTGTTCGTCCCCCGTTCGTTCACTTACGCTACTAGGCGATGTAACGGTAAGATATACCGTATTTGACGGCATATAAGACGCCCAGGCATATAAGACGCACCCCTTTTTCAGCAGATCAGATTCAGGAAAAAAAGTTTTTTAGTATATTTAAGCATATATTGTTGAAAACAGTCTAGCTGTGCATTACACAAGCAGAAACATAGCTGTATAAAAGCAATTTGGCAGTACAGGCAAGCAATAAGCATACACAAGACATCTCAAATAGCAGGAAATAATAATAATAATAATAATAATAATAATAATAATAATAATAAAAGTAGGGTGTGTGGTGACAGAGATGAAACAATAAACAGAGTATTCAACTAATGCAGTAAACTAGCACAACGAGAATACAAAGCTAGACATGACTGGGTTAAAAGGTGATCTACTGTGAATTGTGCAAAAAAAAATTCACCATATGTCAAAACCAGAATCAGTTCTTTAGGTTGAAAAATAAAATTCTCTAGGACTTTGAGATAAAGAGAGGATCACCTTATCCCAGCCTGAGGAACATACCTAGTATTGATTAACAAACAAAAAATGACTGGCGTAACTGGAAATCAGAGGAAGAATCGAGACCATTCAGACAACAGCATTGTTGAAATCGGCTAGAATACTTAGAAGAGCCCTGAAGACCTGAGGAGACATGTTGTCAGTCAGACTCCACCTATGTCTCAAACTTCACCTACGATGTATAAGACGCAGGGCAATTTTTTCCGCCAAAATTTATGGAAACAAATGCGTCCTATATGCCGTCAAATACGTACCGTATTTGACGGCATATAGGACGCATTTTTTATTATTTCTGGTCTACATCAGCATTACTTTTACTTCAATTTATCCGCACACGTTGACAAATGCATTATTGTAGAAACAGTGCGAGGAGATTTTAGCTGACTGTGAGTTTGACACGACCTATTGCACATTCTTAACAGTTGACAGATGGCGATCATCGATCTGGGATTTGATTCTTGGGAACAAGGGTTGAAATCAGGCGACGAGGGAGGTTGGGGTACCATAGGGACATTCTCCTTTTTTTCTTTTCTTTTCTTTTCTTTTCTTTTCTTTTTTTTTTTTTTTTTTTTTTTTTTTTTTGTATTCACACAATCTCTTCGACAGTTAGGATACGACAAATGGTCATTTTTTTTACACTGCGGTAGAACGTTCGGCTAGAAACCACAAGGTTCCTAGTTCGATACCGGTCCTTGCCAACTCAGCGTATGAGTAGCACAGGGATTTGTGCGGTAAAGTAAGGAGCTGGTGTTAGGTGTGGCGCTCCACCTCAGACGCAAAAACAATCTTCTGGGTCTAGTAAAAAGGGAATAGACCCCCTCGCTGATTGGCTGATACCGACTTTAGGCCACCCTGACCACTTTACTTACTTGTACTTACATCTGGTTTGAATTCAGAGTTTTTCTTCTCCAATACTGGTTGCCTCAATAAGGCTAAATAAGTCAGTTTGCCCTAGTGCTTAGCGATCAACAAAGTAATCGCTTCTTAAGGGTGATAAAGAGGAGGCAGGTTGCAGCTCAGTAAAGCGGAGAGCTAATGGTAAATGTGGCGCTCCACCTCAGAAAAAAAATAATCTCCTTGGTCTAATGCTTGCGAAAAGTGGATAGACTCCCCCACTTGTGCCAATAATGTAATTTTGAAACTCTAATAAAAAAATGTTATTTGTTTGTATTTTTAAGATGAGGCTTGATGTAAATAATTTTGATGTTTCAGACTGTTGTCCTCGTCTTTATAGTGGCATACATAAATACAATGTTCAGGCCGCTCTATACTCGTGCCTTGTTCATGTGTTTCTTATTTACCTTAAAATAAAGTCATCATCAGACGATAACATGGAGTTCAAGTGTTGTTTCAGAGCTTTAATACCATTACCACTAGTTCAAGGCACCCCTAGTAGCATAAAAGGCCACCAGAGTTATTGTCAGAAATGTAATTAATATATTGGTAGGTCTAAGTTTAAAGTAAATTCTATTAAATAATGGATACAGAAAAAAATAAAATGGAAGAATAATTACCTATTCAAAAAATAGAAATTTCAAAATATCATAAATAGCGCTATTACTTACCTAACTGTTAGTTTCACACAACCTATTGTACATTCATAATGTATAATCTATGTGGTTGCATATATCATTGTTAACCCCCTGTATTTCTGCAGGGATGGTCCTTTTTCGTATCACGGGCGGCCCCTTTCCATGGAATATTACAGGTAAGGCAGAAAGCCCGCGAATCACGTGAGATCAAGTTGACTGATCAGTACCAGCTAGAACATCAGACAAGAAGGTTGTCGTTGCCTTAACTGGGGATCACCTGCACACGCGCGCGGTGTTTAGTTAGAGAAAGAAGTTTAGTTAAGAATAAAAGTCTTAAAGAAATAATATGGTGTTGTTGGTTGATGCATGTCTTGGCAAAAAGACTGACCAAGAAGAAGAAAATGAATCAAAAATGAACAGCCAACAGGAACCTAGGAAGAGAAGTCAACATGGCGAATAGGCATCACACGAACGGCCAGAGAATAAAGTAAGTTATGCATAGCATCTCACTGTCTACCTGTCTATCTATCTCCCCTCTCTATTAAAGAACGCATGGTTTATATACCTGCAACATGTGGGTATATAACAACAGTTGATAAATGACGATCTTGGATCTTTAGCTTTGTTTCTTGGGAACAAATGTTCAAATCAGGAGACGAAGGGGTTGGGGTACCACAGGTATTTTTTTTTATTTTTTTTTTTTTGGGGGGGGTATTTTAAGTCATTTAAATTTGGGACAAAAATGGCGAATCTAATATTCTTAAGCTACTCTCATATCTGTAGAGCAAAAATAATCTAAAAAGAAATAACCGTTACTCCCTTGGAAACATCAAATAACATCGTTTGCTTCATTGAAGTATTGATTGATTTTAAGTATTATTTTAATTATTCGGACTATTGTCCTCATCTTCATTGTTATCTGTACAATGTTTCGGCCGATGTGCCCTCCAGCCTTCTTCAGGTATTTCTTGTCGAACTCGGGAACTTTCTCGGACTCGAGAACGTTCTTTTCAAACTCTGGAACCTCCTTGTAATCGGGAGCCATCACGGAACTTTGAACCTAACCCTTTATTCCATGGGGGTATCCAGTTCTCATTCCGCTAACTATAGCTGGTGACACATAGCCTAGTGGATAAAGAAGTTAGGTTAAGACAGTTCTAAGTAACAATTATCACTAGACTGCAGGTTCAATCCTGGTCAGGGGCACCGGTAACACAGAATAATAATTAACACAGCTTAACACCTGTACCCCAGCTATTGTTAGGGGGATTTATATGGTTATTTATTTTTCTTTTAGTTTATTGTAATGAACTTAAAAACTAAAACGATACCAAATTATTTGATGAGATCTTTTTTGTTTGTTTCTTAGTTTGATTTTTTTTATAATGATAATAATAATCCGTAACTTAAGTTTTAAAATTTTGAAGATGTCTTCAACTGTAACATTTGTTTTCCTTTTCGTCCGGTGCAAAAAAAAAATTCCAATGAATTTTTATGGTAAAAATTATTTCCAATGAATTTTCATAGTAAAAATCATTTCCAATGCATTTTTATAGTTAAAAATCATATGCAATGCATTTTTATACTTGAAATCATTTCCAATGCATTTTTATAGTAAAAATCATTTCCAATGTATTTTTATGGTAAAAATCATTTCTAATGCATTTTTATAGTAAAAATCATTTCCAACGCATTTTTATAGTTAAAAATCATTTCCAATGCATTTTTATGGTAAAAATCATTTCTAATGCATTTTCATAGTAAAAATCATTGTCCAATGCATTTTTATAGTAAATATCATTTCCAATGCATTTTCATAGTAAAAATTATTTTCAATAATAATTAATTTGTTGTCGAGTCTGACATTCAAGAAAACTCGTGAGATTTTATAAGAAAAGGTCGCAACAATATTTGGTATGTTAATAACTTTGAGAAAAGTTATAAACAATTTTTAAAATTCTTCGGCTTAATTTATTCAATGGTCTTAATGAAAATGAATGAAGCAGACGACAACGATGACAAGAATAAACTCACCCTTAACTGTCAAAAAATAACTTGAAAAAAAAGGACAACGAAATATTTGGTCTTTTGCTAAATTTTATTTTTATTTTTTTTGTTATTTTTGTATTTTTTTTTTCTTTCTGTTTCTTTTTTTTTAAGACAAGGAATTTTTTATTTAATTTTTGTTCTTTTATTTGTTTATTTGTTTGTTTGTTATTTTTCAGTTGTTTTTTTTTTTTTTTTTCTTTATTCTTTTTTGTTTCTGTCTTTTTTTTCTTTCTTTTTTTTCGCCGGCGCGGTGTGTATACAGAATAAATAGAACAACAAAAAAATTAAAAAAAAACATTTTCATGTCTTTTTAAAGTTATTTTTTGACAGTTCTTTTTAGATTTTAACATCTAACCCTTCGTTATATAGTAAGTACTTAAATAATGAGAATAGAATTGTCTGTTTTTCCTAAAAATAATGTTTGACAAAATTGCGGAGGAGAGAAACAACGAGATCTCACAGGACGTTAATTCAACTTAGCAATTGTCAATTACTCTGTTTGCCTTGTATATTTGATTAGTAAACCTTTTACCCTATCCTTAATATTCGTTGTGTTTCATCCTAATATAAAATAAAACATAAATAAATATATAAATAAAATTCTCGGAAATAACAAAAACTAGTAAATAAGAATTTTCTTTTCCTTGATTTGGTATCCCCATTTGTGATTAGCCCTTTGTTAAAAGTGTAACGATTGTCTGCCCCTGTTTGGTTCGATGTGGGGTCCAGAAGAGTTATCTTCTCTTGCTGCAGGTTTTCACCAATAGAGGGCTAGAGTATCTAAGTAGTAGCTCGGGAAATTCTAATTCTCTTTCTCTCGGGCCAGCAACGACTTCACATGGTTTAGGCGTTTTGCGCCGCTACCTTAAGTGTGGGGGGTGGGGCTTTACCCACAACTAACTATCAGTAAGT
>CM042167.1:38796283-38806283 GCA_023376005.1 Doryteuthis pealeii
AGCACTGATACAACCACGGCTTGAAAGAATTGTCGCTTTATCTTGTCAGTGAGATTGGATCGGCTGACCCCAGTGTGTTTTTGTTTTGTTTTGTTTTACGGCACATCAAACCTCAGTGGGTAATTTAATGCCAATGGAGTTTTGTAATAAATTCATTCTTAATGGATACACAATTTTTTTATAAATACATTTTTCTATCTAACCCATAGATGGGACCCTAACAGGTACTACCACTCCGGGTCAGAGTGGACCAGAGAGCAATGGTGATGAAGGGGTGCTCCACATTCCCCAAACCTCCAAAACTAAACCTCCCATCAGATAGTGTTTAACGTCATTCCCAGGATATGAAGACCCTCAGCCACCGCCTTCTAGCACGCATATGATAAAAAGGGGGTTGGGGCTTGCCATAAGTGCAAGCTGACCCCAGTGTTCGATAACTCAACTCCATAACCCCAAACACAAACACAAACACAACACAAAACAACACATCTTAGAGGCTAAATAACACGCAGCATAGCAACTTTTAATGTTAGAACATTAAAAAATAATTAACCAATTATCTGTACTAACAGCGTCTGCAACTGATAAGACATATAGACATGTAGATATGCGTGCAACGATCAGAGATATAACCGCAGTGAACTAAAAGTTAAAATATTAAATATAATCATTATTATTTAAATGTAATTAAATAGCAAGATCCAACTAACATTTAGTAGATCGAATCTTTAATGTTTATATAAAAGAATATTTAACTGAGTTCAGAAGATTTCAGTTTGTAGAAGCTGTTGATCAAGTGAACGCCATCTACTGTCGAAATTAGGAACACGATATGGACACCGCCCTATCGGCTGAGGTAAGAGGAGGAAAACTTTGGTTTCCGCTTGAGAAATTGAGCTTATGTCGTATCCTACCGTGCGGAGGGTCGGTAAATATATCAAACCATCTTCCAATAAAACTTTATTAATTTCAACAAAAAAAAATACATATATATATATATATCGACGACTTTACTTATATATATATATATATATATATATATATATATTATAATATATATATATATATATATATATATATTTGTACATTCAGGGATTGACATTTTCTCGATTTGTTTAGTCTTACATTTGAAAATATATGCCCGCCTAAATTCATTAATTATTAACTAATTAATTTTCAAAATTAGGTATGACTTCAATTAAGCACATATCCTCAAAAATTGTCGGCTAGAAGCCATATCAAATAAACACATTGTTTGTTTACTTACTCTCATATATATATATATATATATATATATATATATATATATATATATATGAGAGAGAGAGAGAGAGAGAGAGAGAGGAGAAAAAGGGTGCGTGTTTTTAATGTCTTCTTTGTTTAAAGAATGTGACACTAATGTAAAAACAGTGAATCAGACATCAATTTAAGATGAATTGACAATAAATATAAATGACCGTTTGTTCATTTATCTATGACGCACTTATAGTACTTATACCTTCAATAATATTTGAATCCTTCATATGAAATTGACACATATTAAAAAAAAGAATTAGTTTTACACTGTAAGTAGATTCAGTCTTTCTTTGTATTCTAAAGGTTAAAAAATAAAAATAAATTGTATCATTTCCACATTTAGAAATACACTACATCATGAGGAGTCGGAGTCGTAGATACCAAAAATAGAGGAGTCCAAGTTGTAGTCGAAGTTTTTGTGCTCCGAACCCACAGACTTGTTGTAAACAGAAACCTGTCTTAAATAAATGTATCTTTTCACTATAGGTGATTATTATTATTATTTCATGCTTTGAGTTTTTTCCACCAGCTTTAGCGGATGGCTTTTTACTGAAGTCTGAGTGACAACAAGTCTCCTCAGGTCTCCAGGACTCTTCTGAGTATTCTACCCGATTTTAACAATGCAGTTGTCTGGATGGCCTCAATTTCTTCCCTTGATTTTCAGTTCCTCTAGTCTTTTTCAAAGCTTTTTAGGACCGTTCCTAGTGCACCAACTACAATTGGTATCACTTTCATCCTCATATTCCACAGCTTTTTCAATTCTCTAGCAAGATCCAGGTGTTTGTTAATGTTTTCGTTTCCTTTCATCTTCACCCTGTGGTCTGCTGGAACTTCAAAATTTACCATTTGACAAGTTCTCTTTTTCTTGTTAACCAATACTAGGCCTGGTTTTCCAGCTGGCATAAGTCCATCTGTCTTAACCTCAAACTCCCAGGGACTTTTATGTGTTTCATTCTCAAGAATAGATTATAGTTTATACATATACCATTTTGTTATATGGTCAAAATATTTCCATAATTCCCAGGGAATCACCTTTCTAGCCCAGTCGTGTCTAGTTTGATATTCTCGTTGGGCTAATTTGCTGCATTCGCTTAATACATGGTTTATTATTATTATTATTATTTTTATTATTATTATTATCATTATTATTATTATTATTGAGAGTTTTGCACACCAGCATTAGCTGATTATTATTATTATCATTATTATCATCATTATTATTATTATTAGTTGTAGTAGTAGTAGTAATTGTATCAGATCGTGCTGACAGCACGGATACCAATGACACTCTCTTCTCTCTCTCTCTCTCTCTCTCTCTCTCTCTCTCTCTCTCTCTCGCGACCCGCCCCTATCAGTCATTACCACCGACAGGTCTTCCGAACGGCATCCAGAATCCGTTCTGATTGGTGTAGGCTTTTGTTGGCCAGCCTACACTGGTGTGTCCATGTGTAGATGTCCTCTGGAGAACATCCTTTATGGGCTTCATCCTTACTTCTCCAGCAGTGTCCATCATGTCTTGTTCATCTTATTTTGATGGTTGTTGTAGCAGGTAAGTTGTAATACAGCTGTTTGTTTTTTGTTTGTTTTTTTGTGTGAGGTACTGCTTTCTAGATTTGTTCAGCACCCTTATTTTGTTCAAATCTAGCTTTTTCTTCTAGCGTTTGGTTAAAGTCCAAGTCTACAGCCATACAGTAGCACTCAGATGGCTACAGTTTGGAAGAATTATCGCTTTATCTTATCAGGGGGGGGGGGCAGATTTCCATATGATCAATAATCTATCTACAGCAGTTTATGCCTTTCCTATGCCTGCATTGACATTACTTTCTGTAGATGAGATATTACTAACAAGGTATGTGAACTCGTCTACTAATTTCAGAGGCTTGCCATCCAGTGTCAAGATGTCTCCAACTCTTAACATCCTATACCGCCTCATTCCACCCGGCCGGAAGTCACATTCATTTTTCTAATCCACCCCAAATGAGAGCCTTTGTTTAAATGTAATATTTAACATATTTAGAAGTCTTTGATTTAAGGGAAATAACAGGTAACTTTTAATGAAATGGCCATTTTTACCCATTTTTGATAAATGGTTATAGGAATTGGCTGTGGACTTAGAAAAATTCGCAACAGGATGTTTAAGAGTTAAAAACACATGAGCTGCATTAGAAAGAAAGAAAAGAAGAAAGAAAGAAAGAAAAGAAAGAAAGAAACAAGAAAGAAGAAAGAAAAAGAAAGAAAGAAAGAAAGAAATTAACTTTCTTAGATAGAGAGAAGGGATTCCATTATGGTGTAATAGCTAGCAAGCTAGTCTAGCAGATCCATTTGTACTGAATAGCGAGTTTGATCCTCGCTGGATGCCCCATACTTGCAACTTACCCGTGTCGAACTGGTGGGGTAAATACCCACATAGATATATAGTTAGAAATTTACAGTCTTAGATAGATAGATAGATAGATAGATAGATAAATAGATAGATAGATAGCTGAGGAAAGAGAGAGTGATATATTAATAGATAGATATAAAATAAGAAAGAAAGAAAGAAAGAAAGAAAGAAAGAAAGAAAGAAAGAAAGATACGAACATACTTTTATAGATAGATGAGATAAACAGATGAGAAAACTAGAAAGAAAGAAAGAAAGAAAGAAAGAAAGAAAGAAACGAACAGGCTTAGATAGATATATAGATAGATATAGATAGATACAGACTTAGAAAGAAAGAAAGAAAGAAAGAAAGAAAGAAAGAAAAAAGAAACGAACAGAGGCTTAGATAGATATATAGATAGATATAAAGATAGATAGATGAGAACAGACTTAGAAAGAAAGAAAGAAAGAAAGAAAGAAAGAAAGAAACGAACAGGCTTAGATAGATAGATAGATAGATAGATAGACAGATGTTCTCTGACAAAATATCCCGATAGGCACCAGTGCTTGTGTCGTATGTAATTCTGTGATCATCCGAAAATTACCATTTGTGTAAGAAAAATTCCAAAGCAAAGCGACGGATTCATGCGACCAGCGCTGATATTTCGAAGAAGCGAATTTTCAGCGTAAATACCGGAAGGGCTGGCTTCCCGCCAAAAACAACTGGACGGTCGCCATTTTCGATGGCATCTTTTTTATTATTATTTCGTCAACTATTATGTTTCTTTTATTGCTAATCTTTTTTTTTCTGTTTCTTTTTTTTTTCTGTAATGTTCTGGCTTCTTCGAAAATGGGACCGTTTCCATCTGTACGAATGACATTAGAGTTTTTTGTGGACACACCACAAAAAATGTCCTGGCAGTTGAAAGGAGACGAAGCAAAAGAAGAAAAAAAAAAGAAAAAACTACGTCATCTTATGATTAGAGATTTCTTCTTCTTCCCCCAAAGCTACTGACATGCTTATAAGCAAATAAACACATTAGATAGATAGATAGATAGATAGATAGATAGATAGATAGATAGATATGAACTGACTGAGATAGATAGATGAGAGACAGATAGATATAAAGAGACTGATATAGATAGCTAGAAAGATAGATATTTATGATCAGAATAAGATAGATAGATAGATACATAGACACATAAATGAATAGATATATATATATATATATATATATATATATATATATATATATATATATATATGCGTATGTGTATGTATGTATTTTAAAAATGTATATATATATATATATATATATATATATATATATATATATATATATATATATGCGTGTGTGTGTGTGTGCAATGTAAATTGTTGTAATTTTAATCTGTCCATTTTGGGTACTCACTTTGTTTGTTTCAGGTTTTGTCTACTGGGCAGCAAACTGAAATCAGTTGGTCACTCTCTGTAAGGAACATAGCACCATGATGCGATTCAATTTTCCAGAAAAATTTCGGAAAAACACATCGGAAGCTCCAATACGAAGATTTCAGAGTGTTTGGGTAACAATCTGAGGACACTGCACAGGATTCGAAAAAAGTTGGATTGGTCCAATGGTTATTATGAAGGTATGGCAGGTCAGAAACTCTGATTGATCTGATATTAAAAGAACATGAATGTCTTAGTTATGGTGTTTCTATCTGTCTATTTGTCTGACGTATGTATGTATGTATGTATGTTTCTTTGTATGTACACTCATAACTCAGTTCTGTCGGCTGGAGCTTTAGATTTGAAAAAAAAACGTATACCTGAAAATCTAATGAAAACACGTCAAAATCGGCCTGTTTTTACTATGTTCTTAGGCAAGTAAAAATTAAAAAAAAAAAACTCTTGTAGAACTAAGAGATTAACATTCCAACTGTTGTTTCTAGCAAGGGTCCATGGCCTTACATCATGCCTGATAGTTGATACTCTCGAAACCTTTGGGAAAATTTTTAGAAATTGCATTTTGAAAGCCTTTATTTACATGTAATAGCACTAATTAAAAAAAAATTTTTAAACTTCTGTAGCCACATGGAAAACTCGTCAAATAACATTAAATTTAGTATTTTTAGCTTCCAACGTATCGATAATGCCTGACAATTTGCAACTTTGAAAATTTTATTCAAATTTGATCAATTTCGTACGTGAAAATCGACTGAAAACATGTCAAAATCTACCAAATCGACTTGTCTACCACTCTTAAAACCAATAGTTAACGATCCTAGCAAGTCAATCAGACCCATACCCAGGCACATATGGATTTCTTATCAGGCAGGTAATGCATGGAATCATTAACTATTTCCCATACAAGATGAGAAAGGGCCAGTTTCTATCACAAGCCACGAAGGACAAGAGGAAAGACCGGGCTGCAAAGTTTTTTTTAATACACTCTCCAACCGAAAGGAATTTGCTTTTTCTCAGATGAGAAGATTTTCTGCCAGGATCAGATGGTTAACACAGAACAACCGATGCCTTGCTCTGTCTCTATAAAATGTACCGAAAAGCAAACACTCATGGTCTTTGGGTGGGGGTCACTAGTGATGGATGACGTTATGTCTATATGCTTCTTCCCACATGGTTGGTTGGCTGGTTGGTTGGTAGGAATTTTCGGCATGTTAACCCTTTTGGGGTTATTTTATGCCGTAGATGCTTTGTTTTATTCATTCTTGATGAGTACTCAACTAACAAGTACTATCACTATGAGTCTGAGTGGACCTGGGAGTAATGGTGTTGAAGGGGTATAACACATTCCTCATATCTATAGAATTGGATCTTCACCATCAGATAGAGTTATAACATCATACCCAGTACATCAGGACACCGCACATATAATAAAAAGGTTGGGCTCTTCCCATATGGCCTCAGTCTCAACACGGGGTCATACAAAAGTGCTTGGAGGAGGTATTGCTGCTCTGGATGGAGAGGTGGCTTCTGGAAGACCCTATGTCTGGCAACAGAGCTTTACATCATGCCTCATGGAGAGCCCAGTTTTGACTGTAATAAAATTTCTGCGACCACACATCACTCATAGCATCTGACCGCCTAACTCTATAGATTGCAGTCCACTTCATTATTATGTGTAAGGTGCGATTGAAAGAAAGAAAGAAAGAAAAGAAAGAAAGAAAGTAAGTAAGTAAGAAAGAAATGAACATTCTTAGATAGATATAAGGGATTCCATTATGGTGTAATAGTTAGCAAGTTAGTCTAGCATAGTTAGTCAGAATAACGAGTTCGATCCTCGCTGGATGTCCCATACTTGCGACTTATTGTCACGTCCTACCTGTGTCGAACTGGTGAGGTAAATACCCACATAGATATATAGTTAGAAATTTACAGTCTTAAATACATAGATAGATAGATGAGGAAAGAGAGAATGATATATTAATAGATAGATATGAACTAAGAAAGAAAGAAAGAAAGAAAGAAACTCTATAGATTGCAGTCCCTTTCATTATTATGTGTAAGGTACGGTTGAGCGAGAGTTTAATAAAACTCCGTGCTACACAAAATATGAACTGAAGGTAAGTATAAGAGTAGCATTTATCAATTTGAATAAGGAAATCATCGGAAATCATCCGGAAAGGCTTCCAGGAGATTGCAAAGACGTCTGGAGGCCTTGGTTGAAGCCAATGGCGATTTTTTAAAAAATAAATCTAATCTGCAGTATTTCAAGATAGGCCTTTCTATAAACTCCGATAAAACTGGTTTAATGTGTTTTATAAAGGAAGGAAGCATCTCTAGACTCAACAATAAGCCTCTAAAGTCGATGGAACAATTAGTTGTAATTTATGTATTAATTCAACCACTCCCCCATGGGAACGATGTGAACAATATTATTTTTTTTAATCGGAGTAAATCTGGTTTTAATTAAAATAGAATTCATGCGTTTTAAACAAGAAAAAAAAAGTAAATAATACTAAGTAGTAATATCTCATCGACAGAAAGCGACGTTAATGCACGCATAGGGAAGGCATGGTCTGCTGTAGTTAGTTTTAAATATACGCTCCTACATTTGGGGCGCTGGTGGTTGTCGTCAGTGATGTAATCCGCAGGGTTCATTGGGAAGTTTCGGGTCTTCCAACATCAAACTTCCCTCGCCCTGCAGACCCTATCAGAGGTGATCAAACTCTGATACAACCACCAACAATAGCCGCTAAAAGACGTATGACAAGAATTTTTTTTTGGGGGGGGGTGTAGAACTCTATCCCATTTGAATACAAAGCACCACGCATTGATTGGTTGTTAGTAACAGCCAATCAGATGAGTGTTACCCCATATTTAAATGGGATACGTAGCCAGAAACACTTTTCTCCGTACGGATTACGAGGTTTAGATGATTAGGTAAGTCAACCCTTCTTTAATAATGATAAGAGAGGAATGATTTTAATGATTTGTTTTAACATTTTTTTTTTTAATTTTATTTCAGATTTTATCTATATACCAATTTTTCCCTCTCTTCGGTTTTTTGCCTGCCTCTCTACTTTTCCTCTCCTCGCATTCATATCGTTCTGCGGCGTAACTGACAATGATCTTAGATGTTGTTAGATTATAAGTCATTTGCAAATCTGATCTCACTGATGAGTTAATGGGACAATTTTTTCAAGACGTAGTTGTATCAATGCTACTGTACGGTTGCACCACTTAGACATTAACAAAGTGACCGGAGGATAAGCTAGATGGGAGTCACACGAGAATGCTGCGTGCGGTCTTAAACAAATTGTGGAAACAACATCCCACAAAAAATCAGTTGTACAGACATATGCCCTGTATCACACAAACCATCAGAATAAGACGAACAAGACATGCTGGGCACAGCTGGAGGAGCAAGGACGAACTCACAAGTGACGTTCTCCTGTGGAAACCTGTACATGGACACGCCAGTGTGAACCATCCAGCGAAGACCTATATTGATCAGCTCTGCACGGGTTCTGGATGCTGCACAGAGGACTTCCCGAGGGCGATGACCGATAGGGAGGGTTGGCGAGAAATTGCCGCGGATACCCTTACTACTAGCGCGACATGATGACGATGATGATGATGATGATGATGATGATTTCAAGATATTTTCATGTAAGTAAAATAAGTAAAGTCGCCCGGGGTGATCTAAAGTCGGTATCAGCCAGACAGGGAGCCTATCCCCTTTTCACTAGCGCTAGACCAAGGAGATTGTTTTTAGCGTCTGTGGTGGGTGGCGCCACACCTACCATCAGTTCCTTACTTTACCGCACAGATCCCTGTGTTACGCTGAGTTGGCGAAGGCCGGTATCAAACCAAGAACCTTGTTATTCGTTGGCGGACTCTCTACCGACTGAGCTAAACCGCCCCCGACATGACATGACATAATCCTGTATTCATAATACATGATATAAGTAAGTAAAAAAGTAAAGTCGTCTGGCTGGCGTAAAGTCGGTATCTGCCAGACAGTGAGGGAGTCTATCCCCCTTTCCGCTTGCGTTAGACCAAGGAGATTGTTTTTAGCGTCTGGGGCGGGTGGCGCCACACCTACTATCAGCTCCTTACTTTACCGCACAGATCCCTGTGTTACTCATACGCTGAGTTGGCGAGGGCCGGTATCGAACCAGGAGCCTTGAGGTTCCCAGCCGAAACAAAGGGAAATGTCATTGTTATTTCTTGATTGATCTGTATCCTTAATTTTAGAATACAGATAAATTTAAAAGTTGTTAGGAAAAGTATAAGGGCTGGTTTAGTCGATAGAGCGTTCGGCTACGAATCACAAGGTTCCTGGTTCGATACCGGCCCTCACCTACTCAACGTATGAGTAGCACAAGGATCTGTGCGATAAAGTGTGGAGCTGATGGTAGGTGTGGCGCCCCACCCCAGACGCTAAAATAATATCCTTGGTATCACGCTAGTGAAAAGGGGATAGACTCCCTCGCTGTTTGGCTGACACCGACATTAGGCCGACCCAAGACTTACTAGGAAAGGTATGGGATTTTATAACTTCTTAATATCCATTTATTGCAATTACTTTCTGGATATATTGTTCAAATAATTTATACTAGCAAATATATGCACCCTTCGGGTGCAAGTATTTAGGTTTTGATGTAATAAAATATTGTATCAAATTAGAAACTATTTAGAAAATGATAAACTGAGGGGGTATAATCGAAAAATAGAACAGCTTTAAATCTAACTCTTCCATCATTTGCCATCACTCCCGTTTTTCATTTTTCCTAATTAATCTATTTAGTTAAATTATGAAGTATCTAATAAAATTTCAGTTCTTTCGTCTTGTTTATGGATTTCCTATCCCCGAGATTTTTGCTTTGTTTGGTTAA
>CM042167.1:38811283-38813783 GCA_023376005.1 Doryteuthis pealeii
ATTAAAAAAAACACCGTTTTAAAAAATCAAAATCTTAACATTTTGACCGACTCGTCTGATGATTGCAGTAAGCATGAAACTAATAGTAACGAGATAATAAATCCATAATACATAATAAAGTAAAAATCGTCGGGATAGTCTAAAGTTGGTATCAGTCAATCAGCGAGGGAGTCGATCCCCTTTTCCCTTGCGCTAGACCAAGGAGATTATTTTTGTGTCTGAGGTGGAACGCCACACCTACCATCAGCTCCTCACTTTACCACACAGATCCCTGTGCTACTCATACGCTGAGTTGGCGAGGGCCGGTATCGAACTAGGAACCTTGTGGTTTCTAGCCGAACGCTTTACTGATTACAAAGCTGCTCTGTTATTTTAGCATTGAGCAATACTTTTGTCATCCATTCTCTATTCATTCTATATTATATATACATATATATATATAAAAAGTCGACGGGGCGGCCTAAAGTCGGTATCCTCCAGTCAGCGAGGGAGTCTATCCCCTTTTCAATAGCGCTAGACCAAGGAGATTGTTTTAGCATCTGAGGTGGAGCGCCACACCTACCATCAGCTCCTTACTTTACCGCACAGATTCCTGTGCTACTCATACGCTGAGTTGGCGGGGACCGGTATCGAACTAGGAACCTTGAGGTTTCTAGCCGAACGCTCTACCGACTGATATATATATATATATATATATATATATATATATATATATATATATATATATATATGTGTGTGTGTGTGTGTGTGTGTGTTGTGTGTTGTGTGTTTATATATATATATATATATATATATATATATATATATATATATATATATATATAAACAAGATTTGCCATTAAATCACCCTTAAGGGTTTATGTGCCGTCAAACACCAACCAACAAAAGTAAACTAGTCAAAAACTAATATCTAACAAGACTTCATCTAAGAAATTCACACGTTTTAGACTATTACTATTAGCTATATAAAAAAGGAAGATAGATAAAAATGAAAAAAAATATGAGTTATAAATTTCAAATAATTGGCAAAGTTTCATCTTAGAAATTCAGACAACCTTAGAGTATTTATATGAGGTGTAAACAAAAAGCAAGCAAAAATAAGATGAAAGAAATAATTAAAAAAAGAAGAAGAAGAAACAACAAAAACTGACAATTCATCGTCTTGAAGATTTGGACAAAGAAAAACGAAAGAGGAAAGAAAGAAAAAGAAAATATCTGGTTTAGATAAAAGCGAAAGGAAAGAAAGGAAAAAAAAAAAGAAAAAAGAGAAAGGAAAAAAGAAAAAAGTTTAAAGAGATAAAATATGAGTTTAGAAAATGTGTAAAAATGAGTTTAAAAAGATTGAAAACCCAATGAATAAAAGAAAAACGTCTTCTGCATAAATACCGGTTCTAACTTCCTCTTTATCATATTCTAGGGAATCCTCATAGTGTAGTGGCTAACGTGCTGGACGCCGACAACGTAGTAAGTTAGTTCGAACACCACGTGTGGTATTGCGTTCACTTTCAGACTAATACACTTGGCGTGACAAAAAACCCACATTTAAAATGAACACAAAAGAAATGATACAAATTATCAAAAGTTCAGAGAAATGGTGCTGATAACAATAAAGATGAGGATAATAGTCTGAATAATACAAATAATACAAATTATCAAGTCTCATCTCAAAAATTCAGAGAAATAGTGTAGATAACAATAAAGATGAGGAAAATAGTCTGAATAATCCAAATAATACAAATTATCAAGTCTCATCTCACAACTTCAGAGAAATAGTGTAGATAACAATAAAGATGAGGACAATAGTCTGAATAATCCAAATAATACAAATTATCAAGTCTCATCTCAAAAATTCAGAGAAATAACTGTAGAATACTCCGACTGCTCCTCTGCAGAGGAGTAAGACACCCCCACTCAATGGAGCTACCTGTTAATCGTAGGTGGCGACGCGTGCTGCTTAAGGATGGAATTCTGGTGGCTAAGCAGTTCATCACATGCAACTCATCTTTGGTCTTACTTAGCTAGACGGGCAATCGGAAATAGCGACTCCGATCAATCGGCTGGTCGCGTCAATCCCTAGCACCTATATGATTGTCCCAACCCTATTGCTGTAATAGCAAACCTACAGAGGGGTAGTACCTGTTAGGGTACCATCTATGGGTTAAATAGAAAAACATGAGTTAAAGAAAATAGTTTTAAAACATTGAGTATAAAAGAAATTGAATATCCATCAAGAATGAATAGAACAAAACATCTGCGGCATAAAATAACCCAACAAGGGTTGACATGCCGTAAAATCCAACCAACCAACATGATTAAGAAAAGAAAGGAGAAAAGGGTTAAAGAGGGAGAAAAAATACATTTAAAAATATAGAAGAAATATTTAATTTTTAATAATCGCCTTGTCGGCTAGGGCAGCAGAATACATCGACTGCACCTATGCAGAGTAGTAAAATCCCCCAATAATGCTATCTGTTGGCCATGTGATGCTTAAGGATCTACT
>CM042167.1:38816283-38826283 GCA_023376005.1 Doryteuthis pealeii
GGAAGCATGCCATCCATGATTATTCTACTTGATCATACATAAGCATCAAGATGCCTAAGTACTAGGGTGAGTCAAAAGTTTTGCAATATTTTGGGATGTGTGCATTTCCCCAACCCCTCCACACAAGCAAGATGTGACACAACGTCTAATTTTTAGCGGAGTTTAACAGAGTTTTCCTTTTCCTAGACAGGTTGCTATACTATGTTAAAGAGACTAGTCCGCCCTATTATTCACTCATAGCCGGAGGGAGAATACTTGGATACATACCTTTCCCAAGGGTATTAGTGCTTTGTAAAATGCAAGCAGTTTCGTCCAGGATTTGAATTCGGTTCGCCATCCATGTCCTACGACGATGATCATTACACCACGAGCGCCTCCTGAAATATATCAGTTTAAAAATTATTAGTATTGGATAGGATCTCCAAGCCGACATTTTTAATCGGAGTGTAATACAACCAGCCTCGTCCAGGATTTGAACTCGTGTCATTGTGTCCATTTTCTCCGACGATAACCATTACACGAAGGGCGCCTCCACCAGTCTTCTGAAGTAAGGTAAAACAAAATTTTAAAAAGTAGCAAAGTAGCACGTTCGAAATCACTAATTTCACTTGTCGTTGTTCGAAATGGACTTGTAAACAGTACGTTTTATGGTGTCACAGAGCAAACAGAACCTAAAAGCAAAGTTCCTCGGAAGTAAAACAAAGAAAACTGCGATATTAATTCATTTATGATTAATTCATTTAATTGGAAAGATCAACTCGTAGGAAAAATTCCCGGCGGCCATTTTGCCGCTCAAGTCGCGCCTCCAAAGTTTGGGCGGGAAAAAGTTGTTCTTGTTGACCTTTGCACTCCCCCTCTTCCTCTTCTTCCTCCTCCTCTTCCTCCTCCTCCATTCCTTCTTCTTTTTCTTCCATTAACTCGTTCTTTTTTCTTCAATAAAAACTTGTTTTTGCTCGCTTTCTTTGTCTTCTCTTTTTCATATTATGTTTTCCCTCAGATATGAAAAGGACTGCCAACGGTTACGTGGTATTAAATTCTGTCTTATTATTAGTAGTAGTAGTAGTAGTAGTAGTAGTAGCAGTAGTAGCAGCATTATTATTATTAGGAACTTTCAGAAGCCGCAAGACACTACTAAGAAAAACAAAACTTACAAACAACTGGATTTTTTAATGTTTTCCCATATAAATGAATGCCCTGAAGATGGTTCGCTAAACAAACCGAAACATTATAACATTGGCTCTTTCATTAAAATATCATCCATCGGAACACCTTGTTTTAATCTTTTTATATACTTACATATATATGTATTATATATGTGTGTGTGTCCATGTCTGTGTCTGCGTTTGTGTGTGTCAGCGTTTGTATATATATATATATATATATATATATATATATATATATAGTAAATAAGAAATGGAAAAACAACATTCACATGGATGATATTTTATATATCTATATATCTATATGTGTGTGTGTGTGTGTGTGTGTGTCATGAATGAATCATACGTGGACCATAACATCATATATATATATATATATATATATATATGTCCCTGTGTGTGTGATTGTCCCTGTGTGTGTGATTGTCCCTGTGTGTGTGTCCCCCAAGCAGTAGCGACCACCCCTTCAGAATCGCCGGAGGGGGGATGGGGTTAAACTGATTTGTTTCCAACAAAAGATTAAAATGACCCGGGTCATTCCTTTATCTTGTCGTGATCTGGAAGGTTTGACGCCACTCTGACCTGACGGCTACGAACTCACTTCGACACTTTCCTCCCTTTATCACTCTCCACCCCACACACACACACACCCACACACCCATAAAGTCTACTCGCAAGACTTAAACGACGCCCGTAGAGTTGTAGGGGTTTGTAGTTACTAGGGTGCGGCGGAAATGTATTACAAGAAAAAAAAATGGAATATTAATAAAAACAAAAAAAAAACAAAAAAACAAAATAACCTAAACAAAAAGGTAATCTCCAAATGAATGAATATACACTTAAGGTTTAAGAGAAATCCTATTCAGTTATAACAGCTTCAGGTTTTCATTTATTCTTAGACACTTCCTTCGAAGAATATGAAAAAAAAAAGTCTCTTTGAATGTTAGTGAAGAGATCAGTTTACCATTATCCGAATTCGTATTAATCCTGAATACAAAATTCTTTGAATAAGAAATAAAAGATTTTGCTTCATACTGAGATTCTTTTATCATTGCTAATAATGAATAGATTCTTCTTAAAAGAATTTAACGTTAGTTCTATGTTAGTGATTATAGACTATTATTCTTATTATACGGTGACTTCTATTCTCATCAACAACCTCGGCCTTATCTCCTTCATTCTCGCTAAAGCAAGCATATATATATATATATATATATATATATATATATATATATATATATATATATGTGTGTGTGTGTGTGTGTGTGTGTGTGTGTGTAAAGTTTAGCTAAGTTTGGCTTAAATACCGGTCATATTAGCAGTTATAGATTTATTTCCACCCATACATACTCACACACACATACATACATGCACACACACAAGTACACACACACACACATACACACACACATACACACACACACACATATATATATATATATATATATATATATATATTAGCTTCATTAGAATGCAAATTTTATTGGTTTTGAATATATACTTATATATATATATATATATATGTGTGTGTGTGTGTGTGTGTGTGTGTGTGTGTGTGTGTGTTTACGTGTCTATGTGTGTATGTCGGTGGAAATAAATTTATAAATGCTAATATGACCGGTATTTAAACCATTTTCTTTGAATATTGAATTTATTTTACTTAAGTGACGAAATATTGAAAATTGTTTTGCACTAGAGACAAAATTTTCAATTTGTTTTGCTTACTAGACAAAATATTAAATTTGCTATATCTAAGAGACAACTTATTGAATCTATTTTGCTTAAGAGACAAAATATTGAGAATTGTTTTGCTCAAGAGAGAAAATTCTCAATTTGTTTTGCTTAGGAGACGAAATATTGAATTTTTTAAATTTTTTCTTAAGGAATAAAATATTGATTATTTTTTTATTTTTGCTTAATGGACAAAATATTGAATTTGTTTTTATTAAGAGACAAAATATTTAATGTTTTGCTTAAGACACAAAATATTGAATTTGTTTTATTAAGAGACAAAATATTGAATGTTTTGCTTAAGACACAAAATATTGAATTCGTTTTATTAAGAGACAAAATATTAATGTTTTGCTTAAGACACAAAATATTGAATTTGTTTTATTAAGAGACAAAAATATTGAATGTTTTGCTTAAGACACAAAATATTGAATTTGTTTTATTAAGAGACAAAATATTGAATGTTTTGCTTAAGACACAAAAATATTGAATTTGTTTTATTAAGAGACAAAATATTTAATGTTTTGCTTAAGACACAAAATATTGAATTTGTTTTATTAAGAGACAAAATATTTAATGTTTTGCTTAAGACACAAAATATTGAATTTGTTTTATTAAGAGACAAAAATATTTAATGTTTTGCTTAAGACACAAAATATTGAATTTGTTTTATTAAGAGACAAAATATTGAATGTTTTGCTTAAGACACAAAATATTGAATTTGTTTTATTAAAGACAAAATATTGAATGTTTTGCTTAAGACACAAAATATTGAATTTTTTGTTCAAGAAACAAAATATTGAATTTACTTTGTTTAAACGATTTATTATATCTATATTATTGTATATTGTATTTATTTTGCTTAAGAAATATTCAATGTGTTTTGCATAAGTGACAATATATCAAATTTATTTTGCTTAAAAGTCAAAATATTGAATTTACTTAAGTGACAAACTATTATACTTGTCTGTCTTAAGATACAAAATATTGAATTTGTTTTACTTAAGCAAATAAATATTGAATGTTTGGCTAAACTTTCAAATCGGTCGGAAAATTAAAACATATTACAGGGTAACCCAGAAAAAACAGAACCCAAATTTATTTATTTATTTTCCCATTAAACTAACACTAAACCCCAACCTAACCCTAAACACTAAACCCTAACCTTAACCCCCCCCCTAGTTAAAATTAACAGTTTTATTACAAACTTTGTGGGTTCTTTTTTTTCTGGGTACCCTAATTTTTGCAAGTTTAGCCGAATGTTTTACTTTAGATATTTCAGATGCTCAAGAGACAATATTTTTAAGATTCAAAATATTGTATTCGTTTTGCTTAAGAGAGAAATTTGTCAAACATTGTATCTTCTCATCCTTGAATTATCAAGCAATAAGTGCTGTCACTTATTTTTGCCCTCCCTCCACTCCCTTGGGGCTCATTTTCACCTGAAAACCTTGGGGTGCGGCAATTCTGTAAACCCTTAGCTAAACAGTGACATCGTTTACTCATCTTATCTATCAGTCAACTGACAAATGCATGTATTTTTTCCCGCTTCTTTCTGACATCGTCACACTAACGTGTTGACGTTTTGAAGGCACGACCTTCATTTTGTGCGAACAACTGGAGACCGGTGATCTATCATGAAACAGTTGACAATTCAATGAACGTTTGCTTCCTGTTTGTTAACAATATATTTGTATTAGCTCAGCCGTGCTATCTACAAACAAAGGAAAACAAATACAAAATTGTTGTTGTTTAGATGCTTAATTTAAAAACAATAAACAGTTTAAAGCGTAGGTTTGTTTGTTAATTGTTTATTGATTTTAACGGTATATCAACCCGTCTGGGGTTATGTCATGCCTAACGGTTAGGAAGTTATACATATCGTGTATTTATATTTATACTTTTTAGTAATTGGTTTTAACTATGTGTTAGCATTATTGGGATTATGTTATATGGTATTGATTTGTTTCATGTCTATATTCTATGGTATAATTTTATTTCCCTCAAAAAAGAGAGAATATCCTCCATGTTGACATTTTCAAACAGATCTTTCAGATTGTTTGCTTTAAAATAACGGTATACAAGGTTTATGCCGATGAAAATTTTAAGCTAATGTTGTTTTAATGTACAATATATACAGGGTGTCTATTAAGTCCTACAGCAGATATAAAATGTAACACAAAAATTTTTGAAATGCAATGATCAAAATGTACAAAAAAATAAAACTACAAGTGTTATGAAAAATATGGGTTATCCTCCTCTCGCAGATTCCGGAGTTAGGAACTAGCAGGGGCAAAAATCCTCAGAACAGAAAAATAGTCGAAGAGAACAGACGTCCCTAATGGGAGAACAGTAATAGTAGTCAGAGAGACTACACAACTTTGGATGAACGAACATAGCAGCAGACCCAACAACAAAAAAGCCTACAACCAGAACTGTGTGTGTGTGTGTGTGTGTGTGTGTGTGTGTGTGTGTGTGTGTGTTTAGCTAATTTAGCTTAAATGCCGGTCATATAGCAGTTACAGATTTATTTCCACCCATACATACTCACATGCACACACACACACACACACACACACATATATATATATATATATATATATATATATATATATACCACACAAGAACTATATATAATATAAGTGTTCGTGACTTGTTACTTTTATATATATATATATATATGTGACTTAAGACCGCTAAAAGTATTAAGTTTTAGCAACCATTTCGCACCAAATAAACCCCCTTTAAAATACAACAACTTTGTCTGGTCTTTACTTCTATCTTATCAAAGAATTTCTGTTAGAGTGAACTTCATATGGGTTTTAATATATATATATATATATATATATATATATATATATATATATATAGTGTTCATAAAGTCATATATGTATTAATTTATTTGTTGATAATAATTCTTTTCCTCCATAAAGACAATGGAAAAAAAAACAATGGTATTTATCAATTTAAATGTCCATTGGGATAATGCATCTCCGACAATAAAAAAAAATTTGAGTTACATTAGCTACATCACAACAAAATCAAGATGGCTTACTCTACACCTATCAGAGTAGCTCCATAAGCCAACAATTAAAATGCACGATTGTCTTACTACAACAAATAGAAATATTTTAGTAGATAATACAAAAATACTTCATACTGACAGTAATATCACACATTTTTAAATCCTTGAAGCTCTGTATATCAAATTTAGACAACCCACTACTAATAGATATATTTGAAGTGAGCACATTCGTGCACTCACTCCAAACATGTTTTATTTATCTTAGATAAATGATACAGCAAGTGTGCCCACGACTCGGCATATTGCCGGAAATTTTAAATTGGGGGGGGAAGGGTGACAAAACTGATCATACCACTACATGGATCTAATTAGCGAGGTTCACTCGCCGACCGATCCATTCAAAAATAAAATCTTTCATTCTTTCCTTGTGCAGTCTACTTTCATCAAAATGCCTCTTTCGCTCTATGGTTTTATCCTACTTAAAATTATCCCAATTTCGGATGGTTTTGATTTTTGAAGCACGTAACTCGTACTTCGAATGATTTACTGGAGATGGAAGGGGTGGGGTTAAATCAAAACAAAAATCCCCAAGAAACTGAAAAACATATAAGAAAATAAAATTGTTGGCCATTTTGGTTGCCCCCTTTCCCTCAGCTAGTGTGTAGAACCGCCGACTGTCTTCCGATCTTTAAGGTTCGAAAGCAACCCACTACTAATAGAATTAACTTTGAAACTAGTGATAATATTTTAAAATCTTTAAAATAGATAAAGCAATTTATATTCCATAATGCTTAAAATAATTAATATTTTAATTCTAAATACGCTTACCTAGCTTAATAGAAATATTTTAAAAATGAAACTGCCATTGTTGCTTAGCGTCACCTTGGTGATATAAACAAAACAATTAGTATATATAGTTAAACATTAATCAGTTTTAATAATGAAATACACATATACTCTACCTTGATAATGGTTCGAATAAGAACCGAAAGTATTTATTCAGCCAAAAATATCTCTTTCTGAGAAATCATTAATGCCTTTCAAGATTGTAAGATCAAAAATGATTATTAGAAAGTTTGAAAGAAAGAATACAAACTTGAAAATAATAAGGATTCTGTTTAGTTTAATGAAATTTGTTTGAAATATATATATAATATATATATATATATATATATATATATATATATATATATATATATATATATATATATGTGCGTGTGTGTGTATGAGGAAGAATGAATAAAGAAAAGAAAGTACAGAATGGATAATAAAAGATGAATTTAATCAATATCACTTACACATGTGTTTCGGTCAGTTTATCTTTGTGTACACGATTCAAACTATTATTATCATTAAATAAACAAATGAAATGAAATAATAATAATAGAAAAATGTAAAAATATTCCGTACACCGAGAAAATTCGACCTTCATCAGAGTGAAATTTTATTTTGAATAAAAAAATTCGTTGGAGAAAAACAGAGAATTTTTTTTTTTAAATGTTCGAAGAGAATTTTTTTAAATCACTTTCGGGAACGCTGAACGATATAGAGCCGTTAGTCAATCTCGAGAATTTGAATATTTGATTTTCCTAAGAGTTATGGTAGATACAATTTTGTATTGCAAAAATGAAGTGTTATTATTTATCCCTAACTTGTTGAAAAGTCCCGGAACCGAGAAAAAGAAAAGAAAAGAAAAATTAAATAACTGTGTCTGTCATGTTTGTTTTTGTTTTGCTAAAAAAAAAACGGTAAACTCATTAAAAAGTTATCCATTTATAAAATGAACCCAACTTTGATATTAGATAATTTTATATTTCTTTTTTTTTTATTTTAATGTTTTCGTAAGATGGTCATGTTTGGTTGTGTATATGTGAATTCACATACATGTATGTATAAGTGAATTCACATATACACAACCAGACATAACCATCTTACGAAAACATTAAAATTAAAAAAGAAACATAAAAATTATCTAATATCAAAGTTGGGTTCATTTTATAAATGGATAACTTTTTAATGAGTTCACCGTTTTTTTTGTGTTTTTTTTTTCAATCACAGTGCATCACAGTGCACCAAAAGACTGTCAATTAGGAATTGGCCTGCAGAGTCACTCGCGCAGATGCAGATAAATTTTTTTTGGACACTACGCCATCGTCTTTATGGGACAGAAAGGAGCCAATAACCACTACACAACAAACACCTCCATTTAGAATGTTAGTATGTCCAAATTTTGTTACTATTTTTAATGATGTTCATACTATTTTGTTTTTCTTTGAGGAGGTGGGGTCTATGTGTGTGGGGGGGGGGGGGGTAATATTGTATTGTTGGCAGATTTTTTTTCGGTGTAGGTATTTAGTAACTCTGCGTTTGTTTTTTGTTTTTTGTTTTTTGTTTTTTAAGAAAGCTCTGAAAACAAATTCTTTTCAAGTGTTTAGCTGGGTAACTTCTACCTAACACCACTTACAGGAATCCGATTGTGGTTAGCGGCTAGGCAAGCAGACGATCGTTAGAGGGTTCGATTTTAGGCGTGCAACACACGTCTGACCTGGGTGTCCTGGGTATGACGCTAAACTACATCTAATATTGAAGTTCCAGTTCTGGAGCTCTGGGCAGTGTGGAGTACCCCTTCATCACCATTACTCCCAGGTTTACTCTGACCCGGAGTGATAGGACCTGTTAGTCCAGTTAAATAGAAATATGAGTTTTAAAAAGTGTTTTTTAAAAATTGAGTTAAAAAAAAAGAATTTCCAATATCCATGAAGAATGAATAAAACAAAATTCTTCGGCATAAAATAACCCAACGAGGTTTGACATGCCGTAAAATCCAATCAAATTAAGCTTAGTATTTACTTACCCAACCCCTCCACTGCGATCAGAATGCGATACAATGCCAATTTTAAGAGGAGTTCTGCTGATGATTTTCTGCTTTTCCCGAGAAAATTGTTCAATTATCCACGGTATAAGGTGTGCGAAAGATCACAACTTATATTTATAGACTGTTCCAAACAGCAGGAGTTGAATTAACCTATAAAAAATGCCTAAACATGTATTTAATTTACAATTTAACGTCATCGATAAATTGTCCTAAAACTACTTGCTCGATGGACTACTTTGAGGACAGATCAACAGACAAGGATTATATCTGATACATTTTTCTACTCGAGGAAGATCACAGACAAGGATTATATCTGATACTCTTTCTACTTCGAGGACAGATCAACAGACAAAGATTATATCTGATACCTCTTTCTACTTTGAGGACAGATCAACAGACAAGATTATATCTGATACATTTTTTCTACTTCGAGGACAGATCAACAGACAAGGATTATATCTGATACATCTTTCTACTTCGGGACAGATCAGCAGACAAGGATTATATCTGATACATCTTTCTACTTCGAGGACAGATCAGCAGACAAGGATTATATCTGATACATCTTTCTACTTCGGGGACAGCTCAACTGACAAGGATTAAAACTGATACTACATTTTTCTACTTCAAGTAGAAATTAATAACCGTTTCGCTAATCGCACCTCCTAATCTGGTGGCCTTGTGCCATACTAAGTTGAATTAATAGAACTTTAGTTTCATTTTCGTTCTCTTTTTCTCAAAATAATTTCTTCACTCATTGAGCTTTTCTTTCTCTTTGTCACTCATTCTGAATGTTTTCCTTCTTTCTTTTTCTTTCTTTTATACTTTCATTTTTATTTTTATTTTTATTTTCTCTCTTTCATTCATTCTATCTTTCTTTTTTCTTTTATCTTTTCTTTTTCTTTCTTCCATTCTCGCTTCTTTCTTGCTTTTTCTTTCTTTTATCATATTCTTTCTTACTTTTTTCTTTATTTCGTTAATTAATTAATTAATTCACTCTTTCTTCCTTTTTACATATTTTTTCCTTTTCCTTTTTGTTTTCTTTCTTTTTTTTCATTTTTCTTTCTCTCATTCTTTACTATATATTCATTTTTCTTTGCTTTCTTTATTCTTTTCTTTCTACCTACCTACTGTTCTTTCTTTAATTATTTATTTTCCTCATTTATTATTATATATTTTTAATTCTTTCTTTCTTTCTCTCTTTCCTTC
>CM042167.1:38831283-38851283 GCA_023376005.1 Doryteuthis pealeii
CTAGAAAAGAACAGTGGACGCATAAAATAGACTTGAAATTAAAATGTCTACACATTCAATGTGTAATCCGAACAATTCATTTCCTTTGCGACTATAAATCGTCAAACTAACAATTTGTCTATTCATAATCACTGAAACAACGAATAAAAAGAAAAACAACCAGGAACTACACATTCTGGCAAAAATAACCATCCTCTGGGCGTAAGTGCCGTCTTTGACGGCATATAAGACGCACGGGCATATAAAACGCACCCCCATTTCAGCAGGTCAGATTCAGGAGAAAAAAAAGGTTTTTAGTGTATTTAAGCATATATTGTTGAAAATAGTCTAGTTGTGCATTACACAAGCAGAAACATAGCTGTATCAAAGCAATTTGGCTGTACAGGCAAGCAATAAGCATACACAAAACATCTCAATAGCAGCAAATAATAATAATAATAATAATAATAATAATAATAATAATAATAATAATAATTAGACCAATACATTCTTAAAGTAGTAAAATAGACCAATACATTCTTAAAGAAGTAAAAAATAGACGGAAAAATATTGCAATGGCCTGGCTTGACTACAGAAAAGCATATGACATGGTCCCACATACCTGGATTTTAGAATGTTTAAAAAGAACAATATACTTCCTTTTTTTCTTTTCTTTCATTTTTTTTCTTTCATTTTGTTTCTTGTTTGTATTTATCCAAGCCCTTCGCCAAACTCTTAGTCTTTTGTTTATACAAAGGAGGAAATGAGCCTAAGAGAAATGTGTTCGTCCCCCGTTCGTTCACTTACGCTACTAGGCGATGTAACGGTAAGATGTACCGTATTTGACGGCATATAAGACGCCCAGGCATATAAGACGCACCCCCATTTCAGCAGGTCAGATTCAGGAAAAAAAACGTTTTTAGCGTATTTAAGCATATAGTGTTGAAAACAGTCTAGCTGTGCATTAAACAAGCAGAAACATAGCTGTATAAAAGCAATTTGGCAGTTTAGTGTAGGTAAAAGTACTGAGCGTAAGCGGGGTTAGTGAGCATCATAGGGAAGATTAGACTAGGCCCCCGGGAGGTCTCAAACTTCACCTATGATGTATAAGACGCAGGACAATTTTTTTAGCCAAAATTTTGGAAAAAAAAGTGCGTCCTATATGCCGTCAAATATGGTATTTAACTTTATACTGTAATGAAATATATCAAATTAGAAACACCAACGAAACTAAATAAGAACGCATATAAAAATATTACACTTATTTTAATTATATTTTAATTAAATATAATTATATTATATTATATATACTTGTAAAAAACAAACACCATCCGGTCGTAAGTATTTAGGTTTTAATGTAATGAAATATATCAAATTAGAAACACCAACGAAACTAAATAAGAACGCATATAAAATTATTTTAATTATATATTAATCAGATATAATTATAATATATATACTAGCAAAATTAGGTGCCGTCCGGTCGTAAGAATTTAGGTTTTAATGTAACGAAATATATCAAATTAGAAACACTAACGGAACTAAATAAGAACGCATATTAAAAGATTACACTTAATTAAATTATATTCTATTTATATATAATTATATCATATATACTAGCAAATATATGCACCTTCCGGTGTAAGTATTTAGGTTTTAATGTAAGTAAAAAGTAAAGTCGTCGGGGTGGCCTAATGTCGGTATCAGCCAGACAGCGATGGGGTCTATCCCCTTTTCATTAGCGCTAGACCAAGGAGATTGTTTTTGCGTCTGAGGTTGGCCGCCACATCTACCATCAGCTCCTCACTTCACCGTACAGATCCCTGTGTTAATCATAAGCTGAGTCGGCGAGGGCCGGTATCGAACCAGGAACCTTGCGATTCCTAGTCAACTGCTCTACCGACTGAGCTAAACCAAATGAAATATATTAAATTAGAAAGACTAAGAAACTAAATAAGAACACATAGAAAAAGATTGCGCTTATTTTAATTATATTTTGATTATATATAATTATATTATATATGATAGCAAAAATATGCCCCCCCCCCCCCCACGGCGTAAGTATTTAGGTTTTAATGTAATGAAATATATTAAATTAGAAAGACAAAGAAACTAAATAAGAACGCATATAAAAATATTACACTCATTTTAATCATATTTTAATTATATATAATTATATCATATATACTAGTAAAAGTATGCACCCTCTAGGCGCAAGTATCTCAGTTTAAATGTAATAAAATATTATATTAAATTAGAAAGTCGAACGAAACTAAATAAGAACGAATATAAACATATTTTACTTATTTTAATGCTATTTTAATTGATTTTTATATAAAATTATATATAGGATTGCTTTTACGTTTGAGAATAACATGATAGTATTAGGAATCAGTAAGAGCAAATAATTGTTTATTAAACCCAGTTTTGTTAAAATCATTATGCAAATTATTCCCACTATATACTATGTAAATCTTTATTTCTTAGAGATATATAACACATATTTCAGGATTTTAAATGCATTAATAATATGGGATTTGCGGCAAATCTAACTCGACTAGACTGCTAATAAAAATTAATCTGACTATTTCATTATTGTTGAGAATATAACTTAAATAACTAATAAAATTGTGACGTCAGTGATGACGTGGTTTCTGTTACAGACAGTTAAGTAAGTTCCATTATAATAAAATAATTATGATTATATAAAAAATAATTCATAGGATTGATTTTAATACGCTGGAGAATAAAACTATAATATTAGAGATCAATAACACTAAGTTATCATTTATTAAACCCGGTTTTGTTAAAACCAGTATACAAATTAACCACGCCATATATTATGTAAACTTTTTTCTTTATTTAAGATACATTAATATTGAGAAAGGACGACTACCAACTATTTACAAACTGTTCTCTTCGGTAAATCAAGTAGATATAATTTTTCAACATAATAATTCACTTACTCATACTTGGTTTGGTTTGTTTTGTTTTACGGCATATCAACCTCAGAGGGTCATTTAATGCCGATAAAGTTTTGAAATAAATCAATTCTTAATGGATAATACAATTTTTTTATCCATACATTTTTCTATTTAACCCATAGATGGGACCCTAACAGGTACTACCACTCCGGGTCAGAGTGGACCAGGGAGCAATGGTGATGAAGGGGTGCTCCACATTCCCCAAACCTCCAGAACTGGAACCTCACCATCAGATAGAGTTTAACGTCATTCCCAGGACATGTAGACCCGCAGCCACCGCCTTCTAGCACCCATATGATAAAAAGGGGCTGGGGCTTGCCATAAGGGCAATAGGGTTGGGAAAATCATATAGGTGCTAGGGCTTGACGTGACCAGCCGATTGATCAGGGCCTCTCCGACCGGCCGTCTAGCCCAAGATAGGGCCAAAGTGGAGTATTGCATGTCATGAACTGCTCATCCACCTGGGCTCTATCCTTGAGCATCACGGGTCGCCACCCACGGCCAACAGGTGGCCTCATTGGGGGGTATTTAAAAGGGTAATACAGACAAAGCTAACTCGAAATGTTAGTAACAGTTAGGGTTCCATTTATCGGCCAAATAGATATGTTTGAATATTATAAGTTCGATATTATAATACTTAATACCATATAACTGTGTGCAAATTATTGGGAAAAATCATATAGGTGCTAGGGCTTGACGTGACCAGCCGATTGATCGGAGGGGGCCTCTCCGACCGACCGTCTAGCCCAAGATAGTGCCAAAGTGGAGTATTGCATGTTATGAACTTACTCATACTTATAAAGTATATATGAATATAACTTTTAATAAGTAAGCAACATGATTTTTCAACACGAATTAAAAAAAATCCCTGTGTTTTAGAAAAAAAATCGAATGAGCTGATGCTAAATGCGTACTGTGTCTTGAATATGACGTTAAACTGCATCCAATGGTGAAATTCCAGGTTTAGAGCTTTGTGGAATGCGGAGTATCTCTTCATTGCCATTACTCCAAGGTCTACTCTGACTTGGAGCGGTAGTACTTGTTAGGGTCCCATATATAGATTAAATAGATTACAAATGAGTTTACAAAATATATTTTTTTTTAATTGAGTTCGAAAAAAATTGAATACCCAACAAGAATGAATAAAACAAAAAGGTTTTTCGGCATAAAATGATCCAACAAGGGTTGACATGCCGTAAAATCTAACCAGCTAACACATTTATGGGTAAAATAGATAAAATAAATAACCCAACATAAGTTGACATGCCGTAGAATCCAACCAACCAATCTATAGGTTAAAAAAGATAGAAAATTAGTTTTTAAAAATGTGTTAAAACAAAACTGAGTTTAAATTGTGATGGAGGCGCGTTGTGTAATGGTTAGAGTCGTAGAGAATGGAATCGTTGACCCGAGTTCAAATCCTGTACGAAGCTATTTGCATTTCCCATACTCTTATGAAAGGTAAGCATCCATCTATGGATAAATAGTAGGGCAGACTGGACTCTTTAACCTTGGCTAAATAATCAGTCAAGGAGAAGGAAAACTCTGTTTTCAAATCTGTTAAACTCCGCTTAAGAAATTGATCTTGTGTCGCATCCTGCTCGTGCGGAGGGGTTGGTAAATATATATATATATGAATAGATCAAAAATGAGTTTTAAAAATGTGTTAAAACAAAACTTAAAAGTTAAAATGACCCAAGGGTTGACATGCCGTAAAAACCAACCAACCAGCCTACCAACCCATCTATGTGTTGAATAGATCTAAAAAGAGTTTTAAAAATGTTTTAAAACAAAAGTGTGTTTAAAAATAATTTGAATACGCAACAAGAACGAATACGGCAAAAACTTTTTCGGCATAAAATGACCCAAGGGTTGACATGCCGTAAAAACCAACCAACCAGCCAGCCAACCAGCCAACTAAATGCGTACTGAATACGTCATGATTTCTTGTACAATGCAGTGCGCATATACCAAAGGTAGAAGCGCAAAAGGTCGTTCTTCAGAATCCCTTCACAGACTCTTGAAGAACTTCACAAATGTAATCGCACATGATGATTTTGCGGATACCAACGGCTAAAAATACAAATTTTCGTACAAAGGAAAATGATGCAAAACTGAAAGAAGGAATTTTCATTGCACCTGAAATCAGAGAATTGGTGTCTGATAGAAAGTTCAGATGTAAAGGAAATCCACTTGAGATGATGGTGGCGGTGGGGATGGTGGTGGTGGAGATGGAGCCGGTGGAGGTGGTAGCATCGGATTTATTCGTGTGAAGTCTTCAGCACTTTCTTCTTTAGTTTTATAGGGCTTAATACTACGTTGGTTAAAGTAAACAACACCCTTTCAATGAATAGAAGGTTTTAAGGGGAATTCCACCATGTCAAATTCCCCCCTGGTAAATGTCACTGCGCAAAATTCTGCCAGGTAAATTCCACCACGGAAAATTCCCCTTGGTAAATTTCACTGCGTCAAATTTCTCCAGGTAAATTCCACTACGAAAAATTGCCCTTGGTAAATTTCACCGGGTCAAATTCCCCCAGGTAAATTCCACCACGGAAAATTCCCCTTGATATATTTCACCGTGTCAAATTTCCCCAGGTAAATTACACCACAGAAAATTCCCACTGGTATGTTCCACCAAAGAAAATTCTCTCACTGAAAATTCAGCTACAGTCAATTTTCGCTGACGAGTTGAAATCCTGGATGCGACTGTTTGTATTTCACATAGCGCTAATAACTTTGGAAAGGGTACGATATCAACTATTCCTCCTCCAGCTATAGTTAAATAGTAGGACAGATTTGGCTCTTTGACCTTGGTATGGCAACCGGTCTACAAGAAGGAAAACTCAGAATTCAAAGCAAATGAGCTCTATTCCCGTAAGTCAAGACTACTTTGAGAGCTCCTCCTCCATTTTCTGTTATATAATTGATAAGTTGTCTATAAATTTTGTACGGTCGTGTAGAAATTAAAAACAATGGTAATTCTGTTGTCTGTAGGCCATTTCTACACGCGTGTTGTTCACACTCGAGTTTTTATAAAGACGTCTAAAGATAAATATCAAGTCTTGTGTTCGTTACTAAAAACAGCAATGGACACAAAGGTGAGAAGTACCAAGAAGGACGATCAGAAGAACAGAGTGAGGCCGGTCCAGATGCCCAGAGAGCAGATAGACAACCTGCAATCAACCAGCTTAGAAGAAGATGCATGTTATAAGATAGTAAAAGAGAAGAAAATGGCTACACGACATTTCATTCTAAGCAAAAACCACCAATCCAATCCGGTCGTGTCTACATTTTGCGTAAATTAGGGCAGGAGTCCGTCCTGTCCTAATTTACGCTATGTTTTCCTTGCCGATGTCTGGAGTAATTCCGGCCAAACTTAGATATTTTTGAGTCGTGTTTCTCGTTTTTATCGGCAATTCGATGTAGATATTTTACAATGCCCCCCCACCCCAGCTTTTTATCAGCACATCAATTTAGGTACTTTACAACCCCTTCCCGTTTGAAATAAACGTTGTTTTTGTTGTGTTTTTTTCGATCGAATTTGTACAAATTTCAATAAACTCAAATTTCAAACACTTACCGTATTGTACAAACTCAATCTAAAAAAAAAAACAACACAATTTCAAGGGTTGTAAAATATGTAAATTGGTTTACCGATAAAAATGGGGGAGGGGCATTGTAAATTATTTAAATGTATTTGCTGATAAAAATCGAGGAGCACAGCACGATAGATATGCAGTAATCCGACTAGGAACCACAAGGTTCCTGGTTCAATACCGACCCTCGCCAACTCAGCGTATGAGTAGCGCAGGAATCTGTGCGGTAAAGTAAGGAGCTGAGAGTAATTGTGGCGCTCCACTTCAGACGCAGAAACAATCTCCTTGGTCTAGCGCTAATGAAGAGGTGATAGACTCCCTCGCTGTCTGGTTGATACCGACTTTAGGCCACCCCGACGACTTTATTTATTTTTTAAATTTAAGTTTGATCTGATTTGCACCTAACTCAATCATGGAAAAACGTAGTATAAATTAGGGCGGGGCAATAAATTGTTATTAGGTATTTATGACGGATTCCACATGCGGGTCAGACACAAGGTCCTATTAATGTGGGACAACTCACAAACCAAAGCTCATGGGATAGCTGGCACAAAAAATACGTAGATCCGCTTGGCATTCCCTCTCAAAGGGGCGCTTCAGACACTGGGCAATAAACCCAGCCCTTTTCCATTAAATCAAGATTTTAAATGTTTATTATATATATGAGAGTTTTATTGCTTGTTTGAAGCATTGTGTGTATATTTCGTTTGTTTATTGAGAAGGCTTATCACAATGCGAAAAAAGAGGTAACGAGTATGTTGTTCATTTACCAGTATTTTTTTATGTTTCCTTAATATTTCGGGATTAAAATGCCAACTTTGGAAGATTGGGATGGCTGACACAAAAATGCGTGGATCCGCTCAGCATTCTAGGGAGCGCATCAGGCACAGGGCAATAAACCCAGCCCTGCCCCTTTAAATCAAGATTTAAAATGTTTAGTAGCCCTCCAATCCTCTTGACCTTCTGCCAGACTAAGGAAAATAAACAACAATACTTTGATAGAAACAAGCAGGCAAATGTACTTAGTGCTAGCCATTGATTTTTTTCTCTCAACTCCCCCCCCCCCCCAAACGCCCCCCCTCCAACGCAACACGAAATCATCATATTCACACATATAACATTCTAACTAACGTTGTTAATGTTGCTGTTAAGTTTTAACGGTAAATGTTCGACGCAAAACAGCAGAAACAGCAGAAACAGCAAGGGTCGGTGGCACATACCTCTTCTCCCCTACCCCACCTTGCCATCAACACCCCCACCCCACCAACATCACCCCCACCCCCACCACAAGACGTGGCCATTAAAAGAACGCCAGCCAACGGACGTTTCGCCGTCCAGGCGTTTGGACTTCCGGGCTTTTTATAAATTGATATCAAGCCACAAAAAGCCAGAGGAGGCCAGAGAATAGCCTTTGGCGATCGGTCCTCTTTGCTTGTAATTTCTTTCCATAGGTTTTCTAGACATACACACTCACAATATATATATATATATATATATATATATATATATATATATTCAAACATACACAAGCATACACACACTCACACATATATATATGTGTGTGTGTATGTGTGTGAGTGTGTGTGTGTGTGTGTGTGTGCGTGTGTGTGTCTTTGTGAGTGAGAGAAAGAGAGTGTGTGTGTATGTCTGTACATATATATATATATATATATATATATATATATATGGGTGGGTGGGTCTAGTTAGGTGTGGATGTGTGTGCAACTCAGTACATATGTTTCGATTTCTTTCGAGCTGTGTATATATATTTAACGTATACAAAAATGCTTATGTGAGTGTCAAATCAGCTCAAGTATATCTATCTATCTATCTATCTATATATATATATATATATATATATTATATATATATATAATATATAAAGGAAAAGGTGATTTACCGGTGAATTTGGTCGCGATGGTTGGTAAGTGTGGAATTCAGGGGGGTAAGTCAGCGATATAACAAATACAAAGTGCTCAATACTAAGTAGAGCAAGTACCCATATTATAATATATATATATATATATATATATATATATATATATATTAAGAGTGAGAGAGAGAAATAAAGAATGAGTGAGAGATAGAATTTTCGATATATACGTTAATCGAACAAAGAATCTCTTATGTAATTGTCATTCCACCAACGGATATGAACATACCGTATTTGACGGTATATAGGACGCACTTTTTTCCCAAAATTTTGGCTCAAAATTGCCCTGCGTCTTATACATCGTACGTGAATGTTTGAGACCTCACCTACGCCTAGGCTAATCTTCTCTATGATGCTCATTAACCCAGCTTACGCTCAGTACTTTTACCGACCCTAAACTCCATGCATCCTTATTTTAGGTATGTATATATTATATATGGTAATTGCATTTCACTTAGCGCTAATACCCTTGGGAAAGGTATGAATCCTACTCTCCCTCCAGCTATGGATAAATAGTAGGGCAGACTGGGCTCTTTAACCTTGGTTAGGCAACCGGTCTAGGAGAAGGAAAACTCTGAATTCAAACCTGTTGAACTCCGCTTAAGAAATTGACCTTGTGTCACATCCTGCTCGTGCGGAGGCGTTCGTAAATATATATTTTAGGTATGTTTCTGCTTGTGTAATGGACAGCTAGACTGTTTTCAACAATATATGCTTAAATACACTAAAAACTTTTTTTTCCTGAATCTGACCTGCTGGAATGGGGGGGGGGTGCGTCTTATATGCCCGTGCGTCTTATATGCCGTCAAAGACGGCACTTATGCCCAGAGGATGCTTATTTTTGCCAGAATGTGTAGTTCCTGGTTGTTTTTCTTTTTATTCGTTGTTTCAGTGATTATGAATAGACAAATTGTTAGTTTGACGATTTATAGTCGCAAAGGAAATGAATTGTTCGGAATCTGACCCGTGCGTCAAATATGCCGTCAAATACGGTAGTTTCTTTCATCTAGACTGGTTACCTAGCCAAAGTTAAAGAGCCCAGTCTGCCCTACTATTTACCCATTGCTAGAGTAAAAATAGTTGGATGGATGCCTTTCCAAAGGGCATTAGCTCTATGGGAAATGCAATCAGCATCCATTTCGCGATAACCATTACACAACGAGCGGCTAAGCCGTGAGCTGTTATCACATATGCCAAGTAAATAATCATGTTTGTTTTTAAAGAAACGTTGGCTAATTGTCAGACAGTGTGGAAGTCTATCCCCTTTTCGCCACCCCTAGTTCAGGGAGATTGTTTTCTTTTGCTGAGGTGGAAAGCTACACCTACCATCAGCTCCCCACTTGGGTGACATTAGTTGAACTTTCACCGTTTAGCGTAAGGCTTTTACTCGCGTGTTGTTTACAGGCTTGAGTTCTCTGGTCATTGTAAAAACGTATGTATCAATAAGTAAGTAAGTATGTATCATATAATTGTTCGCTCCTGTCGGATTATTCCCTACAGCCGTTAGGGTAATGAGATTGACGGACGAATATTCTGTCGGGTTTCGCTCCTGGCTAGAGGTAGCTGTTAAAAAAATCGAGCCGCATTGATGAGACGTAGACGTCGAAACACGTGTCTGTGAATGACTGGTATATATATATATATATATATATATATATATATATACGTGTGTGGAGAAAGGTAGACAAACATGGGATGTTGTAGATAATGGATGTTTATTGTAGGTAGTGATGTCGACGTTGTAACGTTTCGATTTGGTAGACCTTCTTCAGGACGTAGGATTGAGTTCTTGCTTCAATGGTGAATATTTAGGAGGTCGTGAATAAGGCCAGGGATGGTCAGTTGTTGGTGTTAGTAGAGGTTAGTTTTTATCTTATTTCTCCCATATATATATATATATATATATATATATATATAGGGATAATGGCCAAATACTATACCAATAGATTATTTTTTGTTGGTACGAATATCTTGGTCTTTTCTTTTTTTCAAAAATTTTTTTCTTCCTGGTTGATGTTTGGTAGTATATTTTTACAATCAAACTCTCTGCCGGGTTTTTTCTCTCCGCAAGGATCTACCAACACGCTTGGTATATTATATATATATATATATATATATATATTAATCTTCTGAATATTTCTTTGGTGTTCTATGACTTTACGCCAACGTTATAGAATTTTTCGAATTCCATCTTGATAAAACAAGCACTTGCCTCGACACAATCAAACAGTCAATGAAGTTTTCTAGATCGAAGATATCTCTTCTTCTTCTTCTTCTTCTTCTTCTTCTTCTTCTTCAAATGTTTTGTTAGATAAGTACTAATGCTGCTTTGACTGATACAAGTGATAATCCGATGGCGCTAATTCTGCTTAATCCACCACGTGACGATGAATTTCTTATCCTCATTTCATTACGCTTTTTTTTTTCTTTTTTTTTTCCCTTTTTTTTTGGTCGACAAATGAACGTGTGTGAAACAACGGATGAGCGTTGTTATGTAAAGGTATAGCTTTCCATCTTCACCGTCCTAGAAATGTTGTTGTTGTTTTCGTTTTTGTTTTGTTTTTTTTCGTCTTCGATTCTGTATTACATTGTTAGTAGTTCGAAAAGTTTGTCGAAGAAGCGAACGCGACGCGATCGCGAAGGTGACGAACGATGTTCTCACTTGATCCCCGTTGATAAAAGAAATTCACAAATACATCGTGACAACAAAAAAAAACAATATATCTCTTTCGGATTTCACAAGGTCTTTTTGGATTGATCTCATAAACATGTGAGATTGTTATATTTACCCAACCCCTCTGCCACGAGCAGGATGTGACACAAGGTCAATTTTAAAGCGGAGTACAGTTGGTTTGAATTCAGGGTTTTCCTTTTCCTGAACCGGCTGTCATACCAAGGTTAAGGAATCCAGTCTGCTCTTCTATTCACCCATACCTGGATAGACTATAGTTGTAAAGTAGAAAGTAAAGTCATCGGGGTGGCCTAAATTCGGTATCAGCCAGACAGCGAGGGAGTCTATCCCCCTTTTCACTAGCGCTAGACCAAGGATATTGTTTTAAGCGTCTGTGGCGGAGCGCCACGCCTACCATCAACTCACTTTACCGCACAGATCCCTGTGTTACCCATACGCTGAGTTGGTGAGGGCCGGTATCGAACTAGGAACCTTGTGGTTCTTAGTCCCCTAAAGTCCAACCCCTCCTCATCGCGGTAGGGTGGCGTAAACGTGGTAAAGTCAGAGTTCTGCCATCAGGAACTTAAGTTCCTGGTAGGGTCATCCAAGACAGACAGGTCTCTCACCCAGTCATATCAGGGCCACAACCTGACCAAAGGGGCTCTGGTGAAAATTTCAAGAGCCGTCTGCACCGGAAACCGGCGGTTACTTTTGGTCCACTCTTCACTACGTCTGCTGGATAGTCTGCGACGGAAAAGAGTGTCTGCATGTGGGGTTTGGGGGCGCTTATGTACTTCCTATTCCTATGATACTCCATCTTTGACTGATGGAGCCTGCTCAACCTACCCAGGGCGAATGCTACCCAAAAAAAACAAAGACAAGACAAGGCTATTTAATAGCGATTTCGATCCTAGCTGTATGCTCCATACTCGTGACCTTGTGTCACATTCTACCCGTGGCTGGTCGCTTGGGTAAATACCTACAACTACCAAGGGCTATGTGAAATGCAAACAGCTTTGTCCAGGATTTGAACTCAGGTGGCCGTGCCCATTTCCAACGATGACGAAACGAGCGTCTCTATAAGATGTGAAATGGTTTTCGATCAGTTGGTTGTAAAAAGTCTCATTCTTCTCAGTGGGTTGTCTCGCAAATACACATCTGTTTTCTTTGGTATCTAAAACTAACCTTCTCACTTTTTTCAATTAAAGTTCCTTACATAAAGCTCTCTCAGTGTTTGCTTCAAATGAAAACGACGTTTATCTCTCTCTCTCTCTCTCTCTCTCTCTCTCTCTCTCTCTCTCTCTTTTCTGCCTTTTCCAATTACCTTTTCAGCATAAAAGTAGACTGTAGATCCCAGTTGTCTTCAAAATAAATTTGTCAAAGCTTCGTAACATACCGAGGCGAAATATCATTTGAATTTAGTTGGGTTTTTTCATCGGCGTTTTTTTTTTCTGCTATTTTCAATCCCGAGACTCTCTCTCTCTCCTCTCTCTCTCTCTCTCTCTCTCTCTCTCTCTCTCTCTCTTCTCTCTCTCTCTCTCTCTCTCTCTCTCTCTCTCTCAAAATGCCTTCACACTTTCCCTTGTTTTCTATTTGTTTTATGAAAATAAAAATTCAAATAATCATAAAAATTCTAAAATATACCAAAAACAAAAACAAAAAAAATATTCAATCCCCCATTTTCACAAAACTATACAGACACCTAGTCGCCACACACTTAGCTTCCTACCAGACTATCAATTTCTTACGATGGCAATAAAATGAACCCAAAAAAAAATACCATGCCCCATTTGACAAAATAACCCATTCCCTTTTTTTCTTCCTTTTTCCCCTACTACTTACCACACAATCCCTTTTTTTCCTTTCCTTTCGCCTCACATCTTATCACACATAACGCCCTCACCTGCTCTTCTGCTTTTTCCAATTACCTTTTCAGCATAAAAGTAGACTTTAAGATCCCTGTTGTCTTCAAAATATATATATATATATATATATATATATATATATATATATATATATATAATATATTTTTAATGGTTTAGGAGTCGTAGGAAACCACAAAACAACTAAATTCAAATGATGTTTCACCTCGGTATGTTACGAAGCTTTGACAAATTTATTTTGAAGACAACTGGATTTAACAGGTTTGAATTCAGATTTTTCTTTCTCCTAGACTCCTCCATATATATATATATATATATATATATATATATATATATATGAGATTAAGTAAACAAACAAATGTGTTTATTTTTATATGGCTTTAAGCCGACAATTTTTGGAGGATATGTGCTTAATTTAAGTCGTACCTAATTTTGAAAATTAATTAGTTAATAATTAATGAATTTTTAGGCAGGCATATATTGTTCAAATGTAAGGCTAAACGAATCGATATATATATATATATATATATATATATATATATACTATATATATATATATATATATATATAAAGTAAAGTCGTCGTCGTGGCGGCCTAATGTCGGTATGAGCCATACAGCGAGGAGTCTATCTCGTTTTCACTTGCGCTAGACCAAGGAGATTATTTTAGCGTCTGGGGTGGTGCGCCCGCCACGCCTACCATCAGCTCCTCATTTTACCGCACAGATCCCTGTGCTACTCATTCGCTGAGTTGGCATAGGCCGGTATCGAACCAGGAATCTTGTGATATAAAAAAAGATTTGCTTTTAAATAACCCAGAAGGGGTGATATGCCATTAAACCAGCCAACGAACCAACCAAATGTTCACAATTTGCCAAAACCAGGTGTAAAAGATTTTTTAAAAGAACACTCTGCAATAGTAAGCGGTCTGTATAATTTGATTCTTAATTTAAAGTGAGTTTTATTTGCCGAGTGAGTAAAGTACGATTTAATAATTCAAAGAAAAATCTCAATAAGTATTTGCGGTTAAGTTTACGGTCGTCTTTTGAATTACTAAGTAAATCATTCCAATAAAAATTATACGTTTCAAGGTAGAAATAATTAAATAACTTTAATTGAAATAGATTATGTTTACCGCTTGATTAAACTAGGATTTGACTCTTACGGCTTTTTCTTTCTTTTGTTGCTTTTCTTTCTTTTGTGGGGAGGGCTGTTTTTTTTTAGAGATCTTGAGAAAGACAAGTGACACGTGTATTTAATTGGCCCTGATAACAATCAGCATGGCCACTAATCAGCTTTCTCTTTCGTCTGACACACACAAACAGCTTAGATTGCTTTACAATACCTTCTATTATTACTAAGTTGTCACACAACTGTCACTTGTTTAAGCAAATTTGAATTATTCATCTTGAAACACGTGTAGCTCACCAAATGTTCCGTTATGCCAAATACAATATTGGCTCAATCAAACATCTAAGTGTAGGTTTAGGCTAGAAACGTGATACCGTTATTATTTTTATCCATTTATTCATTTATTTATTTATCCATCTATATATATAAAGGACAGTTGTGTCTATGTGTATGTCCGGAGGAAACTTCGAAAAATAAAACAATTAACGACAAAGTAAATATATATACCACATTAAATATAACCAGGGCTCGGTTTTTGAGTAAAAATAATGATTTTATTTATATTGTGAAGATAATTGAAAAATAAGATTTAGATGAGAACAGCATAGAATTTTTTGGCATTTAATATCGTAAATAGTAGACATTAATTTTCTTTTAGAGTGGCTTGATCAACGCAAGATCTTTTTTTGTTTTGTGTGGGAATTTTAATGGGCATCCTGCGAGGGTCAAATACACGATTCAGATATAAATTATTACTGAATCGTGAATTCGATCCCCGAAGGATGCCCCATGGACCTGCGAGACCAACATTTAAAAAAATCCCTCTCTACCCAGGCGACGCCGGGTAGCCGCTTCTATTTTTTCATAATTAAATCGAGAAACTTGCTATCTCATCCTCATCTATTGAAAATTTATCCAAACTAGTTTTCATCTTGAAACACGTGTAGCTCACTGCCGAACCATATTGAAACGATATATTTGTGCACAAATGACTATTATTGAATAGAAATAATTACTCGAAACCATATAATTATTAGTATTAGATAGGAATACTTGAAACCATATAATTATTAGTATTAGATAGGAATATGTGAAACCATATAATTATTAGTATTAGATAGGAATATTTGAAACCATATAATTATTAGTATTAGATAGGAATACTTGAAACCATATAATTATTAATATTAGATAGGAATACTTTTTTCAACAAAAAGGGGTACCCTAAGTATGACACTGAACGGTACCATTTTTTGTTTCTTTGTTTAATGGTATATCAACCGTTGTGGGTTATTCAATTACAAAGGCATCCTTACAAAGGAACAGAAGTGGGAATATTTAACTCAAAACTGGAGAATGAGAGGGTTCATACTTTTCCCAAGAGTATTAGTCCGAAAGTGAACGTAATATCATCCAGTACGTTAGCCACTACGCCACGGGTATTCTCCCACTATAAGCTGTTAAATCAGCTTAAAAAATGACCTTGTGTCACATCCTATCCATTGTAAAGGGGTTAGATTCATTGGCCGACGCTTGTGGTGTATTAAAAAGGGAAATACCGACAAAGCTAAGCTATTTTTGGGGCCACCTGCCCCCAGCCCTACAGAAGAGGAGGGCCGGTGCTTTAAAAACGATCAAGCGTCGAATCTGCCCATACAGGGGAAGAGTGGGGTATAAGGTAGATGAATACACGTAGGTTTTTCTAGCTCTGCTCATTTTCCATTTTAAAGGATTAGCGAGGATCAAAATGCAAATATCTCTGTTGTGAAGCAACCTTGAACAATGCCGAATTAAGATGGCGGAAAGAACTAGTAAACATTCATTATGCGCATGTGCAAAGGAAATAGATGTTTGATAACATCAGTGTATTAATAAATGGCGGTTACCTCCTTTATTGCAATTTTGCAAAGGCATGTTGCCGGATGATTAATGAATGTGAGAAATATCTATTAATTCCGACGGTGGGAGCAAGTACAAATGGCGAAGGAGACCGTTTTACGATTGTTGTGGCCATTTTTAGGCTTCAAGCGAGAGCACTCCCCAGCGGAGGTCCCTTGTGTTAAGCAGAGCGCGGTCCTTAATGAAGAAATCTTTGGTTGATCGTCGGTTCCCCTGTGTTGGGTATGATCCTTTGGTTGTTCCTCGGTGTCCCTTGGTGTTGGGTATGATCCTTTGGTTGTTCCTTAGTGATGGGTAAAATCCTTGCGTTCAGTAAAGACCCTCGTTGCAGGTCTGTTCGTCAATGTCGAATTACGTGCAAATGAAAGGCAGTCAATATTGGCGATTAAATTGGTAACTAACCACGTATTGGAGCTATTGATTGGCCAAATCTATAAGTTTAAGTTGTGGATTCCAGCACGCCTTATAAAGAAACATTCTAACAGAGAGAATAAGTAATTGTTTATATTCTAAGAATTAGCATACCAAAAATGAGTCGCCCCCCCCCCGGCCATTTTACACATTAAAAAGCAAACTCGAAAATTTACAAAAAGTCTTAAATCTATTTTAGAACTTGTATTTACCCAACCCCTCCCTCAGGATGTGACACCAGGTTGATTTCCCATCCCTGTCGAATGAGGCTTTATGATACACAGACTGCACTTCTGCAGAGGGGTAAACCCCCTCCCCTGTCAATGGGGCCACCTATTGTTTGTGGGTAGCGATTTTTGATGCTTAAGGATGGAATCCTGGTGACTGAGCTGTCCATGACATGCAACATTCCACTTTGGTTCTTACTTAGGCTAGACGGGCGATCGAAGATGTCCCAACCGATCAATCGGTTGGTCATCTCAAGTCCTAGCACCGATATGATTGTCCCCACCTTATAGTTCTTATTGCAGACCCCAACACTTTTTATCATATATGTGCTTGGAGGCGGTGGCTGATGGTCTTGGGGTCCTGAGTATGACGTTAAACTGCATCTAATGGAAAAGTTCCTGTGCGGGAGCTTTTTTTACCATGGTGAGGTTCTAGTTTTGGAGGTTTGGAGAATGTGGAGCACCCCATCATCACCATTACTCCCAGGTCCACTCTGACCCGGAGTGATAGTACTTGTTAAGGTCCCATCTATGGGTTAAATAGAAAAAAAGGAGTTCACAAAAAAAATGAGTATCCATTAAGAATGAATTTATTAAAAACTTTGTCGGCATTAAATGACCCACTGAGGTTGATATGCCGTAAAACAAAACAAACCTTCAGAAGCTTCCACAACTGTTTTTTTTGTTTTGTTTTTTTTTTTTTTTTTTTTGTTTTTTTTTGCTGCCTATATATTGACACCAGAGTCCACGCAACTTTTTGTGCATCCAGATACCTAAATCAAACCACGCGTCCACACCACGTTTAAGCGATGTTTTTTCGCATTCCGAAGGACGGAGTTCGATCCTGACAACCAGGTTCTCTTACGCTGCTGTACGGGTTGGTTGGTTGTTAGTTGTTTTGTTTTATAGCATATCAACCCTTTGGGGGTCATTTAATGCCGAATCAAGTCATTTTGATATGAGATTGCTTACAGTACTCTAATGACAAACGATAACACCGATAGATTTTGGAAAGCGTTATTCTTATTAGAATAATTGATACAATTATTGAGTTTATATAGTCTAGTATTCTCTAGAGAGTTCTCAAAAGGGGAGGTAATCGTAAAATTAGAGAGGTAACTCTCAATTACTAATTCAAGTACCAGCTGTTGCTTAAATGGTCATTCATTTAAGCATTGAACAGTTGTACGGGTACAGCAGTGTTATTTACGCCACATATTGTTTTTTTAACTTTCACATGGTTTTTTTTATTTCATTTCTTTTTTACAATTCTAAAATTTATAATTATAATTATATTTCATCTCTAAATTCAAATTACATGAAAAGCGAACATCATCTGATAAGTGTTGCCAAGGGGACGAATGTCTTTAACAATTATTTGATTTGACTCGTTAAACATAAGTTGTAAAATCTATGGGACAATAGTCATAAGCATTAACCAAGTAAAATAAAGAAAAAAAGGTTATTTCCTATAAGTCTAACATAAACATAGGGGAACCACTCTTGACTGATAAATTATTTATTTATTTTCCCATTAAACTAACCATAAAACCTAACCCTAACCTTAACCCTAACCCCGTCTTCTTTTTTCATAGTAGATCAATAAATAAATGAATAATTTATCAGTCAAGAGTGGTTCCCCTTTGTTTATGTTAGACTTATAGGAAATAACCGAAAAAATGCAATTTGTGATATAAATAAAAAGACGCCCAAAACTAATTTTATTTGAAGAAGTTTGATTTTAAATTAGGGTGATAAAATTTTGAATTTACAAAATCTTGTTGCAAAATGTTGTCTTAAAGAAGACAGGTATGAACAAACTTGAGACAATTTTTGTCCGTCTTTTCCGTGGTAAGGAAATATCTTAATTACTGACGGATGTACTCAGACACGTGTACTCAACTTGGTTGAGTTGTTACTATGACAACCATGATGAGAATTCTAGTTCGAGTACATCAGTCTATAATGAGATTAAGATAAATCACAAAAGTTTGATAAATACATTCTCAGACAGACAGACAGACTGACAGACAGACAGACGTACTTTTAAGGTAGCTAATTAACAATTAATGAAAATAGTAAGTATGTATACTTTAGTTGAAGAGAATATCTTCCCCGCTTTCTCCCCCCTTCTCTATCTCTCTCTTCTCTCTCTCTCTCTCTCTCTCTCTCTCCCAATCTCTCTCTCTCTATATATATATATATATATATGTGTGTGTGTGTGTGTGTGTATACACACACACACACATATATATGTATATATCATGACTAATACTTTCATATGTCCTCTATAGAATACAAGATATATATATATATTTATACAACACACACACACACATATATATATATATTATATATATATATATATATATATATATATATATTATGTCTTGTAATTCATGTAAGACATATATATATATATATATATATATTATATATATATAGAGAGAGAGAGAGAGAGAGAGAGAGAGAGATAGATAGATAAAGTTCTTCCAAGCCGTAGCCGTGTAAGTGCTACAGTACAGATGTACCACTTGAACTCTAATGAGAAAAATCTGGATGGTAACTACGAAAGGATTCTGCATGCTGTCTTGAACAAATGTTGGACCCGACAAGAAAACAGCTGTACGGCCACTTTCCTCCAGTCACAAAAAGCAAGTGCTGGACACTGCTGGAGAAGCAAGGACGAACTCATACGCGACGTTCTCCAGTGGACACCTACAGATGGACTCACCAGTGTAGACCAACTAGCAAAAACCCCCATCAATCAGATGTTTCGTAGAGGACCTCCCAGGGCCATTTACCGATAAATGTGAGAGAAAATCATGGATATCCGTTCTTTCAGTGTGACTTGATGATGATAGTGGGTATTCTTTTAAATATATTAAACTCGAACTTCCGGGGCCCCAAAGTTTCCTTCTAGTTGGGAGTTCAGGGGTAGTAGGCACCAGCCCGGACACATAATAATAATACGTCTGTGGAAACTCTGCGGCAAACAATGGCATCTTCTTCCCCTGACCGGGATATGCATGAAGGTTTTGGGGATCGCTTGTGATTTTCCTATTCTCTTGCTAATATATAGAGAGGGGGAAAGTGACAGACAGAATGAGACGGGTGAGTTTTTGACTACTTGCAAATTACGGCTAATTAGAACCAAATAAAATGTTGTTTTTTTTGTTGTTTTTTTCAAACATAACTTAATCCCAAAACTAAGGAATATTTTGGGATGCATTTTGTGTCATTAAACTAAATAAGAAAAAAGCCCTTAGCTGCCAATCATTGAT
>CM042167.1:38853783-38857038 GCA_023376005.1 Doryteuthis pealeii
CCACGTTAGTAATTTCTCTTATTCATAATAGTATTTGATATAGTATATACTAGCAGTACCCGTGGATATACATATATATGATAATTGGTTGTTACGTTTGATATGTTTACTAAAGAGGTATTGGTAAATAGTTCAATATGTAAAAAGCATAATCTTGATTTAACTCTCTCACTTGTTCTTTTTTTCTTTCCTTCTCATTATCTTTTTTATTATGTTCAATTGAAACAGATTAGCGTTATCGCTTCCATGCGCTCACTCTACTCTCTATCTTTCCCCTATTTCTTTCTTTCTTTCATTCTTTCTTATTATGTTTTTTTCTGTGTAGCATGTCCTTTCCTAGATTCTTTCCCTTTCTCAATAATAAGGAATGGTCCATTATTTAACTGAGATGACGATAATCATAAGAAATAAGCATTCGGCGGATAAGCAACACTAGATAATTAGGATTAACACTTTTGTAGTTCATCTTGGATAGTCTCATTTTTAACCCGAGTGTGTTGCAAGATGATAACGGTCGTACAATTAAGGAATACGAGTGTTAATGCATAGATAATCGTATTTATACCGCTGTCCCATATTTCTTACCGTAACTATACAAACTACAAATTCAGACCCAGCGACTATTATGGGGACCCTATGGGCTGTTGTAGTAGAATAACCGACTGCACCTCTGCAGAGGTGAAAAATCCTCCTCAATGGGACTACCTATGGGCCGTGGTTAATGACTCGTGATGCTTATGGACAGAATCCTAGTGGCTAAGCAGTTCACTTTGGACCTTACTTACTGTTAGACGAGCAGTCGGAGAGGCAACTGCCGATCAATCAATCAATCAGCATTTATGGATTATTTAATGCAAAAGACATCCTTGTAGAAGAACAGTAGTGCTATTATTCAACCCACAGCGGGGAGGATGAAGGGACATACTTTTCCCCAGGGTATTGATCTGAAATGGCCGGTTTAGCTCAGTCGGTAGGGCATCTTGCTCGGAACCACAGGTTCCGTGTTCAATACCGGCCCTCGCCAACTCAGCGCATGCGTAGCACAGGGATCTGTAAGGTAAAGTGGGAAGATGATAGTAGGTGTGGCGCTCCACCTCATATGCAACAAAATCTCCTTGGTCTAGCACTAGTTGAAAAGGGGATTGGCTCCCTCGCTGGCTAGCTGATACCAACAATAAGCAACTCTGTCAACTTTTTACCTTACGAAAGTGAATAGGGGGACTGGAGTTCAAACACGCTTACAGGCAGGTTAGTCACTACACCACGGAGACATCCCCTTGTGGCTTTTTATACTGGTTCCTTCTGATGATGTGTTTCTAGAGCAACAAGGTTTCTATTAATCTTCAAAAAACTGGTGCGAAGATTTCCATACGGAGTTTGGCATCCGTCCGTCTACTAGAGACGATGGCGTGGTGTCAAAAACGTGGAACCAGTACCCTGAGCAGGTTGATATAGAGAGGATGAACAGTCGTAATTTTTCAGGATGATTTTAATATAAGCCTCCCCTTTTAAATAAGCCCTAGTTGAGAGCAATAACATTCCAGAGGATGATGATATGATTATTTTTAATGAATTGTCGTTAATGAGTTTTTGAATAAAAGAACACGTTAATCTGTACATATATAAGGGTAGTTGTGTGCATATGTATGTCCGGAGGAAACTTCAAAAATAAAACAATTAACGACAAAGTAAATATATATACCCATTAAATATTACCAGGGCTTGGTTTTTGAGCAAAAATAATGAAGATTTTATTTATATTCGTGAGAATAATTAAAAAAGAAATTTAAATGATAACAGCATGGACAGTTTTGCATTTAGTATTTTAAATAGGGGACATTAATTTTCTTTTTCAGATTGTCTTTTTTTACATATGGATTTTAATGGGGTATCCTGTGAGGATCCATCTCGCGATTCAACAATAATGGATCTGTGAGAGTACTTTTTTTACCCCTACCCCTCTACCCCAGGCAACGCCGGGTAGCCGCTTCTAGTGGTAAATAAATATAGATCATTTTTCGTAATATCTCTTTATTTAGAAATTTCGTAATGTCGTTTTTTGATATATGAAGAATAAGACATCCCGCCGAAAATAAGCCCTAGTGTTATATTTGGAGTGAAAATTAATATAAAGCCTGTTTTATTTTCGGGGAAACACGATATGAATGTTTCCTGTCTTGAGAAACATATTTATTTTCTTGTCTGTTAACAGAAATTGTCAGAATATCGAATCTGTTGTATTCTGTACTTTTGAACGTGATAGTAAAAAAGATAATTTTTAAAAACTATATGATTTTATTATAAAAATAGTTGTCATTTTGATAATAAACATGACAGTGAATCAGTAGACATTGTAAACCGCATTGTAAACCGTTCTTTAAAAGTAAAATAACCAGATAACACCTCGGAGAGGAGGAGGAGGAAGAACAAGAAACAAGAACAAGAAGAAAGAACAAGACAAGAAAAACAAGAACAAGAACAAGAACTGAAGAACAAGAAGATAAACTGAAGGGCAAAGAGAGAAGAAGAAGAAGAAGAAGAAGAAGAAGAAGAAGAAGAAGAAGAAGAAAGGGAGAAGGGAAATGTGCGATGGTTGTCAACATTGAAAAAAAAACAACCATCAGCGGAAGATACTGGTATAGTGGTATTGTGAGATATCATGGAGTCCGCCTAGGTTATTGATGATAGAGACACCTGGATTTATGGGGCTAAGTTAATTTCGTTTGTACTGATGTCTTGTCCGCAATAAAGGTGGTTCTTTCTTCTCTTCTCTTCTTCTAGGCTGGTAAGCTAAAATGAAATTTAAGAAACGAAAAAAGACAAAGAAAGAAAGAGACAAAGGCAAGAGGTAGTTTTGTGACTTATGCTTTATTGAGTGGGGCATAGTCAACTGTAGCAAGGGACATGCCCTGGTCAGGAAAACGACTGCACTCAGTTGCGGCCTAAATTCAAAGTGGCCGAGGTATCATTTTTGGGGTAGAGAGTCAGTCCTTTTTGTCGGACATGCGCAGAAGGGTTCTTCCGGTCAAGGCCCCATGAAAGTTTGTTGTTTTTTTAAATTTTTATTCTTATTTTATTTTTATTTTCGTATTTTTTTAATCCCCACAGATTCTTGCTAATTCTGAGGATATTATCATTCAGACACGGCGCTATACAGGGGAGATTTTGGGTGCTATCTTGGTCTATTTTTATCTATCTACGAGGGTGAGTCAAAAAGTAATGCCATTTTATTAGGAGGGGTATGAATACCAACAG
>CM042167.1:38857238-38864738 GCA_023376005.1 Doryteuthis pealeii
TTAATAAATATATGCTTAGTATTATTGATTTCTAATTGTTGGTTTTATCTTATTGAATACGAGCAAATACTCCGGAGATAAATCTTGATAGAAATCCATTAACAAGAATAAATAACTGTCATTTTATTCTTTATTTCCTATTTTAACTAAATAGTTAAATTAGGAAAACTTACCAATGAAAGATGGGAGTAAGGGAAAATGATGGAAGAGTTAGTTTCAAAGTTGTTCTACTTTTTAATCATACCCCCTCTGTTCACAAATCTTTTTATCTACATTCTTATTCAGTTTCATTTGCCTTTCTAATTTAACATTATATTTTATTATGTTAAAACTTAAATACTTGCACCCGGAGGGTGCATATATTTGCTAGTACTTATAAAGTATATATGAATATAACTTTTAATAAGTAAGCAACATGATTTTTCAACACGAATAAAAAAAAATCCCTGTGTTTTAGAAAAAAAAATCGAATGAGCTGATGCTAAATGCGTACTGTGTCTTGAGTATGACGTTAAACTGCATCCAATGGTGAAATTCCAGGTTTAGAGCTTTGTGGAATGCGGAGTATCTCTTCATTGCCATTACTCCCAGGTCTACTCTGACCTGGAGCGGTAGTACTTATTAGGGTCCCATATATAGATTAAATAGATTACAAATCAGTTTACAAAATATGTTTTTTTTTAATTGAGTTTGAAAAAAATTGAATACCCAACAAGAATGAATAAAACAAAAAGGTTTTTCGGCATAAAATGACCCAACAAGGGTTGACATGCCGTAAAATCTAACCAGCTAACATATTTATGGGTAAAATAGATAAAAAAAAATAACCTAACATGAGTTGAAATGCCGTAGAATCCAATCAACCAATCTATAGGTTAAAAAAAGATAGAAAATGAGTTTTAAAAAATGTGTTAAAACAAAACTGAGTTTAAATTGTAATGGAGGCGCGTTGTGTAATGGTTAGAGTCATAGGAAATGGAATCGTTGAGCCGAGTTCAAATCCTGTACGAAGCTATTTGCATTTCCCATACTCTTATGAAAGGTAGGCATCCATCTATGGATAAATAGTAGGGCAGACTGGAATCTTTAACCTTGGTTAGATAATCAGTCAAGGAGAATGAAAACTCTGTTTTCAAACCTGTTAAACTCCGCTTAAGAAATTGATCTTGTGTCGCATCCTGCTCGTACGGAGGGGTTGGTAAATATATATATATGAATAGATCAAAAATGAGTTTTAAAAATGTGTTAAAACAAAACTTAAAAGTTAAAATGACCCAAGGGTTGACAGGCCATAAAAGCCAACCAACCAGCCTACCAACCCATCTATGTGTTGAATAGATCTAAAAAGAGTTTTAAAAATGTTTTAAAACAAAATTATGTTTAAAAATAATTTGAATACGCAACCAGAACGAATACGGCAAAAACTTTTTCGGCATAAGATGACCCAATAAGTTGACATGCCGTAAAAACCAACCAACCAACCAGCCAACCAGCCAACTAAATGCGTACTGAATACGTCATGATTTCTTGTACAATGCAGTGCGCATATACCAAAGGTAGAAACGCAAAAGGTCGTTCTTCAGAATCCCTTCACAGACTCTTGAAGAACTTCACAAATGTAATCGCACATGATGATTTTGCGGATACCAACGGCTAAAAATACAAATTTTCGTACAAAGGAAAATGATGCAAAACTGAAAGAAGGAATTTTCATTGCACCTGAAATCAGAGAATTGGTGTCTGATAGAAAGTTCAGATGTAAAGGAAATCCACTTGAGATGATGGTGGCGTTGGGGATGGTGGTGGTGGAGATGGTGCCGGTGGTGGAGATGGAGCCGGTGGAGGTGGTAGCATCGGATTTATTCGTGTGAAGTCTTCAGCACTTTCTTCTTTAGTTTTATAGGGCTTAATACTACGTTGGTTAAAGTAAACAACACCCTTTCAATGAATAGAAGGTTTTAAGGGGAATTCCACCATGTCAAATTCCCCCCTGGTAAATGTCACTGCGCAAAATTCTGCCAGGTAAATTCCACCACGGAAAATTCCCCTTGGTAAATTTCACTGCGTCAAATTTCTCCAGGTAAATTCCACTGCGAAAAATTGCCCTTGGTAAATTTCACCGTTTCAAATTACCCTAGGTAAATTCCACCACGGAAAATTCCTCTTGGTAAATTTCCCCGCGTCAAATTTCCCCGCGTCAAATTTCCCCAGGTAAATTCCACCACGGAAAATTCCCCTTGATATATTTCACCGTGTCAAATTTCCCCAGGAAAATTACACCACGGAAAATTCCCACTGGTATGTTCCACCAAAGAAAATTCTCTCACTGAAAATTCAGCTACAGTCAATTTTCGCTGACGAGTTGAAATCCTGGACGCGACTGTTTGTATTTCACATAGCGCTAATAACTTTGGAAAGGGTACGATATCAACTATTCCTCCTCCAGCTATAGTTAAATAGTAGGACAGACTTGTCTCTTTGACCTTGGTATGGCAAACGGTCTACAAGAAGGAAAACTCATAATTCAAAAGAGCTCTATTCCCGTAAGTCAAGACTACTTTGAGAGCTCCTCCTCCATTTTCTGTTATATAATTGATAAGTTGTCAATAAATTTTGTACGGTCGTGTAGAAATTAAAAACAATGGTAATTCTGCTGTCCGTAGGCCATTTCTACACGCGTGTTGTTCCAACTCGTGTTTTTATAAAGACGTCTAAAGATAAATATCAAGTCTTGTGTTCGTTACTAAAAACAGCAATGGACACAAAGGTGAGAAGTACCAAGAAGGACGATCAGAAGAACAGAGTGAAGCCGGTCCAGATGCCCAGAGAGCCGATAGACAACCTGCAATCAACCAGCTTAGAAGAAGATGCGTGTTATAAGATAATAAAAGAGAAGAAAAGGGCTACACGACATTTCATTCTAAGCAAAAACCACCAATCCAATCTGGTTCTGTCTACATTTTGCGTAAATTAGGGCAGGAGTCCGTCCTGTCCTAATTTACGCTATGTTTTCCTTGCCGATATCTGGAGTAATTCCGGCCAAACTTAGATATTTTTGAGTCGTGTTTCTCGTTTTTATCGGCAAATCGATGTAGATATTTTACAATGCCCCCCCCCACCCCAGCTTTTTATCAGCACATCAATTTAGGTACTTTATAACCCCTTCCCGTTTAAAATAAACGTTGTTTTTTGGGTTTTTTTCGATCGAATTTGTACAAATTTCAATAAACTTAAATTTCAAACACTTACCGTATTGTACAAACTCAATCTAAAAAAAAAACAACACAATTTCAAGGGTTGTAAAATATGTAAATTGGTTTACCGATAAAAAATGGGGGAGGGGCATTGTAAAATATTTAAATGTATTTGCCGATAAAAAGCGGGGAGCACAGCACGATAGATATGCAATAATCCGACTAGGAACCACAAGGTTCCTGGTTCAATACCGACCCTCGCCAACTCAGCGTATGAGTAGCACAGGAATCTGTGCGGTAAAGTAAGGAGCTGAGAGTAATTGTGGCGCTCCACTTCAGACGCAGAAACAATCTCCTTGGTCTAGCGCTAATGAAAAGGTGATAGACTCCCTCGCTGTCTGGTTGATACCGACTTTAGGCGATTTTATTTATTTTTTTTAATTTAAGTTTGATCTGATTTACGCCTAACTCAATCATGGAAAAGTGTAAATTAGGGCAGGGCAATAAATTGTTATTAGGTATTCATCACGCATTCCACATGCGAGTCAGACACAAGGTCCTATTAATGTGGCACCACCCACAAACCAAAGCTCATGGGATGGCTGGCATAAAAAATACGTAGATCCGCTTGGCATTCCCTCTCAAAGGGGCGCTTCAGGCACTGGGTAATAAACCCAGCCCTTTTCCTTTAAATCAACATTTTAAATGTTTATTATATATATGAGAGTTTTATTGTTTGTTTGAAGCATTGTGTGTATATTTCGTTTGTTTATTGAGAAGGCTTATCACAATGCGATAAAAGCGGTAACGAGTATGTTGTTCATTTACCAGTATTTTTTATGTTTCCGTAATATTTCGGGATTAAAATTCCATCTTCGGAAGATTGGGATGGCTGACACAAAAATGCGTGGATCCGCTCAGCATTCTAGGGAGCGCACCAGGCACAGGGCAATAAACCCAGCCCTGTCCCTTTAAATCAAGATTTAAAATGTTTAGTAGCCCTCCAATCCTCTTGACCTTGTGCCAGACTAAGGAAAATAAACAACAATACTTTGATAGAAACAAGCAGGCAAATGTACTTAGTGCTAGCCATTGATTTTTTTCTCTCAACGCCCTCCCCCAACGCCCCCCAACGCCCCCCCAACGCAACACGAAATCATCATATTCACACATATAACATTCTAACTAACGTTGTTAATGTTGCTGTTAAGTTTTAACGGTAAATGTTCGACGCAAAACAGCAGAAACAGCAGAAACAGCAAGGGTCGGTGGCACATACCTCTTCTCCCCTACCCCACCTTGCCATCAACACCCCCACCCCACCCACATCACCCCCACCCCCACACAAGACGTGGCCATTAAAAGAACGCCAGCCAACGGACGTTTCGCCGTCCAGGCGTTTGGACTTCCGGGCTTTTTATAAATTGATATCAAGCCACAAAAAGCCAGAGGAGGCCAGAGAATAGCCTTTGGCGATCGGTCCTCTTTGCTTGTAATTTCTTTCCATAGGTTTTCTAGACACACACACACTCACAATATATATATATATATATATATATATATATATATATATTTCAAACATACACAAGCATACATACACTCACACATATGTATGTGTGTGAGTGTGTGTGTGTGTGCGTGTGTGTGTGTGAGTGAGGGAGAGAAAGAGTGTGTGTGTGTATGTCTGTACACACATATATATATATATATATATATATATATATGGGTGGGTGGGTCTAGTTAGGTGTGGATGTGTGTGCAGCTCAGTACATATGTTTCGATTTCTTTCGAGCTGTGTATATATATTTAACGTATACAAAAATGTGTATGTGAGTGTCTAATCAGCTCAAGTATATCTATCTATCTATCTATCTATCTATATATATATATATATATATATATATATATATATAAAGGAAAAAGTGATTTACCGGTGAATTTGGTCGCGATGGTTAGTAAGTGTGGAATTCAGGGGGTAAGTCAGCGATATAACAAATACAAAGTGCTCAATACTAAGTATAGCAAGTACCCATATTATAATATATATATATATATATATATATATATATATATATATATATATATATATATATATATATTATTAAGAGTGAGAGAGAGAAATAAAGAGTGAGTGAGAGATAGAATTTTCGATATATACGTTAATCGAACAAAGAATCTCTTATGTAATTGTCATTCCACCAACGGATATGAACATACCGTATTTGACGGTATAAAGGACGCACTTTTTTCCCAAAACTTTGGCTCAAAAATTGTCTTATACATCGTAGGTGATGTTTGAGACCTCCCGTAGACCAAGGCTAATCTTCTCTATGATGCTCACTAACCCAGCTTACGCTCAGTACTTTTACCGACCCTAAACTCCATGCATCCTTATTTTAGGTATGTATATATTATATATGGTAATTGCATTTCACTTAGCGCTAATACCCTTGGGAAAGGTATGAATCCTACTCTCCCTCCAGCTATGGATAAATAGTAGGGCAGACTGGGCTCTTTAACCTTGGTTAGGCAACCGGTCTAGGAGAAGGAAAACTCTGAATTCAAACCTGTTGAACCCCGCTTAAGAAATTGACCTTGTGTCACATCCTGCTCGTGCGGAGGCGTTCGTAAATATATATTTTAGGTATGTTTCTGCTTGTGTAATGGACAGCTAGACTGTTTTCAACAATATATGCTTAAATACACTAAAAACCTTTTTTTTCTCCTGAATCTGACCTGCTGAAATGGGGGGGGGGTGCGTCTTATATGCCCGTGCGTCTTATATGCCCGTGCGTCTTATATGCCGTCAAAGACGGCACTTATGCCCAGAGGATGGTTATTTTTGCCAGAATGTGTAGTTCCTGGTTGTTTTTCTTTTTATTCGTTGTTTCAGTGATTATGAATAGACAAATTGTTAGTTTGACGATTTATAGTCGCAAAGGAAATGAATTGTTCGGAATCTGACCCGTGCGTCAAATATGCCGTCAAATACGGTAGTTTTCTTTCATCTAGACTGGTTACCTAGCCAAAGTTAAAGAGCCCAGTCTGCCCTACTATTTACCCATTGCTAGAGTAAAAATAGTTGGATGGATGCCTTTCCAAAGGGCATTAGCGCTATGGGAAATGCAATCAGCACCCATTTCGCGATAACCATTACACAACGAGCGGCTAAGCCGTGAGCTGTTATCACATATGCCAAGTAAATAATCATATGTTTGTTTTTAAAGAAACGTTGGCTAATTGTCTGACAGTGAGGAAGTCTATCCCCTTTTCGCCACCCCTAGTTCAGGGAGATTGTTTTCTTTTGCTGAGGTGGAACGCTACACCTACCACCAGCCCCCAACTTGGGTGACATTAGTTGAACTTTCACCGTTTAGCGTAAGGCTTTTACTCGCCTGTTGTTTACAGGCTTGAGTTCTCTGGTGATTGTAAAAACGTATGTATCAATAAGTAAGTAAGTATGTATCATATAATTGTTCGCTCCTGTCTGATTATTCCCTACAGCCGTTAGGGTAATGAGATTGACGGACGAATATTCTGTCGGGTTTCGCTCCTGGTTAGAGGTAGCTGTTAAAAAAATCGAGTCGCATTGATGAGACGTAGACGTCGAAACACGTGTCTGTGAATGACTGGTATATATATATATATATATATATATATATATATATACGTGTATGGAGAAAGGTAAACAAACATGGGATGTAGTAGAAAATGGATGTTTATTGTAGGTAGTGATGTCGACGTTGTAACGTTTCGATCTGGTAGACCTTCTTCAGGGCGTAGGATTGAGTTCTTGCTTCGATGGTGAATATTTAGGAGGTCGTGAATAAGGCGAGGGATGGTCAGTTGTTGGTGTTAGTAGAGGTTGGTTTCTATCTTATTTCACCCATATATATATATATATATATATATATAAAGTAATCTGCAGACGCGCGTTCCGGGGTTTACCCCTCATCAGTGCAGCTAGACTTATTTTTTCAGCAGCTACCTCTGGTCGGGATCGAGACCCGAACGAACTTTCGCTCGTCAAGTCTCTTACCGATGAGTCCACAAGCAGCTGCCTAGAATAGAAGGCAGAATAATCGCTATATTTCCTAAACCGGAAATACTGAATATTTCTTTGGTGTTCTATGACTTTACGCCAACGTTATAGAATTTTTCGAATTCCATCTTGATAAAACAAGCACTTGCCTCGACACAATCAAACTGTCAATGAAGTTTTCTAGATCGAAGATATCTCTTCTTCTTCTTCTTCTTCTTCTTCTTCTTCAAATGTTTTGCTAGATAAGTACTAATGCTGCTTTGA
>CM042167.1:38877238-38879738 GCA_023376005.1 Doryteuthis pealeii
GCTGTTGTAGTAGAATAACCGACTGCACCTCTGCAGAGCTGAAAAATCCTCCTCAATGGGACTACCTATGGGCCGTGGTTAATGACTCGTGATGCTTATGGACAGAATCCTACTGGCTAAGCAGTTCACTTTGGTCCTTACTTACTGTTAGACGAGCAGTCGGAGAGGCAACTGCCGATCAATCAATCAATCAACATTTATCGATTATTTAATGCAAAAGACATCCTTGTAGAAGAACAGTAGTGGCATTATTCAACCCACAGCGGGGAGGATGAAGGGACATACTTTTCCCCAGGGTATTAATCTGAAATGGCCGGTTTAGCTCAGTCGGTAGAGCATCTTGCTCGGAACCACAGTTCCGTGTTCAATACCGGCCCTCGCCAACTCAGCGCATGCGTAGCACAGGATCTGTAAGGTAAAGTGGGAAGATGATAGTAGGTGTGGCGCTCCACCTCATATGCAACAAAATCTCCTTGGTCTAGCACTAGTTAAAGGGGATTGGCTCCCTCGCTGGCTAGCTGATACCAACAATAAGCAACTCTGTCAACTTTTTACCTTACGAAAGTGAATAGGGGGACTGGAGTTCAAACACGCTTACAGGCAGGTTAGTCACTACACCACGGAGACATCCCCTTGTGGTTTTTTATACTGGTTCCTTCTGATGATGTGTTTCTAGAGCAACAAGGTTTCTATTAATCTTCAAAAACTGGTGCGAAGATTTCCATACGGAGTTTGGCATCCGTCCGTCTACTAGAGACGATGGCGTGGTGTCAAAAAACGTGGAACCAGTACCCTGAGCAGGTTGATATAGAGAGGATGAACAGTCGTAATTTTTCAGGATGATTTTAAATTAAGCCCTCCCCTTTAAAATAAGCCCTAGTTGAGAGCAATAACATTCCAGAGGATGATGATATGATTATTTTTAATGAATTGTCGTTAATGAGTTTTTGAATAAAAGAACACGTTAATCTGTACATATATAAAGGGTAGTTGTGTGCATATGTATGTCCGGAGGAAACTTCAAAAATAAAACAATTAACGACAAAGTAAATATATATACCCATTAAATATTACCAGGGCTTGGTTTTTGAGCAAAAATAATGAAGATTTTATTTATATTCGTGAGAATAATTAAAAAAGAAATTTAAATGATAACAGCATGGACAGTTTTGCATTTAGTATTTTAAATAGGGGACATTAATTTTCTTTTTCAGATTGTCTTTTTTACATATGGATTTTAATGGGGTATCCTGTGAGGATCCATCTCGCGATTCAACAATAATGGATCTGTGAGAGTACTTTTTTTACCCCTACCCCTCTACCCAGGCAACGCCGGGTAGCCGCTTCTAGTGGTAAATAAATATAGATCATTTTTCGTAATATCTCTTTATTTAGAAATTTCGTAATGTCGTTTTTTGATATATGAAGAATAAGACATCCCGCCGAAAATAAGCCCTAGTGTTATATTTTGGAGTGAAAATTAATATAAAGCCTGTTTTATTTTCGGGGAAACACGATATGAATGTTTCCTGTCTTGAGAAACATATTTATTTTCTTGTCTGTTAACAGAAATTGTCAGAATATCGAATCTGTTGTATTCTGTACTTTTGAACGTGATAGTAAAAAGATAATTTTTAAAAACTATATGATTTTATTATAAAAATAGTTGTCATTTTGATAATAAACATGACAGTGAATCAGTAGACATTGTAAACCGCATTGTAAACCGTTCTTTAAAAGTAAAATAACCAGATAACACCTCGGAGGAGGAGGAGGAGGAAGAACAAGAACAAGAACAAGAAGAACAAGAACAAGAACAAGAAAAACAAGAACAAGAACAAGAACTGAAGAACAAGAAGATAAACTGAAGGGCAAAGAAGAAGAAGAAGAAGAAGAAGAAGAAGAAGAAGAAGAAGAAGAAGAAGAAGAAGAAGAAAGGGAGAAGGGAAATGTGCGATGGTTGTCAACATTGAAAAAAAAACAACCATCAGCGGAAGATACTGGTATAGTGGTATTGTGAGATATCATGGAGTCCGCCTAGGTTATTGATGATAGAGACACCCTGGATTTATGGGCTAAGTTAATTTCGTTTGTACTGATGTCTTGTCCGCAATAAAGGTGGTTCTTTCTTCTTCTTCTTCTTCTTCTAGGCTGGTAAGCTAAAATGAAATTTAAGAAACGAAAAAAGAACAAGAAAGAAAAGAGACAAAGGCAAGAGGTAGTTTTGTGACTTATGCTTTATTGAGTGGGGCATAGTCAACTGTAGCAAGGGGACATGCCCCTGGTCAGGAAAACGACTGCACTCAGTTGCGGCCTAAATTCAAAGTGGCCGAGGTATCATTTTTGGGGTAGAGAGTCAGTCCTTTTTGTCGGACATGCGCAGAAGGGTTCTTCCGGTCAAGGCCCCATGAAAGTTTGTTGTTTTTTTAAATTTTATTCTTATTTTATTTTTATTTTCGTATTTTTTTAATCCCCACAGATTCTTGCCTAATTCTGAGGA
>CM042167.1:38884738-38887238 GCA_023376005.1 Doryteuthis pealeii
AAGGGGTGTTAAGAAAAATAACTGTCGCTTCAGTTTTGTACAATGATTGAGATTTCACTTAACAGGGCTTCAAAGTTTTGTTTTACGGCATATCAACACCTTTCGGGTCATTTAAAGCCGAATCAAATCATTTTGATATTTTTTTACAGTATCTGCTGTTGCTTAAATGGTCACCCATCTAAATACTGAATAGGCTAATTGTTGCTTAACTTCGCTGATCTAGCGGGCCTTTTTCACTGTCTTGAGAGCCATATGTTACTCGGTTTCCGGTGACACGTTTGAGAGCCATATGAGGCTCTCAAAATGCATTTGAAATAAAGGATAACATCTTGTGAAAACGTGTGAGTAGGCACCCCTAATTTGCCTTGAACAATGAAAGGATGAAGATTATTTGCTACATTTTTGGGGGGCGATTAGCAAGGACGAACTCACAAGTGTAATCCGACCAGCAAAAATTTACATTGATCAGTTCTTGGTGTTTTCTATGACACGTTTGAGAGCCATATGAGGCTCTCAAAACATTGGGAAAATCTATTCAGCAATAACTACACAAAAATGTAAATATCAATGTACATTGAATGCGATTCCCAAACATCAATGCATTAAATATCCCTTGATGGGTTGACATACCGTTAAGACCAATAAAATCTTTTAAAAAAGGATAAAAATAAAAACAATAAGTCAATTAATTTTGATGTTTCGGGCTGTTATCCTCATCTTTACTGTGGAATGTATAAGTAAAAAAGTAAAATCGTTTGGGTGGCCTAAAGTCGGTATCAGCCAAACAGCGAGAGAGTCTATCATACTTTTTACTAGCACTAGATCAAGGATATTGTTTTTGGCGTCTGGGACAGAGCGCCACACCTACCATCAGCTCCTTATTTTACTGCACAGATACCTGTGCTACTCATAAGCTGAGTTGGCGAGGACCGGTATCGAACCCAGAACCTTGCGTTTCCTAGTCGAACGCTCTATCGACTGAGCTAAAAAAAAAAAAAAAAGACGAGGACAACAGTCCGAAACTCCAAAATTATTTACATCTAGCCTCATTTCAAAAATATAAACAAATAAAAAATCAATTCTTACTAAAAATTTAATAAGCTTTCATAAAATGACATAGAGTGATAAAAAAAATAAATAAATAGACAAATAAACAAATAAATGAGAAATGGAGAAAAAGAAGATTATGTTACGCCAATCTTTCGAATATGTACTTACCTGTCTTGAAAATCAGCATTCTAAAATCCAAAGTGTTAATCCTAGGATCGAACTCGCAGACAAATGACACTAGTAAGAAAGAGCATAGTTATTTTAACCATGGGATAGGCCACAATAGAAATCCTTTTTCTTTCCAAAAACAAAATTCTCATACCAGGTCACCCAGCACTTAACTAGTCGCGAAGACTTGGCCTTCGCGTCTGCCCGCCTTCTAAATTACTCATCCCACAGACTCGCACGCAACATGTTCCACCCACAACAGACTTAAAATACCCCTTTTCTCTAGAATTCTTTTTTTTTATCACAGTTCTCGAATTTCATTTTTTTTTCTTCTCTCTCCATTCATCAAGCCCCCCAAAAAATGTTTTTATTGAGCCTTTTCACTTTTGCCGCTGAATTTTCAACAGGAAATGCTCGACTTTGTTTTCTGGCAGAAACACTTGCTACTTGACGGAAGTTGTCTGCGAAATAGAATTCTATGACTAAAACTTTTACATGTATAAATTTGTTGCTAGGTCGAATGTGAGACCGAATTACACGGCTAAAAATCTTACTTTACTAAATCTGCTGGTAAGTTGCCTGTGAGACCGAATAACACGTTTAAAAAGTTTTACTTGCCCGTGAGACCGAATACGCGGTTTAAAGTCTTCCTTGTCTAAATTTGTAGCTATGTTGTCTCTAAGACCGAATTATACGGTCAAAAGTCTTACTTGTCTAAATTGGTGGCTATGTTGTCTGTAAGACCGAATTACATGGTCAAAAGTCTTACTTGTCCAAATTGTGCCTATGTCGTCTGTAAGACCGAATTACACAGTTCAAAGGTTTACTTGCCTAAACTTGTGGCTGTATTGTCCGTGAGACCGAATTACACGGTCCAAAGGTTTACTTGTCTAAATTTGTGGCTATGTTGTCTGTAAGACCGAATTACTAAATCAAAAGACTTACGTGTCTAAATGTGTGGCTGTGTTGTCTGTAAGACTGAATTATACGGTCAAAAGTCTTACTTGTTCAAATGTGTGGCTATGTTATCTGCGGGGCCGATTAAAGGTCTAACTTGTCTAAATTTGTTGCTAAGCTACCTGGAAGATCTAAAAACACGGTTAGAAGGATTTTATTGTCTAAATTTACTATTAAGTTGCCTGAGAGACCTATTTATACAGTTAAAAGTTTTATTTCTCTAAATTTCTTGTTAAGTTGCCTATGAAACCGAATTACGTGATTAAAAGTTCTTATTTATTTATGTTAAGAATCTAAATTAATTATAATTGCTATCTTAACATGA
>CM042167.1:38892238-38907238 GCA_023376005.1 Doryteuthis pealeii
TCTCTCTCTCTCTCTCTCTCTCTCTCTCTCTCTCTCTCTCTCTCTCTCTCAGCCTTTATCCATGTGGATTTAATTCTCTCTTCTTCTTCTCTCTGTCTGTCTGTCTGCACTCTTCTTTTTCCTCTTTCTTCCTTCCTATGTTTATATCTGTGTAACTCTTTTTCTCTGTCGTTATAATAAAAAGGGAATGGTCCATTATTTAGCTGAGATAATGACACTCATAAGAAATAAGAATTCGGTATAACAAATAATATAATATATCAATATTTTTGCATTTCATCTTTTTTTTCTCAATTTAACAGAGGTGCAAGATTTTGGTCGTACGACGTTAACATCTTGCAACACTATATTAACGATAATTTTTTATATATTTAAATTTATTAAAATAATTAAATTTATTTATCATTTGATTTTATTTAATTTTAATTTTATAAATTACATAATAAATATTTATATTATTACATTTAATAATATCTTTATAACATTTTTTAAATTTTACAATTATACTTTAATTAATCAAATAAACACATTATATTGTTAAACAATTTATAACTTTCAAATAAATTACTTTTTAATTTAAATTAATTTCCACTCATCAAGTCCTATCTCATATTCACAAGTACGGTTTCTAATCACTTATATATATTTTCAATTAATTATTCCTATATAATGAAATTATTTGTACACAGCTATAAAGTAATTATAATTTCTATTTAATAAAGTCATTTGTGTTTTATAATTTAATAAGTAAGTAACATTACCTTCAAGTAATTATTTTAATTACAAATTTTTCACTACACATAAATACTTGAACCGGAGATGGTTTTAAAGGTTTTTTGTTAAACATTAGTTCTTCAATATACTTATAGTTAGGGGCCATATTACCTTTAGGCACCCCTTTTGATCTCGATTAAGAAAGGACATATTTTTCATTTACACCATCAATATCCGGTTGTTTGTTAAGGGTTAGGGTTAGGGGTTAGAGTTGGGATTAGTTTAGGGTTAGGGGTTAGTTTTATAATTTTTTTAAATCTAAAAATCGTCTGTTAAAACAACCGGATATTGACGGTGTAAATGAAAAACATGTCCTTTCTTAATCGAGATCAAAAAAGTGTGCCTAAAGGTAATATGGTCTCTATTTTTAATACAAATAATTTGTAAACGGTTATATGGTATAATTATTTTCAAACAGAAAAGAATTAACAGATACTACCACTCCGGGTCAGAATAGAACTGAAAGTAATGGAAATTAAGGTGTACCCCACACTACCCAGAGCTCTGGAATTGGCGCCTCACCATCAGATACAGTTCAGTATCATACTCAGGACACCACATTTGAGGGAGGGCGTGCCAACCAATCACGAGTACCAATCACTTTCTTTAAAATAACGTCACATTTTAAAAAGAACTTTCTCTTCTCCCGTTTCACAAAAAATCAGCGTATTCTAAAAACCCTCCCACAGGGCAGGGTTTTTAAAGCAAAACATTGTTCCTAACCCTTTCCATTATCTAGTGTAGTGGTTCCCAAACCTTTTTGTATGGCAACACACCAATGAGATAACACCCATAAAAGGAATACATTCTATAGAACCAAGAATGAAAGAATGCGAAAATATTTATTATTCATAGTTATTTATTTCTATTACATTAGCAAGATTGGTATTTTCAATGCAATTACATGTTTTAACTCGAAAATAACATGGAAACTGTTTTTATTAACAGCTATTTTCATTTCAAATAATGCGCAAGTACAATTTCATCGCTGGAATTTTTGTTGGTTAAATAGAATTTTACCAAGTTTAACTAGTTTGAATAAAAGTAAATGTAGTGGTACAACACTAGACACTACCTATAAGATCTATTTTGTGCATTAAGATAGGCTCTACTGAAACAGTGAGCAATGGTCTTGCATTGAATTCTGTGTACAGATATGGTCTTCGGTTCTAATCCGCACCGAGGCGTTTTTCATATCGCCCTACATTGTTACAGTGAAGTTTTTCCTACTATATTGCAGTTTCTCTTACATCAATATATATAATATATAGGCCAGACTTTATTGAAATAATATTTTCGTTTATACCTTAGATATTGAATACTTTCCCGCGACACACCTAATGACATCTCGTGACACATCAGTGTGTCGCGACACATAGATTGGGAACCACTGATCTAGTGATTCAAAAATTAGAAAAATAATTACTCATACATAGGTTTTTATTTTGTGGGGAGAGGAGACGCAATACACAACCAATAATCCAACCCTTGTATAACAGTCAAGGACACTGCAGTCGGGGCGCCGGTCACTGCTGCCCGAAAGACGAGAACTGGCTTCTTACACTACCGGGTGGCATCATACAGACACCCTCCACTGAGGAGAGACAAGCAAGACGGACCAACAGGGCCACGCATACTACTAACAACCCAACTCTTGTATAACAGTCGACGACACTGCAGCTGGGTCCACATGGGCGCCGGTCGCTACTGACCCGAGAGATGACGACGGGCTTCTAACACCACTGCGTTGGTGCCACACAGGTACCTCCTACTGAGGAGGATCCTGTAATAGACGGACCAGCAGGTCCTAGTACACTACCAACAATCCAACCCTTGTATAACAGTCAACGATGCAGAAGCCGGGTCCTGGATGAGCGCCGGCTACTGCTGCTGACCCGAGAGTCAAGGACTGGCTTCTGACACCGTTAGAGTGGCGTCACATGGAAACCCACCAACACATTATCGACAATCCAACATCTGTATAACAGTCAACAACACCGCAGTAGAAGGTGACTGTGTAACGTCATCCCCCGTGGAGTTAGAAGCCAATCCTCTCCCGGGGCAGCAGCGGACGGTGCCTATCCGGGGCCCCGGCTACAGTTTCGTTGACTGCTATACAAGGGTTGGATTGTTGGTAGTATGCAGGGTCCTGCTGGTCAACCCGAGAGACGAAAACTGGCTTCTGACACCACTGGGATGGCGTTACGCAGGCACCTTTCACCGATGAGGATCACGCGACAGACGTGCTTAAAGATTGAACTTCCAAATTCGACCTTTACACAAATATATACGTTGTGCATTCATCATCATCATGTTACGTCAGAAGCATGGATATCCATAATAATCTCTCGCCAACCGTCCCTATCATTCATTGTCCCCAGGACGTCCTCTGCACAGCATCCAATATCAGCACAAAGCTGGTCTATATAGGTCTTTGCTGGATGTCCCTCACTGGCTGGTTCCATATGCTGGTTTTCCATAGGAGAACGTCGCTTATTAGTTCGTTCTTGTTCCTCCGGCAGTCGCGGTAGTTATCACTGATGGCTAAGACTGTGGGCTTCTGTCTCGCGCCAGACACTAAAGTAAGTGTCTCTGAAATAAAAGCCGAAAACGAACGCCATGTTATGCATATTTATTTTCGCTGTTTGGCCGAACACATGCCTCTCCCCCCGCCCCCCCCCCACGCGCAACCCTCCCCTGCTGAGCCGCTTGACATTAGGGTTTGGTATTACAGGTATTGTTTCTAGGAGTGGCTGTTAATGTCCATTGGCCAGTTGTTAATCGCCAGGGTTCCCGCTAGATCAAATGTCACTCGAGATGCGAGATCACCCGTCGAGCGGGACATAAAATGAGCGGGACTATTTCCTATTTACTTGACACGGACTGAGTTGAAGTCCATTATCACCACTATCATCATCATCTCCATCATCATCACTATTATCCTCCTCCTCCCCCTCCTCCTCCTCATTATTATTATTATTATTATTATTATTATTATTATTATTATTATTATTATTATCTGACGTGTGGGAAGTTATGAATGAACGTTGAATTGATTTCTCAAAGATTGGCCTTCAATTCTTTCTTTTCTGTCTTTCTTCCTATTTATTGTCCTTTAAGTACCTTCTATGCTCTCTCTCTCTCTCTCTCTCTCTCTCTCTCTCTCTCTCTCTCTCTCTCTCTCTCTCTCTGGCCCAGTCTCTGTTTCTCTCTCTTATTTTTTCTTTTTTCAACCTCACATTCTCTCGTGTCTTTCTCTTTCTCTCTCTTTCTCGCTTTCTTTCTCTTTCTCTCTTTTCCCCTCTCCCTTTCTTTCCCCATTCTCTCTCTCTCTCTCTTTATCCCTCTCCTCTCTCTCTCTCTCTCTCTCTCTCTCTCTCTCTCTCTCTTTCTCTCTTTGTCTCTTCTATTTTTCTGCTTTATCCCCTCACTTTCTCCCTTCCTTTCATTTTTCCTCTCCTTCTCTCCCCTCTCTCTCTTTCTCTCTCTCTCTCTCTCTCTCCTTCTCTCTCTCTCTCTTAATTTCTGTCTCATTCTCTCACTTCCCTTTCTCTCTCATTATTCATTCTCTCTTTCTCACATCATACCTTTTCTCTTTCTCTCTCTTTTCTTTTTCTTTATATTTCTGATTTTTTTCTCTGCCTTTTTTCTCCTCTCTCTCTCTCTTAATTTATTTCTCTCTCTCTCTCTCTCTCTCTCTCTCTCTCTCTCTCTCTCTCTCTCTCTCTCTCTCTCTCTCTCTCTTCCAGTTCTCCCTCACTCTTTTTTATTCTCTTTTTCTCACATTGTCTCTTCTTTTTCTTTTATTCATTTCTTTTTTTCTGTTTTTCTCTCTTTCTTTCTCTCTCTCTCTCTCTCTATCTCTCTCTCTCTCTCTCTCTTAGTTTTCTCCATCTTTTTGATTTCCCTATCCTTGTATCTCTTACTCTCTTTCTCTCTATTTTCACTCTCTCTATTTCTTTCTTTTGTTCCATATTTTTCTCTTTTTATCCTTTTCTATTTCGAATTGTCTTCATTTCTCTCTTTCTTAGAACGTATTTCTCTCTCTTTCTCTCTCTTTCTATGTATTCCCCTCTTCCTCCCCACCACTTCGGTATCTTACACTTTCTTTTATTTTCTATTCATTATCTTAGTCTTTCTCTCTCTTTCCCTTTTTCCAACTTTATTTTTGTCTCTCTCTCTATCTATCTATCTATCTATCTCTTCCTTTGTTCTTCTCTCTCTCTCCCCCTCTCTCTCTCCTTCACTCTCTTTCTCTTCTTCTCTTTTCTCTCTCTCTCTCTCTCTCTCTCTCTCTCCTCTCTCTCTCTCTCTCTCTCCATTCTCCATATTTCTCTCTTCCATTCTTCACCTTGCTCTATTTATCTCTCTCTCTCTCTCTCTCTCTCTCTCTCTCTCTCTCTCTCTCTCTCTCTCTCTCTCTTATCGATCCTTGTATTGATTTACATTAACGTTAGCCCTGTACTGCACAAAGGCTTAAGTGTGGATTACTTAACGAGAATCGAACTCACTACCATCTTGCTAACCACTACTCCACGGCGACGCATCTATCAATATTTACAGTTTTATCTAGACAGACACAAGGCCACAAGTCAAGTGCCATTTTTAGAGTCTCATCCTAATATCACTTCAATTCTATTAGACTAGAAGCGGCTACCCAGCATCGCCTTGGTAGAGAGGAGCAAAAAACCCTGGTGTATTGGTTTGTTTACTTTTGAGATTTACAAATGCTGGACGTTCTTAAATAGAATTTCAATGCTATTTCTATGTATATTTTGATTTTTGAATATTTTCGAAATATGAATCAAATCTTCATAATTTTTGCACAAAAAGCATGAACTGATGATATTTAATGTGTATACATATTTACTTTGTCGTTAATTGTTTTATTTTCGTAATTTCATCCGGACATACATACATACATCAACTGTCCTTATATATGTATAAATAAGCTCAAAAGTTTCCAGTGTAAAGCTGTTTTCAGTTACATATTCAGTTTGTTTAGGGTGTACTAATAGTGTAATGGTTATCGTCGTTTTGGTTTGGGTTTTATAAATACATTTTTCTATTTAACCCATAGATGGGACCTTAACAGGCACTACCACTCCGGGCAAGAGTGAACCAGTGAATAATGGTGATGAAGGGGTGCTTCACATTCCCCAAACCTCCAAAACTGGAACCTCACCATCAGAGAGAGTTTAACGTCATTCACATGACATGTAGACCCTCAGCCACCACCTTCTAGCACCCATATGATAAAAAGGGTTGGGGCTTGCCATAAGGGCAATAGGGTTGGGGCAATCATATAGGCGCTAGGAGCTTGACGTGACCAGCCGATTGATCGACGGGGGTCCTCTCCGACCGCTCGTCTAGCCTAAGTAAGGTTCTAAGTGGAGTGTTGCATGTCATGTACTGCTCATCCACCAAGACTCCATCCTTAAGAATCACGGGGCGCCGGGCACGGCCAACAGCTGGTCCCATTTGGGGGAGTCTTACCCCTCTGCAGAGGTGCAGTCGGTGCATTCTAACGTCCCAGTCGACAGGGCGGGTTTATCATCGTCGGAATGGGATACGGCGAATTGACTTCAAACTGAGGATGGTGACTTGGGGGATCGATATTCCTCAAAGTGTCCTGAAATAGATTATTATGCTTTTACTCAAAATCTTGTGTGTGTGTGTGTGTGTGTGGTGTGTGTGTGTGTGTGTGTTTTGACCATTTTAACTTCAAATATCAAACATTTTACCTAGAAGAAGGCCGTTTTTCTTTGTATACTTTTTACATCTTTTATAATTTTCTATTATCATCATTTTATCTCATATTTAAAATAATAATAAATAGAATACAATGTGTACATGAACAAACTCCTGGCCGAAACACGTGTTGGTAATTCATTAAATTTATTTTATCCATTAAACATTTTCTTTCCTTTGTTTATATATATATATATATATATATATATATATATATATATATATATATATATATTACTCCCTCGCTGTCTGGCCACCCCAACGACTTTACTTACTTCACTAATATATATATATAAGTTGTCGGATGGCTTAAAGTCGGTATCAGCCAGACAGCGAGGGGATCTATCCCCTTTTAACTAGCGTTAGACCAAGGAGATTGTTTTGGTATCTGAGGTGGAGCACCAGACCTATCATCAACTCCTCTCTCTCTCTTCTCTCTCTCTCTTTCTCTCTCCCCCTCTCCCCACTCTCTCTCTCTCTCTCTCTATCTCTCTCTCTTCTATATATATATATATATATATATATATATATATATAGTATAAAGTACAAACCAGTGGCCTTGTGAGGCTAACAGGTACCAGTGATGAGCTCTTTATTGCTTCACTTTCAGAACAACTCGGTATAGGAAGATTTTTAGCCAGACTCCTCCCTACAGCGATGGGATATTCTAGTCACGCTTCGGCATCGCACATTTGGCTCTACACAATGTTTCTTAATAATATTTATTCTTTCGGTGTGACGCTTTTCTAATGAGGTGCAGCCTTGTGCAACCGTTGGCAATGTTGTTGTTTTTGTTGGGGTTTTTTTTTCGGTGCATACGGCATTAGTAGCAGGTGCGTCCGCCTGAGGGTGTTCCAGAACAAAGATAGTCGGTTTACTTTAACTTGTAAATTGCGCAGAGACCTCGTCGTCGTCCAGGTGCGCAAAAGAAAATCACGGAATGCAATAAAAACAGTCCATTTGGTTTTAAATTCTCTTTCTTTTCTTCTTTCATTGTTTTTTTTTTTTTTTTTTTTTTTTTTTCAAAGTATCATCATCTTTCCTTGCTCGATTTAGGGCGTAATGTGGCCTGATTCACGGCACGGTTTAGAACTTTAGACATGAGAAAATATTCACCAGTTCCTACCAGTAAACTCGAGAGACAATGTATTATTATACTAAAGATGGATAAATCGATGATTTTTTTCTTATTTAGTTTAAATGACACAAAATACATCCCAAAATATTCCTTAGTTTTGGAATTATTATGTTTTAAAACAAATTCCATTTTATTTGGTTCTAATTAGTCGTAATTTGCAATTAAGTAAAAAGTTACCCGTCTCTTAACTCACATTCTGTCTGTCACTTCCCCTCACTGTATATATATATATATATATATATATATAATATATATATATATATCATGGATTTAATATCTCGTTATTCATGCTTACTGCAATCATCAGACGAGACGGTCAAAATGTTAAGATTTTTTTACCGTCTCGTCTGATGATTGTAGTGAGCATGGAACTTTAGTAACGGGATATTAAATCCATAATATATAATATGATTGTAAACCTGCTCTGCTATTTTAGCATTGAGTACCTTTATACGCCAATACTTTGCTCATTTATTCTCTATTCATTCTATATATATATATATATATTATATATATATATATATATATATATATTATTTTAAACCAAAAATCCAGAGAGGAAATCTTCCTTACGACACAAGAGTTTTATTCAAAAAACCTGTCGCAGTTTGAGAGCTCAATGTGTGCTCTTAATGTTAGAGTCACAGAGCAAATATATGAGTAAAGAAATAACAAAAGACTTAGAGATTTAATCTCTAAGTTTTGTTATTTCTTTACTTATATATATATATATATATATATATATATATATATATATATGTGTGTGTGTGTGTGTGTGTGTGTGTGTGTGTGTTAATGTATGAGTAGTAGCTTACCGGTGGGTGCGAGTACGATCGTTCGTCTATAAAAGATAAGTCCCATTCCAACGGGCATGAATTATACCAACTGAGATTAATCGAAAACTCGATTAATTCAACGGATATAACCCTGAGGAATCAGACGATGAAACTCGAGTAGGTTACTTTTATCCATTATATAAATATATATATATATATATATATATATATATATTGATTAACCCCTCTATCTCCACCTATGGGTAAATAGTAGGACAGACTGGTTCCTTTAACCGTGGCTTGGTAACCAGTCTAGGAAAAATAAAACTCTAAATTCAAACCTGTTAAACGCCGCTCTAGAAATTGACTTTGTCACATCCTGCTCGTTCGGAGGGGTTGGTAAATATATAATACCACATCTAAGCTTATTAAATAACTACAGGCTTTTACGTATGTTCTGCCTGTACATGTAATCATTGACATATTTGTTTAATAGGTACGGTCGTTGATATGACGGCTTCCCTTGAACTGGCATAGATTAAATATCAAATAGATTGAAGATGAAGGTAATTTTCGAGAACAAAACGCCGTTAAAAAATACATTAATTCGAAATCAGATACGTAGCTACACCGGAAGTGCCTTTAAGGAATCTCGACGTTATATTTGATAAATGGAATCACTTGCTTGTAAGACGCCCTTTCAAGACGTAACTTTCAAGTACATCAATCTCTTATAGAAAAAGATAATAAAGTGTGTAGTTTCCAAAGTTTTGTTACTTCATTTTAATGTCCGTTATCATCTTGCAACACCCTTTGGCTAAAAATGTGACCGTCCATCAGGACAAATATACTAGCTGGTCATCTATATATTAATACACGTGTTCCTTAAAAGTATGTCCGTTGTCATCTTGCAACACCCTCTGGTAAAGAATGAGACCGTCCAAAAGTACATCGCTCTATGAATACAGGATTACGTTATTGTCTGGGCTACGGTTTAGCTCAGTCGGTAGAAATCTGCCTAGGAACCACAAGGCTCCTGGTTCGATACCGGGCCTCGCCAACTCAGCGTATGAGTAGCACAGGGATCTGTGCTGCGGTAAAGTAAGGAGCTGATGGTAGGTGTGGCGCTCCACCCCAGACGCAAAAACAATCTCCTTGGTCTAATGCAAGCGGAAAGGGGATAGAGCTCAGTCGGTAGAACGTCCGCCTAGGAATCACAAGGCTCCTGGTTCGATACCGGGCCTCGCCAACTCAGCGTATGAGTAGCACAGGGATCTGTGCGGTAAAGTAAGGAGTTGATGGTAGGTGTGGCGCTCCACCTCAGACGCAAAAAAAACAATCTCCTTGGTCTAATGCAAGCGGAAAGGGGATAGACTCTCTCACTATCTGACAGATACCGACTTTAGGCCAGCCAGACGACTTTACGTTTTTACTTACTTATATCATGCATTCTATCTATCTATTTCTGTCTATCTGTCTGTCTATCTATCTATCTATCTATCTATCTCTATCTCTATGTATTTATTTCTATCTGTCTATCTATCTATCTATATTAGTGTATTTATTTCGTTCGTTCGTTCTTTCTGTCAATCTTAGTCTTTTCATATCTATCTCAATCCATTCATATCTATTCTTATCTATCAGTCTTGATGCATTCATATCTATTATACCTATCTCTATATATATTTATCTATATCAGTGTATTTATTTCTATCTGTTTATCAATCTCAGGCTATGGTTATCTATTCATATCTATCTACCTATCTATCTATTTCAGTCTGTACATGTTTATCTATTGATGCATCTATCTATTTATCTAAGTCAGTCTATATCTCTCTCTCTATCTGCACTTACAATATTTGCCGGCATATAAGACGCATATTAAGCATCAAAATACCTATGTGACAATATCATACAGTGTCCTATTCGCTGGTATCATGACTTAGAGGTTATTTATTGAAGTTTGAAATCGACAGCTACTGAGCTTGGAGGGAGGGGGTCACTGATTCTACCGGCCTATGAGTTCGGTAAGATGGAACTGTCGTTAAGAAATGAATAAGAAATAAAATATGCGCATATAAAAATGTATCTAGGTTGTTCTTATCTCTACATACAAAAGCTGGTCATTCCATGTCAAAACACCAGCAAAAAGTTGAAATCTGCACCCACCGACACCGAATTACCTGAAATTTGGCACAAATGTTCCCCTTCATGAGTTAGGAAAGTGTACCAAATTATTTTGTCTTAAACCTTACCGTTCCGATTTTAGAGGGGGGTATAATTTTCCTATTTTGCCTTAAAATTAAGGCCGTGCGGTGTCGCAAAATTTCAGTGTATTTTTTTTTTTAAAAAATTTAAAAATACTTTCTTACATTCAATATTTCTGAAATTTGGTATGTAAGGCAAATAAGGACTGTAGAATCCAAATATCCAACTATTTTAACCCTATACCTGGTGAATTGACATGGAATGACCCAGCTAAGAAATGTTGAAGCCGAGAGCAACGAACGGGACGAAACGAACAACTCAACAGAATGGTGGAGACGCGACAGACAGACAGATAGATACACACATACACACATGCGCACGCACACACACACAACACACACGCACACACACATACACACACACGTACACGTACACATACACATACACACACACACACGCACACATGGGCAACAAGAACAAGTGTTACATAATTGATGGGTAGCCTGTTACTTATGTACAGTAGCGTGGATTTTAAAATAACAGTTAGTGGAAAGATACAGGAGGAATGATTGACATCCCTTACCCTGTGTTGACCTACACATACGTTGGCAGTTGGAAAATGCGAACGTGGGAAGTTGGCTAAGAGAAAATCAGACTTAATAATGACGTCGCTCGTTCAACTGGCCAAGTTCTCACACGCGTAATTGGAATCTTGATCTTAAGAAAATATATATATATTTATAATATATAAATAATAATTTATTCAACAATATAAAGCCGATCTAAATAAACGTCTTATACATTGACAAGGTTAATTTCGCAGGGAATGTATAACTATGCCTGTGAAGAACGTTAGTATACAAAGAACAAACAAACGCGAGGTCTTGTCAGACAGACGATACATGCATGAAGCAAGAAGTAATGACTAAGAATACCTCAGACAGATGCCGAATGCCAGCGAACTAAGAAGATATCGGCCCAGAGATTAAAGAAATACAAGATGGAAGACAGCAATTTAAAAAATCTATTAATGGAGATTCGGTCTCAATTTGTCTGTAACCAACACTACCTCATTTATTACGTCACATTATCCAAAATCGTCAATATATAGAATAAAGAACAAAACTCAAAATTCGAATATGCAGACTTATTGTTTTTTTAATAAGTTTTAATAAATACATGTCCGGTATCGTATACTTATATATAGTTTATTTTATTCTAATATATATTTAAAGTTGTCTAATGTATACGAGAAAAGTATCTACAAACAAGAAATAGTCATTTTTTCAGTATCAAGAGGTTAACTAAAAAGTTTACAAATAATAAAATGCTGACGGTTTTGTGGATCTTTGTGTAAAATATTCAAAATAATTATTTAATTAATAATCAAAAGATACACACATTATATCATTTGAGGCGGACAGAAGTAAGTTTCCATTTCAAATTGTTTTATTTTTTACTTCTTTGATAAATTGGATGATTGTGCTTACTTATGATAGAAACTCTCTGACAAACTCTCTCTTTTCTTTAATTCCCCTCCTCCGGAAAAAAATCTGGTTATTTCCTAGTTGAGTAACATGAGTGACCCAGAAAAAACAGAACCCAAATTATTTATTTATTTTCCCATTAAACTAACCCCTAACCCTAACCCTAACTCTTGTTGGACTTAAACTTTAAAAAAATAACATTAACAGTTTTATTACAAAATTTGTGGGTTCTGTTTTTTTTTTTTTTTTTTTTTTGGTTACCCTGTAATATTATGTTACTCAATTAGGGGGTTTATGGTTAGGGCTAGAGTTTTAGGGTTAGGGTTAGGGCTAGAGTTAGGGTTAGGGTTAGGGTTAGTTTAATGGGAAAATAAATAATTTGGGTTCTGTTTTTTCTGGGTCACCCAGTAATATGTTACTCAACTAGGAAATAACCAAAAATCTTTTTTAAATTAATTTTTACACCACCCGGAGGGTGGTTTTTTTGTACATGAACTGTGTACAACCACATGTATACTATACTACTATACTGCTCTGAGCGTAAAATACGACGCAAGATGAGTATGTTTTAAATGGAAGGAGAGTGTAAGAAGAATATAAACTCAGTATGAAAATACAGAAATACGAAATAGTAGGACAGACCGGGCTCTTTAGTCTTAGTAAGACAACCGAGAAGGAAAAAAACCAGGGAACGTGAGGTTAACAACTCTATCCTATAAAATCTTGCTACTGAAACTGGCACCACCGTCACAGATGGGGTGTGGCTGCAGCCGTGTGTTTCCCTCAAGGATTCTACCGGATGTAGTCAGCAGTCATAGATATTTATAGAAAACATTCTACGGCAAAAATGAAATCTATTGTGCTTGTAACGTCATGCAATGAATATTGGCTTCCATGGCTGGAATCCTGTAAAGAGCTCCACCCCACAAACAGCATTTTTATTGCTTTGAAATGTTACGATTTTTGTGGCCATTTTTAGGCTTCAAATAGAGATCCCTTGTGTTAAGCAGAGGCTGATCCTTAGTGTTGGGTAGAATCCTTTGGTTGTTCCTCGGTGTCCTTGTTGTTCCTCGGTGCCCCTTAGTGTTGGGTAGAATCCTTTGGTTGTTCCTCGGTGCCCCTTAGTGTTGGGTAGAATCCTTTGTTGTTCCTCGGTGCCCCTTAGTGTTGGGTAGAATCTTTTGGTTGTTCCTCGGTGCCCCTTAGTGTTGGGTAGAATCCTTTGGTTGAGAGAGGTCCTTGGTTGCAGATCCGTTCGTCCGTGTCGAATACGTGAAAATGAACGGCTTTCAAGATCGGCGATTAAACCAGCCAATCAACACGCTCGAATACGCGGTTAGTTAACTATTTAAGTTAACTAACCGCGTATGCGAGCGTGTTGATTGGCTGGTTTAAGTAGTGAACTTCAGCACACATTATATACCTAAACAATCTAATAAAACATAATTTGCCTTATTAAAAATATATATATATTAATGCATATGTTCCTTGAAAGAATGTCCGTTATCATCAAAAAGGATGAAAATAATAAAAAATGATTCATGAATAATTTGAATAAATTTATAATATATTATTTATTCCGTTTATTTCTGTCTTATTATTGAGGTTTTCACACCTGTCGTAGCCGGTGATTCACTGGAGGCTGGTTGACAGCAAGTCTCGCCTAATCTCCAGGACTCTTCTGAGTATTCTAGCCGATCTTATTTACTATTTGGGGAGAATATTTGAAACAAAATTAATGGAGGTTGTTAATTTATATTTATGCACTAATCTATGGATATTAAATTTGAATATCGTTAATGCAACAACTCGGCTTTTCTTTTAATTACACTAGCAAATATATGCACCCTCCGGGTGCAAGTATTTAGGTTTTAAGGTAATGAAATATCTTATTAAATTAGAAAGTCTAATAAGAAGGCAGATAAAAAGATATGTAATAGAGTGGGGGTATAATAGAAAGAAACTTACTCTTCCATCACTCCCGTCTTTCATTGCTGAATTTTACGTATTTAACAATTTAGTTAAATTAGGAAATAAAGAATAAAATGACAGTTATTTTTTCTTGTTAATGGATTTCATTTAAGATTCATTGAAGAGATTTTTGCTTATATTCATTAAAATAAAACCAAACAATTAGAAATCAATAATACTAAGCACACATTTAATAAAATCACATTTTTTAATATCAATATGCAAATTAGCCTTCCCATTCACACTGAAACCGCTACTTTTTGTATATATAAATACAATAGCATGTTATTTGTATGTAGATATGGACAACACTAATAAAAAGGTGAAGCAATTTTATTAATAATTGAAGTTTAAATATAAATAAAATCATGGAGAATGTGATGTAAATAACTATGTTAATTGTGACTCGATTAGTAATATAGTTTCGGTTACAGACATAAAAACACACAATCTCCATTATAATAAGATTTCAAGTCATTAAATAGTCAGTCCTTGATTTAATCGCAAAGTGCTTTAGAAAACAACAAAAACTGGCGACAACGCATATCGCAAGATGGATAAGGAAAACAAATCGAAAAATATGAGGGTCCTAAAAAGGGCCGTTGGGAGTGAAATCAGGTTATTTGAAGGAAATGTTTAACCTCCGAATCCGTACAGGGTTCTGCCTTGTCTCTTCAGGGCATAGACGACATCCATGGCGGTGACAGTCTTCCTCTTGGCATGCTCAGTGTACCTTTCTCCATATATATATATATATATATATATATATATATATATATTATATAAGGGGCCGGGTTAGCTCAGTCGGTAGAGCGTTCGGCTACGTAAGTTCCTAGTTCGATACCGGTCCTCGCCAACTCAGCGTATGAGGAGCACAGGGATCTGTGCGGTAAAG
>CM042167.1:38912238-38919738 GCA_023376005.1 Doryteuthis pealeii
GATAGGGGGCAGGTGACCATATAGCTGCTCCCTTGTGGGATGCTGTTTCCACGACTTGTTCAGAACTGCTCGCAGCATTCTTGTGCAGCTCCCATCTAGCTTATTCTCGAGGCGCCTCGTTAGGGTCCAGGTAGTGCAGCCATACAGCAGTACTGATATGACTACAGCCTGGAAGAGATGTCGCTTTAGCTTGTCAGTGAGATCAGACTTCCATATGACAGACAATTTGTTTGTGGCCATCCATGCCTTTCCTATTCGTGTGTTAATATCGTTATCTGTGGATGAGATATTACTACCCAGGTACGGGAATTATATATATATATATATATATATAATATATATATATATATATATATGTAATAAGAATGTTTCGGGGGGGGGCACAGTTAAGTCCGACGATTTTACTCTCCCACCAATGCTGCACTCTTCTCACCAAAACTATCAAAAGGTCTTGTCTCTCGTCCACTCGTCACCACAGCCAAAATGCTACTGCAAGCTTTCTTCCCGGTTTGTGAGGGCTGGTCAAATAAATACACAATTACAGTGTTCATCCGGGCTCCTTCCTCTGACCAGCACGTGCGACACTAATCAGCACGCGTCAATCCTTCACATCCTGGCCACTCTGGATAGTTTAGCCATTCCCATGCGTCGGGCCATGACTCACGATCAGGAGAATGCGAGTTCAATCTCCCCACTCGCCTCTGATCTCATTCTGCATGCCAAACACAGCCGTGCACGCTTCGAACTACTATGTTCGTGGTTTCTCTCGCCACAATATATATATATATATATATATATATATATGTGTGTGTGTGTGTGTGTGTGTGTGTGTGTGTGTCTTCCCTTCCGCACGAGCACTATGAGATAACAGATTAATTTATTAAGCGGAGTTTAACAGATTTGAAATCAGAGTTTTCCTTCTCCTAGACCGGTTGGTTAAGCCAGGTTAAATAACCTAGTCTGCCCTACTATTTAACTACAACAAGAGGGAGTATAGTTGGATGCATACATTTCCCAAGTGTATTAGCACTATGTGAAATGAAAACAGCCTCGTCGAAGATTTGAACTCGGGTCGACGAGTCCATTTCCTTCGACTCTAACCATTGAACCACGCGCCTCAAACTTAGGCATGGAGTTATTTATTAAGCTCTGCTTAGATATGTCACAAGGCCAGAAGTATGGGATGCCCAGTGAGAATCGAACTCGCTAATAATGTAACAATGGTCTGCAAATCTATTTTGCTAACCATTACACCACGTGAGGCACCCCATGATCAGAGAAGATGACACCAAAATTATCACAGGTACTGAACCATATATCCAGCGAGCTTGGGACCGGAAGTTGCTCAGGTTTCTGAATTTTCCGAACTACTGGATACAGGTTAGATTTTTATCTAAAATATAAAAAAATCAACAAAGAAAAATAAAGAATTGAACTGTATTCAACAGATACAAATTAATATATTTTTAAAGCAAAGTCTTTATTAAACCATTTAAAATTCTGGACCAGGTATCCAATAGGCACCCCAGCTGGGAACTGTTTTGAAAAGAACACATTTTACTTTTGACCGTACACTCCCGGTTGTGATACGAGAGGTGCATGGAAAATAAACTTTATAAATTGTGTGATACCATTTCCGAACAACATCCTTTTATTTAAATAAACATAAAACATATTTTGTAAATAAAAACTATTTTCATTTAAATAAATATATCTGCATTTCTCTTCTGATTAAAAAAAAAAATATTTTAATATAAAAATGTGTCTTTAATATAAAATGTGTTTTTCGTTTAAAGTTTTATAATTTAAAAATGTTTCTATTGAATTAACAACAATAGCATTAAATAACTATTTTTTTAAATTAAAATCGAAAAGTATTTTTAGTATAAAAACGTACCTTTGGGTTGTAAATAGACATGAACAAACTTTTAAAAAACCTTACAGTGAAATTCTAATGCAAAAAAAAAATCGTCTGGTGTTTACAACCGGGAGTTCACGGTGAAAAGCAAAAGGTTTTCTTTTCAGAATAATTCTCTGCTAGGGTGCCTTTGGATGGATACCTTGTCCAAAATTCTTAAAATACCTGTGTAGAATACCTGTATCTCTTATATATATATATATAGGTATGAACAAAATGCAAACCTGTTAGACTCTAAAGAATACCTGTATCTCTTATAATATACAGGGTGTCCCAGAAATCGCGCACCAGATAATTTTTTTTTCATATTTTATTGGATATGGGTGAGAAATTAACAATACAAGAAAGAGTTAAATTGTTTTTTATGTTTGGAAGAGATGGGGCTACATACCGCTCTGTAGCTGAAGAATTCAACCGCACTCATCCCGCATTTTCATACATGGTGCGCGAATTCTGGGACACCCTGTATCTAGGTATGAACAAAATGCAAACCTGTTAGACACTAAAAAAAGCGCCTATTGTAAAAAGTCGGACGTTCTATCAACTGAGCTAAACCAGCCCTACGTTCATAAAAATCAAAGAGTAAAGTAAGTATAGTCGTCGGGGTGGCCTAAAGTCGGTATCAGCCCAACAGCGAGGGAGTCTGTCCCCATTTCCCTAGTGCTGGATTAAGGAGATTGTTTTGGCGTCTGAGGTGGAGCGCCACACCTACCATCAGCTCCTTACTTTACCGCACAGATCCCTGTGCTACACATATCGGATTTTAATGAATTGTTTGTAATTACCGTAACTATTCGTGTTTAATATGCATAAGTTTGTTGGTGTTTTCCGGGACAACTAATGAATTTAGGCGACCTGAGCGTTAAGCACCATTTGTGTCTGTACAACCGCGTTTAAAGTCAGCATACCACGTTTCCGACGGAGCAGAGTCCGAATAACAAAATTCTAAATAATTAATATTCACAATTCCATTGTTGCCTCTCTGACAACAGAATGCTATCGACTTGTGAATAATACAAAATCTACGCATAAACTAAACAAGCTTAGGGGACTTTTCTTTAAAAAAAAAAAATCAGAAATAGAGGAGGTGGGTGTTTTTTTAAAGAGTTGCGCTCGCGGCTTTATACTGCTTAGAGTTTCACTCAGTTTAAATCTAGCTCTGCCAGGGGTAAAAAAAATACTCGATTATTTCACCCAAAATACGAACAACGATTTCTTGCTTTTTTTATTTTCTTCGGCGATGTATGGCTACATTCTTTCCCGTATATGATAGAACTAGAAACGGCTACCCGGCGTTGCCATGGGTAGATAGGGATAATAAAAAGGTAATCTCTAAGATCCAGTGATTGTTTTGATCTTACATAATTTATGTTTTAATCAGGAATGCAACCAATGACTTTCCCTTTTCTTAATATTCAGATCCTAATTTTTAAATATCTTCCCAGATAGAAATAAAATCTTCATTATTTTTGCACAAAAAGTAAGCTCTAGTGATAACGAATATGTATATATATTTACTTTGTCAATAATTTTTTTATTTTGGTACACACACACACACACACACACACATATATATATATATATATATATATATATATATATATAAGTAAAGAAATAACAAAAGACTTAGAGATTTAGATTTATAGTCTATTTCAGGGAGCTTAGACAAAGTGTCTAACTCTCCCGACTCATCAGATGCGAATTTGATGAGTCGGGAGAGTTAGACACTTTGTCTAAGCTCCCTGAAATAGACTATAATGCTAAATCTCTAAGTCTTTTGTTATTTCTTTACTTATATATTTGCTCTGTGACTCTAACATTAAGAGCACACATTGAGCTCTCAAACTGCGACAGGTTTCTTCTCTGGACTTTTGGATTATATATATATATATATATATATATATATATATATATATATATATATAATATTATATATATATATGAAAAATATATGGAAATTAATCCGACAGTATGAAATATAACATTTTGAAAAACATATGATGTTTGTTATGTGATTGCTGACAAGCTTGTTTCGACCAAAACGATAAGTTGGTCTTCATCAAAGAGCGACATAGACGAGAAGAAAATATCCGTTAAAAGACTGTTTACAAAACGAACGCTGATATCAACCGCTGAAAATTTTTTGAAAATGCATGTTCTGTTTTAAAAATAAAATAAAATAAATTTATTTTATTTATTTTATTTTTTTATTTTTTTTATTTTTTTTTTTTTTTTTTATTAAAAATCAGAAGCATTATAGTTCAAGGTAAAACTCAAAAGAGTTTAAAATAAAATAAAATAAATAAATTTATTTTATTTTTATTTTTAAAACAGAACATGCATTTCAAAAATTTCAGCGGTTGATATCAGCGTTCGTTTTGTAAACAGTCTTTTTAACGGATATTTTCTTCTCGTCTATGTCGCTCTTTGATGAAGACCAACTTATCGTTTTGGTCGAAACAAGCTTGTCAGCAATCACATAACAACATCATATGTTTTTCAAAATGTTATATTTCATATATATATATATACAACTGCCCTTTATATGTATACTAGAAGCGGCTACCCGAAAGTTGGTTTCGCAGATCCATTATTGCTGAATCGTGAGTTAGATCCTCGCATGATGCCCCATTAAAATTCAATACGTAAAAAAAGATTTCGCGTTGATTCGGTCTGGTGGGGCGCCAGAAAAAAAAGGACACACTCTGAAAAAAAAATATCAGTGTCTCCTATTTAAAACTAGCACCGGCTACCCGGCCTCGCCTGGGTAGAAGAGGATTTTTAAGTTAGTCCCGCAGATCCATTATTACTGAATCGTGAGTTGAATCCTTGTGGGATGCCCCATTTAAATCCCTATGTAAAAAAATAGACCTTGCAATGATTCATCTACTCTGAAAAGAAATGTTAATGTCTACTATCTAAAATATTAAATGAAAAGAAAAATCCATGCTGTTATCATTTAAATTTCATTTTTTTAATTATCTTCACGAATATAAATCAAATCTCTATTATTTTTGCTCAAAAACCAACCCTGGTGTATATGTATTTCCTTTGTCGTTAATTGTTCTATTTTCGAAGTTTCCTCCGGACATAAATATATACACAACTGCCCTTTATATATGTATAGATATTAAATGCAAAAAAGTCCATGCTGTTATCTTTAAAATTTTATTTTTTAATTATCTTCACGAATATAAATCAAATCTTCATTACTTCTGCTCAAAAGGCAAGATCTCGTGAAAGTGAATGTGTATAAATATTTATTTTTTCGTTAATTGTTTTATTTTCGTAGTTTTCTCCTTCACACAAACTGCCCTTTATATGTGTATAGATTAGAAGCGGCTACCCGACGTTGCCTGGGTAGAGGGTGTCATAATAAAATGTTAATTTCACAGATCCATTGATTGTTTTGAATGAATAAAATAATGAAACGCTTGTGTAACGGTTATAGTCGAAAGAAATGGAATCTGCTACTGGATAATGTTGATTGCGTTTCACTTCACGTTAATGCAATTGGGAAAGGCGTGGATTCTTCTGCCACCCCATCCACCCCGAAACTATTGGTAAATAAGTAGGGCAGATTGGGTTCTTAAGCGTTGGTAAGGCAACCAGTTTAGGAGAATGACATGCAATACTCCACTTCGGCTAGACGGATTAATCGGCTGGTTACGTCAAGCCCTAACACCTATATGATTGTCCCGATTGTTCTTATCGCAACCCCAACCCTTTTTATCATATATTACAAAAAGGCAGTGGTTGGGGATCTTAGTGTCCTGGGTATGACGTTAAATGGCATCTGGTGGCGAGGTTCAAATGTTGGCGCAGTGGGGTGTGTGAAGAACACCTTCATTGCCATTACTCCCAGGTCCATTCTGAACCAGAGTGATCCTACCACTTTAGGAATACAAACCCAGAAGACATTTTAAATTTTCTAAAAAAAAAGCAACCTTTTCAACAAGACATGACAAAGCATAACCGAATACCTCTATAGAACCACTACTGTAAAGACTGGAATCCATAAACTTTTCTGGCATTAAATGACCCACAGAAGTTGATATGCCGTTAAACAAAACTCAAATTCAAACTCAAACAAAATGATCCAAGGGTTCATATGACGTAAGGTCCAACCAGCCAAACCAGCCAAGCGAATTAACGCGAGTTGAAACACTAACCTCCTAGTCCAGGATTTGAACTCGGGTTGCTGATTCCATTTACTGGAACGAATTTGTGTTTGGAGAATAAAAAAAAATGTGTTACCGGTTCCTTTAAATGTTCTTAAGTCAGTAGCCCATGTGTATAGAACCAAGTCCTTGTGGAAATTCTGCTCAATGGTGGGGGGAGGGGTGACGCTGTTCTGTTTCTTACCCCTAAGCGTGTCTGGTAAAAAAAAAAGGACTGACACTCAAGACAAAAATGTTTAAATTGATAAATCTCTGAAGTGTCACACACAATTGGTTTCCACAAAAATGGCACAGAAGGAATAAATATAAGCATACTTAAGGCCTCCAAAGATATATATATATATATATATATATATATATATATATATATATATATATATATATATATATGTTTTCGTTTATATTTTTTTACATTGGAACAATTTTGCTAACATTCGTTTCTTGCTGTGTAGCAGTCATCAGGCAACGAAAGTGTTTTTCAAAAAAAAAATGCTGTCTATGACTACTCTGTGGTGATTTAATGATGGAAATTAAAATGCAAGCCTTGTGGCACACTGGGCTCTTTCTCCTTGGTATAGCAACTAGGAGAAAACTCTGAATTTAAATCCGTCAAACTCCACTTCATAGAGATCTTGCATCACATTCTGATCGTGCGGAGGGGTTTGATAAATACATAACCTGAACGTGAAAATGAAAGTAGAAAAACAGTTACTACACATCGATCTGTTGTGGATGTTGATTTGATAGATGAATAATCTGAAAGTGAAAATGAAAGTAGAAAAACAGTTACTACACATCGATCTGTTGTGGATGTTGATTTGATAGATGAATAACCTGAAAGTGAAAATGAAAGTAGAAAAACAGTTACTACACATCGATCTGCTGGGGATGTTGATTTGATAGATGAATAACCTGAAAGTGAAACTGAAAGTAGAAAAACAGTTACTACACATCGATCTGCTGGGATGTTGATTTGATAGATGAATAACCTGAAAGTGAAACTGAAAGTAGAAAAACAGTTACTACACATCGATCTGCTGGGGATGTTGATTTGATAGATGAACCTGAAAGTGAAACTGAAAGTCAGTTACACACATCGATCTGCTGTGGATGTTAGATTGATCGGTAATCGAATGGTGGTAAATTTGATTCAAGATTTATTATGAGTTTGGGTAAATTACATTCGCCGAAATTCCGAGTCGAAGGTTGATGAGTAATTTAATTCTGGGATGCAAATAAGATTCACCGCTTCAGACGCTGGTACATGTCGAATTGATGACTGGAGGCCAACATCCGACATCCTAACATTGGGGGGGGGGGGAAGAAGAAGAAGAAGAAGAAGAAGAAGAAGAAGAAGAAGAAGAAGAAGAAGAAGAAGCCATGTCGAAATATTATCAGCCT
>CM042167.1:38922238-38934738 GCA_023376005.1 Doryteuthis pealeii
GCATTCATGCCAGTGCAAGCGCAAACAATCTTGTGATCTGACCAACATTGCCCAATAGCTAGTGATCGTCAGCTTTATGCCACGATATATAATGTAATCTATAAGATGGCCATGACCTGATCTAGGATGTTGCCAGGTGGTTTTGAAACTGTTCTGTTGCTGGAAAATCGTGTTGGTAATCACAAGACTGATTTCACAACAAAGAGACAGCAGTAACAGAGTACCATTAGAGTTTACCTTTCCTATGCCATGTTTACCAATTACTCTTCCACACTCTTACTGTCACATCGAACACGAGCATTGAAGTCACCAATAACATAGAGTTTATCATGAAATGTTGTACGTCTCAGAAGAACACGTAGGTTACTGTAAAAGGATTCCTTTAACTCTCCAGTGGAGTCCATTGTAGACCCATAACAACTCAGCAAGGACGCATATTCATTCCTTCCGAAGAGACATCAGCCTGTCAGAAATACCAACTGGAAGCGATGCCAGTTGTAAAACAATGCCATTTCTGATGGCGAACCCGACACTGGATTCTCTCTTCGCAGTTTCAGGGAGACCCACCCAAAAGAAGGTGTAAGCACCATCCATTTCTTTTAGTTCCCCTTTGTTTGGAAGCCTGGTTTCTGATAGAGCTGCAATACTAATGCTGTTTTGTTTAAAAACCCGTTCAACAGTCACAGATCTGCGTTCAGAGTTTTTCTTGTTGTCTTGAAGTGTCCTTACGTCCAAGATACTATGAACATGTTTGTTTCGTTAATTTTAGATTTTCTGAAATTTAGGGTGCACAATTTAGGTACCCTGCCATATGTACCTTATAGTAGGGTCATGTTCGGACATGCAATTTATGGGTCACCTTTTATTGACCGTTCCTCATAAGAGGAAAGCAGTGCCATCCTATATATATATATATATATATATATATATATATATATATTCCCCTACTCTCTATCTTTCTTTCTTATTATATTTTTACTGTGTAGTATGTATCTTTTCTTTTTCTTTCTTTATAATAAAAACGGAATTGTCCTTTATTTTGTTGAGGTAACAATACTCATAAGAAATAAGAATTCAGCGGGTAAGCAACACCAGATAATCAGTGTTTACATTCTAGCGAATTATCTTGAACGATTTTGATGGTTTCATTTTTAACCAGAGGTTGTGGCAAGATGATAAGGGTCGTACTTTTAAGGAACACGTGTATTATATACATTATCATATATAGTTTATGTCTGAGATTTGTGTTCAACTTTGGCGCAATTTATTTAAGCGAAGATCACCATCACTCAATAATTTGACAATATTTTGTTTTGAGATCATATGACATTTTGGGGTTCGATCTTTCATACGACCTTTGACCTCCTTTTTATTACCGAAATTAAAAACATCAACAACGACACTATTATAAATACTTATTCACAATATATTGAATAAGCACTGAATGATAAAATGAAATCTGATTTGATCAAATGAATTATTGTAAACATTTCGAATAAAAATCAGAAATTATTAACTGAAATTCAGATGATATATTGATTAGATAAATAGAAGGAGATCATGAAAGAAAATACAAACATCGATTTCATTGACTTGCATAATAAGATCTGATATAATGTATGTATTAGAAGTGTATATATTATATATATATATATATATATATATATATATATATATATATAGAATATATAAGAATATATGAATATATATATATATAGAACATATATAAGAATATATATATATATATATATATATATATATATATATATATATATATATATATATATAAGAATAGAGTCGATAGAGCGTTCGGTAGGAATAACAAGGTTCCTCGTTCGATACCGGCCCTCGCCAACTCAGCGTATTAGTAACACAGGGTCCTGTACGGTAAAGTGAGGAGCTGATGGTACGTGTAGTAGCGCTCTACCTCAGAGGCTAAATAACATCCTTGGTCTAGCGCAAGTGAAAACGGGATAGACTCCATCGCTGTCTGGCTAATACCGACATTAGGTTGCGACGAGTTTACTTTACTTATATATATATATATATATATATATATATATATATATATATAAGGTATGTAATACAGACAGATAGACAGAAAGACAGAAGAAGAAGGGCCATGCTTTCCTTAGATATATATTTACCAACCCCTCCATACAAGCAGGATGTGACACATGGTTAATTTCTTAAGCGGATTTTAACAGGTTTGAATTCAGAGTGTTCCTTCTCCTAGACTGGTTACCTAACTTAGGTTAAAGAAACCAGTCTGTCCTACTATTTGCCCATAGCTAGGGGGAGTGAGTAGTCGGATTCATACCTTTCCCAAGGGTATTAGCGCTATGTGAAATGTAAACATATTCGTCCAGGATTCCCCATACGTACATCAACATCGCTTTCGAAAGTAGAAGAAAGTGAGACAAAAATACAAAGAAGAAGAAGAAAAAAGGAACGAAGAAGAAAAGAAAAGACAGAAATGAGAATAATAAAGCTATAAAAGGAACGAAAAGAAAGAAAGAAGACAAAGGAATAAACATGAGAAGAAAAAAGAAAGAAAATAGCACAATAATACAAAAAAGGAAGAAGAAGAAGAAGAAGAAGAAGAAGAAGAAGAAGAAGAAGAAGAAGAAGAAGAAGAAGAGAAGAAGAAGAAAAGAAGAAGAAGAAGAAGAAGAAGAAGAAGAAGAAGAAGAAGAGAAAAGAAGAAGAAGAAGAAGAAGAAGAAGAAGAAGAAGAAGAAGAAGAAGAAGAAGAAGAAGAAGAAGAAGAAGAAGAAGAAGAAGAAGAAGAAGAAGAAGAAGAAGAAGAAGACAAACCAAGAAGAAGAAGAAGAAGAAGAAGAAGAAGAAGAAGAAGAAGAAGAAGAAGAAGAAGAAGAAGAAGAAGAAGAACAAATCCAAGACGAAATACAAAAAGTGGATGAGACTGAAAATCGAAGAAATCGAACAATCGACATTTCTAGAAAATCACAATTTTAATTCTGCTCACCGCAGTAGAAAATTGGCAAAAAAGAGCGACATTTCGCCAATTAATTAGCTCTTAAAAGCTCCGATACCCATGAGGACCAACCATTTGTAAACCAATAAAAAAAAATCCGCTGGTCAACCGCTTACCCATCCAACATTTAATGTGTATATTTGTTTTACTCCTACTCCCCACCCCTACCCCCACCCCACGTCTTGCAAAACTATCAAAACACTAAACAACAAAATCTTATCGTAAAGTAGAAAGAAGCCGAACATCACTCACTCGGATCTTTAAAGATCATTAAAAAAAAAAAAAGATTTACTTAAAAGGAAAAAGTCTATCTCACCCTCGGTTCAACTGAGAGTCAAATAAGTGATATCCCAGAAGTATGCCGTATGCAACTATAGTCGAATTCACAGAAGTGTGCCGTTAAAAAAAATATATAATGAAAAGAGATCACTTGTTATAATTTTTGTGGCCATCCTTAGGGGTTCAAGCAAGAGCGCTGTCCAGCGGATTGCCTTTGTGTTATGCAGAGTGCGATCCTTGGTGAAGAATCCTTTGGTTGCTCCGTAGTGTCCCTTAATATTGGGTATGATCCTTTGGTTGTTCCTTGGTGTTCCTTAGTCTGATAGGTTGTTCGTCAATGAGTGCAGATGGTCGTCTGTCAATATCAGCCCATTTAATAGTTAACCCACCACGTATTCGGGCTGTTGACTGGCCTCGCTTAGTCTATAAATTCAAGTGGTGGATTGCAGTACGGCTTATATACACAAAATTCCTAACATCACTAATTAGAGCTGAGCCTATTCTAGTAGTTACCACCCCAAGTGGATTTAACAGGTTTGAATTCAGAGTTTTCCTTCTCCGAGACTGGTTGCCTAACCAAGGTTAAAGAGCCCATTCTGCCCTACTATTTACCCATAGCAGGGGGAGAGTAGTTAGATTCATACCTTTCCTAAGGGTATTAGCGCTATGTGAACTGTAGCTTCGTCCAGGATTTGAACTCGAGTCGACGACTCCATTTCCTACTACTCTAACCATTACACCACGGCCTCCAATTAATGTATATATCTAGAAGTGAATTCAAGCGTCGAGCCTTCTGTAACTCTAATTGAATCCCTACAATAACCCACTTCCCAGAAATGCGCAGTATGCAACTATAGTCAAATTCCGACTGTCGTGTCGTGTAAAAATAAAGGGTAAAAACGAAGAAGAACGCGCAAGAGATAATATCATTAGAATCACATTATTCTATCTATTATTATTTTTAAATAACAAAATGAAATGAAATAATAATAATTTTGTTATCTAAAAATAATAATAGATAGAATAATGTACACTTGGATAAACTCCTGACCGAAACACGTGTAAGTTAAATTAATTAAAATATCTTATTTTATCCATTCAATACTTTCTTTCCTTTCTTTCTCTTTTCAACATACCGTCGGATTCACTTCCATTTTCATTTTACACACACACACACACATACACACACACACATACACACACATATATATATATATATATATATATATATATATATATATATATATATATATAAAACTAGTCTGCTATCATATTGGTTTCAGGCTCATTAAACTTGCTTGTTTAAGCTGAGCAATCTTCAGACAGCGAAAGATTTTGAAAATGTGAAAGATATGGTCAAACCGATTGTGTGTTTGTGTAATTGTATGGCAATGGAAAAAAAACTTTGCAGGAATGCGCAAAGAAATTTGAGACCAACCGTATGCAACGTTGAATGGTTAAAGCGAGATGTTCGCAAGGGAAACGTTAATAAAACAGTAGACGACAAAGGGCTTTCAAATCAGTCTACTATGTGAACAATGCGGAAGACCGAGACTGAACAGAGCTGGCCTGATGAGTCACCAAACTGTGCATCGCCGAAATGAACCAATAAAATACCCTGTGCTCCCTGGAATAAATTGTGAGTGTGGGAAGATGTGCAAGACGTTAGCTGGGCTAAAAAGCCACATTCGAGCAGCTCACTGTTGAACTTGTTGAACTTTTTGAAGCTCATTGTTGTATTCTTGAAACTTTTGAACATTTTTTTTTTTGTTTATTATTATTATTATTATTATTATTATTATTATTTACTCCTTTTGAGTTTTCACATCAGCATTAGCTGATGGTCTTTCACTGGAGACTGAGTGACAGCAAGTCTCCTCATGTCTCCAGGACTCTTCTGAGTATTCTGGCAGATTGCAGCAGTGCAGTGTTCTGAATGGTTTCAATCCTTCCTCTGATTTCCAAACTTTCCAAACCCTTTTCCAATCCTTTTGGGACTGTTCCAAGTGCACCAACTATAATTGGTATTACTTTCACTTTCATATTCCATAATTTTTTCAGTTCTCTGGCAACGTCCAGATATTTGTCAATTTTTTCATTTTCCTTTAGCTTTACCCTGTGATCTGCTGGAACTGCAAAATCCACCAGTTGACAAGTTCATTCTTTTTTGTTAATCAACACTAGGTCTGGTCTTCTTGCTGGGATAAGGTGATCCGTTTTTATTTCAAAGTCCCAGAGAATTTTATGCGTTTCGTTCTCAAGAACAGATTCTGGTTTATGCATATACCATTTTGTTGTATGGTCAAAATTAAATTTTTTGCATAATTCCCAGTGGATCACCTTCCCAACCCAGTCGTGTCTAGTTTTGTATTCTCGTTGTGCTAGTTTGCTACATTCGCAGAGTATATGGTTTACAGTCTCATCTCTATTACCGCAAAGTCTACATTTACTATTCTGTTGGGTCTTATCAATTTTTGCTTTGATATTGCTTATGGCATTATTTTATGTAGCAATTATTAATGATTCTGTTTCTCTATTATTATTATTATTATTATTTATCAAGCAATGGCAATACTCGAACACGAGTCTGCTGCCATCATGTACGGGTCATTTGGTTGTTTACATGTGTGGTGGATAAGCGCGGATGCGACTGTTCTGTACATTCGCGTTTCGTATGCTGGCATGCACGTACCATTAAACACACGTAAAAATCGTGGCGCCTCACTCACACATACGTATATATACGCGTTTAAATGTCTGGTGCATGATATGCATGTTTGTTGAGGTATGACGTAAGTGGTTGAAAATAAAGGAAAAAAGTGGATATAACAACACAACAACTAAATTCAATTGATATTTCGCCTCATTGTTTAACTGAAGTTTTTTTTTAATTTATTGAAATATGTGCTTGTACATTTTGCTTTTGTAGTGAAATGTCCTTACCCAATTACCTTTTCACTACAAAAGCAGAATGTACAAGTTCTTATCTCAATAAATTTTGGAAAAGCTTCAGCTAAACAATGTGACGAAATATCAATTGAATTTAGTTGTTGTGTTGCTATATCCACTTTTTCCTTCGTTTTCCACCACATTTTGCCGGATTTATTCAATCCTTCACTCCTCATATATATATAAGTGTATAATATTTGGCAACTAGTCAACATAATCCAGGGATTTTTCTTCTCTTGTTATAAAGGTATTTATAAAAGGCAAACTAGTAAATTCACCCCCTGTGGACCCCCCTATGCTTTTGTTTACCCAGTCAAAATTTTATTCACCCCCTGGGGTCTATGTGGACCACTTTCAGGGGCCCTGAAGGTAGGTGTATGATATCTGGTAACTAGTCTACCTGATCCAACGATTTTTCTTCTCTTGTTATAAAGGGATTTATAAATGAAAACTAGTATATTCATCTCTCCTGCCGACCCCCACCGACCCCTGCCGACCGACCCATGTACCTTCATTCACCCTGCCAATGTTTTTTCCACCCTCAGGGGTCTATACGGATCAATCTGCGAATCCCTGATCTAAAACCTCACCTTATCACCCACCCCCCTCTCTCTCTCTCTCTCTCTCTCTCTCTCTCTCTCTCTCTCTCTCTCTCTCTCTCTCTCTCTCTCTCTCTCTGAATTTAAGCAACGAAGAAAGAGACACGAGACATATGCCAGTCTGGAAATCTAGTTTGGTTTCGGGGGAAATATTATCCTTTATTTTCCAGAGAGAGAGAGAGAGAGAGAGAGAGAGAGAGAGAGAGAGAGAGAGAGAGACGCTGGAGTAGCGGGCACCTCGCTTAGCGGTCTAGATAAGCACTGCTAAATGAAATAGCACTGTACGGGTTTCATCGGAACACGGCATAGAGATAGATAAGAAATTTCTTCGGCTATTTTTAAACTATGATACGAACACAAATGAAATTTTAGAGACGTGACTATGTAATTAGAAAAATCCGAAGAATCGTGAAGGCAAGACCTACGTACTTCCTAACTGTAAAAAAAAAAATCGTTTTTAATAGTAAAAGTAAAGTAAAGTAGTCGGGGTGGTCTAAAGTCGGTATCAACCAGTCAGCAAAGGAATCTATCCCCTTTTCACTCGCGCTAGACCAAGGAGATTGTTTTTTTAGCGTCTGAGTTGGAGCCACACACCTACCGCCAGCTCCTCAATTTGGCATTAAATAACCCACAAGAGTTGATATGCTCTTAAACAAAAAACAAAAAACAACCAAATCAAACTATCATCGTCGGGGCGGCCTAATGTTGGTATGAGTCATACAGTGAGGGAGTCTATCCCTTTTTCACTAGTGCTAGACCAAGGAGATTGTTTTTTAGCGTCTGAGTTGGAGCCACACACCTACCGCCAGCTCCTCAATTTGGCATTAAATAACCCACAAGGGTTGATATGCCCTTAAACCAAAACAACCAACCAAATCAAACTATCATCGTCGGGGCGGCCTAATGTTGGTATGAGTCATACAGCGAGGGAGTCTATCCCTTTTTCACTAGTGCTAGACCAAGGAGATTGTTTTTTTAGCATCTGGGGTGGAGCGACACATCTACCCTCAGCTCCTCACGTTACCGCACTGATCCCTGTGCTACTCTTACGCTGAGTTAGTGAGGGCTGGTATCGAACCCAGAACCTTCTGGTTACTAGTCGGACGCTCTACTGACTTAGTTAAAACCGTAGCCCCAAAATGCGACCTCCGGATACAAGTATTTAAGATTTAATATAATTAAATATTATATTGAATTAGAAAGACTAATGAAATTAAATACGAACAAAAAAATATTACACTTATTTTTACTTTATTCCAATTGATTTCAATATAAAATTATACATAGAATTGTTTTTAATACGTTTGAAAATAAAACAATAATATTAGAAATCAGTAACAGCAAGTAATTATTTTGTAACCCGGTTTTGTTAAAACAAGTATGCAAATTATTCACACCATATATTTTGTAAACGTTTATTTCTTAATTATATATTACACACATTGCAGGATTTTAAATGCATTAATAATATAGGCTGTTTTGAGGTAAATCTATCTCAGCTAGACCTTTGTAGAGACATTATTAACAAATAAGGTGCTAATTAAGATTAGATAATGATTATTTAGTAACCATTGAGAATACAACGTAAATAACTACGGGAATTGTGACGTTGGTGGTGACGTAGTACCTGTTACAAACACACATGATCTCCATTATAATAATGATGTATAATTACATTTTCGGCTTTTTGGAAGCGTTATTTCAACTTTTAAGAGGCGACCAAATTCATATCGACCCAGGGCGGCACTTGTGCTAGATACGCCTCTGAAGGATGGCTCTGACATTAAATAACCCACGAAGGCTGATATGCCATTAAACAAAGAATCTTAACCATACCACTTTTTTTTTTCGCGTACATTCCTCGCATTCTTCGAGAGAGCCCAGAATTCACCCTAGTACTAAAATACGGTTTTTTCTTTCCTTAGTTTCAAAAATCGTTGTCGACCCAAACACTCGACTTATAGATCAACGCCCCCATCACCTATTGGCTCTAGAATCACACGTCGACCAATACACGAGGTTTGACGGGGTTGGTAAGCGATGCCAAAGTAACTGTAGATGAAAGAAACATTCACAGAGAGAATCTGATAGCAAAAGTGTTAAACTGATAAATCAGGAAAAAAGAGAAGCGAAAAGAAAACAAAGATTTGGCGTCTGACGATCACCCACCTCTGACCTTAATTTACACGAAGGCAATAGAACTCGGCGATTTTTTTTACGGTCAGTTGAAGTACCTGCCCCCAGTAGGGTAGGAGGGAGAGTGTTGCGGGAGAGAGGAATAGGCGAGAGAGACTGAGAGAGAGAGAAAGACAGAGACAGAGACAGAGAGAGATGATAAGATGGTTTAAGTATCTGCCCCCAGTAGGGTAGGTGGAAGGAGCGTTGCAGGAGAGAGGAATAGGTGAGTGAGAGAGAGAGGGGGGAGAGAGAGAGAGAGAGAGAAGATAAGATGGTTTAGATACAAGATCGTTAACTGATTAAGCTATCTCGGCAGAGTCCCCTCCTTAGCCCCCCACCATTGCCCCCAATCCCGGAACCCTAAGCTTCGACAGAGTTGCGCGAAGTTCCGACGAAACAGAGTTTTCATTTAACCAATGAATGAGCTACGTTATCAGTTCAATTTGTGTCACTTTTTTTTTCTTGTTTTTTTTTTTTTTTTTGTGGCATCGTAATTCGTTAATAAAGAAATAAAAAAAAACTATTTAAAAAAAACTTTCTGAAAAATACTTTTCTTCACAATTTTTTAATTTTTTTATCCGTACTATGACTTAATATTGAAATTGGTTGAGAACAACCAAAAATTAAATAACGAAAAAGAAATATTCCTTCTTGTTTTATCACTTTTGTGAATATCTATCTATTGCTCTCTCTACCCCCCTCTCTCTCTCTCTCTATATATATATATATATAGAGAGAGAGAGAGAGTCATCCACAGACACGTGTTTCGACTTATCAAGTCTTTTCAGTGTGGCTAGACATTTGTATACTACCTACAGTCGGAATTGAAATCCGATCGGTTGGGTGTCAGTCCGACGACTTAACCATTAGGCTGTTATCTCTTACAGAATGCGGAGGGGGATTTTTTAAAACTGTTTTAATACACACATCGCTATATATATATGTGTGTGTGTATGTGTGTGTGTGTGTGTGTGTGAGAGAGAGAGAGAGAGAGAGAGAGAGAGAGAGAGAGAGAGAGAGAGGGGGGAAGTATTGTAAAAGGGAATAATGAACACAAACAATTACATCAGATTAATATTTCGCCTCTTTTGGTTTTAGATGCTTCTAAAACCAACAGAGGCAAAATATTATTTGAATGTAGCGGTTTGTGTTCGTTATTCACATATCCAATACGTTTCCTCACATTTTGTCGGATTTTTCCTAATCTGTTATTTTTTCATATATATATATATATATGTGTGTGTGTGTGTGTGTGTGTTGTGTGTATGTGTGTGTTGTGTGTGTGTGTGTGTGTGTGTGTGTGTGTGTGTGTGTGCTTGCTTTCTTAGTCTAATGGCATATCGACCTTTGTGGGTTATTTAATGCCAAATCCATCCTAGTAGGAAACTGTAGTGGTGTTATTTAACCTATATCCGGGTGATGAAGGGGTTCATACCTTTCCCAAGGGTATTAGTCCGAAAGTGAATTTAGTAGCGCGTCAGGAGTTCAAACTCGCTTACTATGATGTCGCAGTCCACCACGTTAGCCACTACGCCACGGGGACTCGCTTCGTGTGTGTGTGTGTGTGTGTGTGTGTGTGTGTGTGTGTGTGTGATATTAGTATATACTAATTAAGTAGAAGGATTACCTTCGGTTTATCCACTTCAACATAACGCTAACGACTTTTTACTCTTAATCTACTTAAGAGGGGCAGAGGATGTGGCTCACAGGATGGTGACTTGCGAATTAAGAATAGTCTGCCGAGTTCAATCCCAGGTCACAGTAGATAATGTAATTTTCCCAAGGGATTTTTTGTTTGTTTGTTTAAATCTAGCGCGCATCGCACACAAAGCCATTTTAATGGGCCTCAGGCGAGAGACGATTAAAAATAAGTAAATAGATCTTATTATAATGGAGATTGTGCTTTTCTGTCTGTAACCGAAACTATATTCCTACTCAAGTCACAATTCCCTTAGTTATTTACATCACATTCTCCATGATTTTATTTTTATCTAAATCTCAATTATTAATAAAATTGTCTTACATTATTAATACTGTTAACTATGTCTACGTACTGATAACATGCAATTATATTTATATATACAACAAAATAGCGGTTTACAGTGTGAACGGGAAGGCTAATTTGCATATTAATATTAAAAAATCGAATTTAATAAATATGTGCTTAGTATTATTGATTTCTAACTGTTTGGTTTATTTTAATGAATATAAGCAAAAATCTCTTCAATGAATCTTAAATGAAATCCATTAACAAGATAAATAACTGTCATTTTATTCTTTACTTCCTCTTATAACTAAATACTTAAATTAGAAAAAAAATAACAATGAAAGACGAGAGTGATGGAAGAGTAAGTTTCAGTTGTTCCATTTTTATTATACTCCCTCTGTTTCAAATCTTTATTATACTCCCTCTGTTTCAAATTTTTTATCTGTATTCTTATTTAGTTTCATTAGCCTTTCTAATTTAATACAATATTTTATTACATTAAAACTTAAATACTTGCACCCGGAGGGTGCATATATTTGCTAGTAATAATAAAGATAAGAAGAAACGAGGGAGAACCTGCTCAAACCACGGACACTCGTCGAAGGTTTCACGTTATTCTTTAAGAAAATCATTCATTGCATTAGTGAGACGTCATTTGGTGTTTGCCCATATGTGAAGTCTGATTAATTAAGGATATAAAACTCATCGAAGAGTACAAAGGAGAGCTACTAAAGTAATGAATGATTTTTTTAAAAAAAAACGGTAATTTTGAATGTTTTGTCGTCCGGCCTCCTGTCCCAATTTACGCTATGTTTTTGTTGGGCGGATTCAGGCAAATTTCGGGCCTATGTTAGCTATTTTCCGACTAGTGTTTTATCACTTTTTTTTTTGTCAGCAAATTAATGCGATAAAAAAAAAACGATATTTTACATGCTTCCCCTCCCCAGTTTTTTTATCGACAAATCAATATAAATATTTGGTAATTTATGAGGAAGTACGTCTCGGTCTCCTGCCTCAAAAATTGCTACCCGGTGACTATCAAAATAACAACCCCAGCTCGTCGTAATTCTTGTTTATTTATCGTAATTTGTCGTAATTCTTGTTTAGATATGAAGATGGATATATAGTTTGGAATAGACTGAGATAGATAGATAGATAAACAAACAAAATGATATAGAGAGATATGAACAAATGGAGATAGATAGATATTTTCGACAAGTAAATGTATTGGGGGGGGTCGCTCTTTTTTGTGGTAATTCTTGTTTATTTAAACTAAAAACAAGACATTAAGCAAACATGAATAAAAAAAAATCTTAGTATTTAAAGTAATATAGATAAATAAGAACAAATTGAGATAGATAGATAGATATGAAGATGGATAGTTTTGAATAGACTGAGCTGGGTCGTTATTTTAATAGTCACCGGGTAGCAATTTTTGAGGCAGTAGACCGGGACACACTTCCTCATAAATTACCAAATATTTTACAACCACCCCCTTTAATTTTGTTTTT
>CM042167.1:38937238-38942238 GCA_023376005.1 Doryteuthis pealeii
CGCGTTCTTTTTTACAAACTTATTAAAGTCATTGGACACATGGCGCAATGGATATAAGGGTTTAGTTAATACAGTTCTAAGTTACAGTCATCTGTAGGTTCAATCCTGGCCTAGGCCGATAATTACATAGACTATTTAACATAGCTTGCATGGTTAACCATGCCTATGTGTAGAACATCACTTATGAGTTTGTCCCCACTTCTCCAGTAGTTCCTAGCATGTCTTGTTGTGTGAGCTGAAGTGCGTGGAAAATAAACTTTTTATTGTGTGATAGTAATAGTAACAAGGCCGATAATAACATAACTATTTAACATAGCTTAACACTTGCTCCCGGTCATGGTTAACGGAACATGAACAATCTACCCCCGTGGATTTTATACTGGGTTCGGTTCGAAGTTCCGTGAAGGCTCCCTATTACGACATGAAGGCTCCCAAGTTCGACAAGAAACACCTGAAGAAGACCGGAGAACACATTGACCAACACGTTGTGCATATAACAATAAAGATGAGGACAACAGTCCGAAAAATCCAAATAATACAATTCATTAAAACATTATTGGTTAAACTTGCAAATCGTCGTCAAAATTAAGACGGAAACTTATTTGATGGTGATCCATGATAGTTTAACTACAGTGTATGAATGATTTTTTTGCGAATTGGGTTACGGTTTGGGATTAAGGTTGTTTTTAATTACGTATTGCTTAAAAAAACAAATTACTATACATTTGCAAGTTTAACCGCATTATTTACCGCAGAAAACGGAAGATATTCGTCGAAAATCGAAATATAGTGGTATATTGACTTAGGACTAACTCAATTTCCTCGTATATCAAATCATTTTTCCCCATTAAAATAAACTGATATGCAATTAATCTGTTCCAACCAACTCAAGAGCACCCTATTTTTTTGGTTACGTTGTTGGTATCCTTCCGTCTATTAAAGACAATGGCGTAGTGTTCACTTTTTAAAAAAAAAGTTTTATCTGCAACTGCGTGAGTGGCTGAACAGACCAATCTTTGAATGGCAATCTCTGGTGCAGTGATTGCAAACAAACGGTGATGCTTGTTAGAGATGATGTTGTCTCTCCTTCCTTATGGCTCTCTTTGCTTTATCACTCCTTTTTGTTCCTTGTTTGACGAGGAGGCGCCAGATCGTACGGTCTTCTGCATAAGCCTCCCATGTGTTGATGTCGATGTGGCATGTCTTCATGTCCCTCTTGCATACATCTTTAAAGCGCAGGCGTGTTCTCCCTACCGCTCTGGTGCCCTCTACTAACTCATCACACAGTAGGTCTTTTTACGTACTTTGAAATAAAAAGAATAGCACTGACCGAGTCTTAAAGCGTTCATGACAAATTCTGCAAGGATGACAATTGGCTGTTGGCATTTACGGCATATCAACTCTTACTGAACTATTTTCAGCCAACGAAGTCTAACTTTTTTTCCTTTATTTATTCATTACATTGCTCTGTCCGTTCACACACCTGAAACAAGACACATGGAACCTCGGAATTCGTTCCAAAATTATATTCGAGAACCGATTTGTTTGAAAACTGTAACAATATTTACCATGAGAAATAGTGTAAAGTGCATTCTTGACCATCAAAATGAATGCCTGTTTATGTGCCTACTGTTATATATAATAGGGAAAGATGTCTATTTAAACAACAGATAACACATAGTAAGTAAAAAAAAATAAAAGTTGAAATTAACAGAAAAGGATTTAAGGGTTAGCCTTTTTTATTCCGCTTTCCTCGTTCGTCAACAAGAAAAGTTGAATAAAAAGCTAAACAGTAAATCCTTGAGTGTTGTTATCAATAGAATATGCACACACACACACACACACACACACACACACACACACACATATATATATATATATATATATATATATATATATATATATCTTTATTATTATCAATAGAATATGTCTGCGCACATTCAACAAAGGGGCCGGGTTAGCTCAGTTGGTAGAGCGTTCGGCTAGAAACCACGAGGTTCCTAGTTCGATACCGGTCCTCGCCATGAGTAGTACAGGGATCTGTATGGTAAAGTAAGGGGCTGATGGTAGGTGTGGCGCTCCACCTCAGATGATAAAAAACAATTTCCTTGGTCTAGCGCTATTGAAAAGGGGATAGATTCCCTCGCTGACTGGCAGATACCGACTTTAGGCCGCCCCGTCGAATTTACTTCTACTTACATACAACCATACACACACACACACTATATATATATATATGTGTGTGTGTATATATGTTTGTGTGTGCATGGGCATATTCTATTAATAACATACACGCGCACACACACACACACACATATATATATATATATATATATATATGCTTGAAATCGATTAGACCTATAAAATCGTTATTTTTACGCATTGTATTGCGAATTTTATTATACATACTTAACAATGCTTCAAGCAATTTTAATATTATATATATATATATATATATATATATAGTATATATTATTATCTATTATATATATATATATATATTATATATATATATATATATATAATTATAATATATATATATATATATATATATATATATATATATATATATATATATATATATATATATATATATATATATAAGAACTGATTCTACTCCCTTAACAACTGGATTCCATTCTTCTGACCAGGTTGTTATTTGATTAGAAGATGCTAAACAATAACAGGAATATCAAGCACCTTGACATAAGTGTTATGTATTTACTTACTCTATTTCTGGACATTGTTGCTGATGTTTATGTTATTTATACTGTCACCTTTGCCCACCGTCTTGGCGTGGCCTAGAATACGCTCACTTCATACACTGAACAGAAATAGAAATATAAAAAAAACCCGCCCAAAGTATGGCCCGGGTAGGTCATAAAACTGCAATCGCTAGTGGAACTCGAGTTTGGGCTCGCTGCAGAATGTGAATTCGTCATTATTCCCAGACTAATCTATTTTACGCTCGTTGTGTAACGGTCATCAACATTCTACTTGGGCCTTTACTTGAGCTAGATGAGCAGTCAGAGAGCTCCTAACCGATCAATCAGCTGTTCATGTCAAGCCTTAGCAGCTATAGGATTGTTTTTAACTTTTTACCTTATTATTTAAATTGCTCTCATAACAAACACCCACCTCATAAGGCAGTGGGTGAGACCACCAGTATTTATTAATACTCATGAAGTTGATGAAAAACAAAATTTGGCATTAAATAACCCACAAGGGTTGATATGCCCTTAAACCAAACAACCAACCAAATTAAACTATCATGTCGGGGCGGCCGAATGTCGGTATGAGCCATACAGCGAGGGAGTCTATCCCCATTTCTCTAGCGCTAGACCAAGGAGATTGTTTTTTGTGTCTGGGGTGGAGCGCCACACCTGCCATCAGCCCATTACTTTACCGCACAGATCCCTGTGCTACTCATACGCTGAGTTGACGAGGGCCGGTATCGAACTAGGAACCTTGTGGTTTCTAGCCGAACGCTCTACCGACTGAGCTAATCCGTGTGAACAGTGGCATGTCTTCAAGTTTAACATTCTTCATATTCATAAATTCATCCTTATTTTAGCTCAGTTGGTAGAGCACTTGCCTAGGAATCGCAAGGTTCCTGGTTCGATACCGGCCCTCTCCAACTCAGCGTATGAGTAGCACAGGGATCTGTGTAGTAAAGTGAGGAACTGATGATAGCCACCTTAGACGTAAAAACAATCTCCTTGGTCTAGCGCTAGTGAAAATGGGGTTAGACTCCCTCGCTGCCTGGCTGATACCGACTTTAGGAGACCCCGATGACTTTATTTGCTTACTTGCTCTAGATTAATTGAAAGCACTATTTACCCATAGCTGGAGGGATTTGTTGGTTGGTTGGTTAGTTGATTGTTTTGTTTTACGGCATATCAACCTCAGTGGGTCATTTAATGCCGATAAAGTTTTGAAATAAATTCATTCTTAATGGATACTCAATATTTTTTATAAACACATTTTTCTATTTAACCCATAGATGGGACCCTAACAGGTACTACCACTCCGGGTCAGAGTGGACCAGTGAGCAATGGTGATGAAGGGGTGCTCCACATTCCCCAAACCTCCAAAACTGGAACCTCATCATCAGATAGAGTTTAACGTCATTCCCAGGAAATGTAGACCTTCAGCCACCATCTTCTAGCATCCATATGATAAAAAGGGTTGGGGCTCATAAGGGCAATAGGGTCGGGCCAATCATATAGGTGCTAGAGCTTAACATGACCTGTTGGAGGGAGAATAATTGGATTCATACATTTTCTCACGGGTATATTGTGGAAATGCAAACAGCCTCATCCAGTAGGAAAACATGGCAACTCAATTCAAGTTATTGGTTGGTTGGTTGGATTTTACGGCATATCAACTCTTGTTGGGTTAGTTTATCCCGAAAATGTTTTGTTTTTGCATGCTTATTGAGAATTCAAGTTGTTTTCAAACTTAATTCTTTTTTAAATCCATCCAACCCATAGATAGGACACTAACAGGTATTACCGCTCCAGGACAGGGTGGACCTGGGAGTAATGAAAATGAAGGGGTACTCTAGACTCCCCAGACATCCGAAATTGGAACTTCACCACTAGATGCAGTTTAACGTCCTACCCAGGACAATACGACCCTCATCCACCGCCTTCTAGCAGTTATATTATAAAAAGGGTTGGAGATTTCGCGTGAGGTAATAGGATCGTGATTTTGAATCTATCTGATTCAAAATTCATCTAACTACAGTACGTACATAATGCATTGGGTATCTATGAATTATGTAAAACCTGGGTTGTGGATATAAGTAATAAATGAAATTTACGTCAATTTTCATGGGGCTATTCTGTACAAGAATAAAAAAAAATTCTGTATATAATATTAAGGTGGATTTGGGAATAGTGAGAAAAGTCGTATCACTAGATTTCTGCAGGGCTGGTTGTTGGTTGGTTGGATTTTAAGGCATATCAACCCCTGTTGGGTGATGTTATGCCGAAGAC
>CM042167.1:38944738-38999738 GCA_023376005.1 Doryteuthis pealeii
TGATGTGACCTCCAATTTATCGGAGGAGGGTTCACTGACCACCCGTCTAACCTAAATAAGGGCTTAAGTGGAGTGTTGCATATCATAGACTACGGAGCCACCAGGATTCCATCCTTAAGCATCACTGGTCGTCATCCACGGCCAACAGGTGGCCCTACTGGAACGAGGTCTTACCCCTCGGCAGCGGTGCAGTCAGTGTATTCTAAAGCCGCAACCGACAGGGCTTTTCGAGTTTACCGTTTGAATTATTCGTACAGTTGTTTATCTTCCCATTTTTCGTTATATTTTGGCTATTTTTCTGCTTGTCCATACATTGCAATTGCCGTTATTGGCTGTTTAATTAATCTTTCTTTGCTCTTCTTTGTTCTTCTTTGTTCTTTTAGTGCATTCTTCGAGTCCTTGAATTTTCTTTGCTCTTATTTGTTCTTTTAGTGTATTCTTCGGGTTCTTGAATTTTCGCACCTAGTTACACAATCTTAAACGATACCTATTTCTCCTGCTTTTCTTGACACGTATAGTCCATGTCGTCTCCCGGATGTAATGCCTTTAACATTGTCATAAGTTTATTTGTCCTTTGGTCCATTTGTCGGAGTTCTTCTCTTGTCCATTTCAAGAATCGTTCACAATATCTTACAAGGGAGACATTACCGTGATAATATCTATGCTGAAGAGCTTAGTTTCTAGAAGTTTTTTTTGTTCTTCTGAGGTACTTTTATTTCATCTCTCTTTGTTGGGTGGTGTCCGCTTCTGTGTCTCGATTCTTCTCTGGTTTCTAGTTCACCCAAATTCTTCTCCGGTGCTTTGGGGGTCGTTCCAAGGGCACCAATTACAATTGGTATGACCTTCACCTTCATGTTCTAGCTTCTTCAGTTCTCTGGCAAGGTCTAAGTATTTGTCTGTCTTTTCGCTTTCCTTCATTTTCACTCGGTGATCAGCTGGGACAGCAAAATCCACGAATGGCAGGTTCTCTCTTTCTTGTCAATTAATATTAGGTCCGGTCTCCAGACCGGGATTAGGTGCATTATTTTTTTTTTTTTCATATCAGCGTTAACTGATGGTCTTCACTGGAGTCTGAGTGACAGCAAGTCTCCTCAGGTCTCCAGGACTCTTCTGAGCATTCTGGCAGATTGCAGCAGTGCAGTGTTCTGAATGGTTTCAATCCTTCCTCTGATTTCCAAACTTTCCAAACCCTTTTCTAATCCTGTTGGGACTGTTCCAAGTGCACCAACTACAATTGGCATCACTTTGACTTTCATATTCCCTAACTTTTTCAGTTCTCTGAATTATTATTATTATTATTATTATTATTATTATTATTATTATTATTATTATTATTATTTCGCTCCATGACACCTTTTTCCACTCGTCTTAGCCGGTGTTCACTGGAAGCTAAGCGGCTGTAAGTCTCCTCAGTTCTCACGAACTCTTCTGAGAATTCTAGCCAATCTCAACAATGCTGTTGTCTGGATGGTCTCGATTCTTCCTCTGATTTCCAGTTCCTCTAATTTTTTTTTTCTAAGCTTTTGATGACCGTTCCAAGTGCCCCAAATACTATTGGTATCAATTTCACCCTTATATTCCACAGTAATTATTATTATTATAATTTTACTCCTTTTGAGTTTTCACATCAGCATTAGCTGATGGTCTTTCACTGGAGTCTAAGTGACAGCAAGTCTCCTCAGGTCTACTCTTCTGAGTATTCTGACAGATTGCAGCAGTGCAGTGTTCTGAATGGTTTCAATCCTTCCTTTGATATCCAAACTTTCCAAACCCTTTTCTAATGCTTTTGGACTGTTCCAAGTGCACCAACTACAATTGGTATCACTTTCACTTTCATGTTACATAATTTTTTTCAGTTCTCTGGCAAGATCCAGATATTTGTCCATTTTTTTCATTTTCCTTTAGCTTCACCCTGTGATCTGCTGGAACTGCAAAATCCACCGTTGACAAGTTCATTCTTTTTGTTTATCAACACTAGATCTGGTCTTCTTGCTGGGATAAGGTGATTTTATTATTATTTTATTATTATTATTATTATTATTTTCCTTTTGAGTTTTCACATTATTATATTATTATTTTATTATTATTATTATTATCATCATTATTATTATTATTATTTATTATTTTATTATTATTATTATTTCTTTCTTTCTTTTTCTTTCTTTCTTTTTTTTTATTATTGTTCTTGCAAAGGATCAACAAATTTACAACAAATGCAGCTTGAAGCGTCTTTAAAAAAAAGAAAAAGTCAAAGAAACGATAAAGAAAACCCCTGAGACGACTCATGGCAAATAAAAAAGACGAGCTGTCATTCTTAAATGAGCAGCAAGTGTAACAACACTCGTCCCTTCTCTCTGCTAACACTTTTTCTTTCTTTCTTTCCATTCTGTCGCTGTATTTTTAAAGGGGCAACGGAAGGAAATCGTGAAGAGGTTAAGAGAGCCAACGCCGGCCGATCAAGTGCAGCTTTTTTCGTGAATGTCGGAAGACCCCTTTCAATCAGAAACTTGAAAATCGGAAAAGCAATGAAAAGTAATCAAATCACTGGCTGAGGAGAAGCTACTTTTGCAGCCGACATTTTGTTGTATGTTTTTATTTCGCTTGGAATCATGGGATTGTTACCTTGTCTCCATTATCGTTGCTAATACGTTTTCTTGGCATTGGAATTCGATGTATTTGTTATCGAAGCTTCTGTTTATTTTAACACGTTGGCAACGAAGTCACGAATAGGTTGAACCATTTAATAGTACATCTGTTCTATAATAGAATTATAGACCAGAGAATTGTAAAAATGGACTGTTTTTAAAAGAAATCTTTTGTTACCCTGAAATATAAATATCGTTGAATAATCGAAAACATTACCAGCGAATAGTAAATTTCAGTTTATTTTAGTATAAAACTTGATAAGTTTATAATTGTTGTACCGGCCGTTCCTACAGTGGAGAATATACACCGGTTCTCACTATAAATAGTGAGACACCGAGTGAAAAGGTGGTACTGTTACCGTTAACGGCAAGCTAGTCGTTCCTGTACCATTATTGTAAATACACTTGTCTTATTTTACCCTATCTCGACTTGACTTCTTTTTTACTGTTGGATTAACATCACAACAATAATCTCAATTCTTTTAAAATAACAACGCTGGGGGTCAACAAAAGTGTATAACTGAATCACTATGCAACAACTTTAAATCTATTTCTCTGAATGTTTGAGATGAGGCTTGAAGATTAGTATTATCTGCGTTATTCGGACTATTGTCCCCATCTTCATTGTTATTTGTACAACGTTTCGGCCGATATACCCTCGGCCTTCTTCAGGTATTTCTTGAGTCCAATGGCCGAGTGGATTAGGCAGTTAGGTTAAAACAGTTCTAAGTGACAGTTATCTCTGGTACCCGAGTTCAATCCTGTGTGAAAGCAGTTCGAAAAATAATTAACACAACTCCTACCCCAGCTATGGTTAGCGGAATGAGAACAGGATACCCCCGTGGAATAAATAAAGGGTTAGGTTCAACGTTCCGTGATGGCTCCCGAATACGACAAGAAAGTTCCCGAGTTCTAAAAGAAGGTTCCCGAGTCCGAGAAGGTTCCCGAGTCCGAAGAAGACCGGAGGGTATATCGGCCGAAACGTTGTACAAATAACAATGAAGATGGGGAATAGTCCGAATAACGCAGATAATACTAACTTTAAATCTATACAACATCAATTAATGCTGTCCTTCAATTTTTTAAACTTATTAATGAATTATGTTTCACTTAGTTTCATTTTTATTAAAGTGGTATATGAAATGAAGTACAATCTATATATTTTAATTTCTGAACTGGGATTGTAATTAATCTCAGTTCAGAAATTAAAATATATAGATTGTACTTCATTTCATATACCACTAATCTCTGTCCAGTAGGCTACGATAAAAAAATTACGTTCCTGAATTCACAGGCGAGCCATTTTGTTTTGTTTTGTTTTGCTGTGTGTGTGTGTGTGTGTCACTTGGAATCATGGGATTGTTACCTTGTCTCTGTAATCGTCACTAATACGTTTTCTTGGCATTGGAATTCGATGTATTCGAAGCTTCTGTTTATTTTACGCGTTGGCACCGAAATCACAAATAGGTTCAACTATCTAATAGAACTTCTGTTCTATAATAGCCTTTATAGTCGGATGTATACGCTATGTTATCCATTACGTATCGGTTACATTGACCCTACTGGTTTTGAAATTCGGGCATGATAGTGAACCATATACTGTATTGTCCATTATTAAGTTCACTCTAAGCAATTGTTTTAATACAAATAAATAGATACATAGATATGAACAGGCTGAGATAGATAGATAGATAGATAGATAGATAGATAGGTAGATAGATAGATAGATAGATAGATATGGAAGATGGGAGCGGGATAGGACAGAAGCAAAACATATATAGATATATTGATACATAGATAGGGAGAGAGGAAGAGAGAGCTAAACGCATAAAGAGGGGGGTAGAGAAATGACTGGATAGATAAATAGATTGACTGATAGATAGATAGATAGAAGGTGAGTGAGGAAGAGAGTGAGTGTTAAAAAATGTTATGGGAGTATGTAGGTTCTTAGGTAGAGAGGTGACTGATTTAGATAGATAGATAGATAGATAGATAGACGAGAGATGAGGAAGACAAACAGAGAGAGGAAGGGCAAAGAAAGCTAGCTACCTATTCAGGTAGGTAAGTAGGGAGGGAGGGGACTGATTTAGATAGATAGATAGATAATAAGAGACTGTAATATATATATATATATATATATATATATATATATATATATATATATATATGTATATATATATATATATATATATAGAGAGAGAGAGAGAGAGAGATAGATAGATAGATAGAGAGAGATAGATAGATAGGAGTAATAGATAGATAGATAGATAGATATAACAGACTGTAATATATATATATATATATATATATATATATATATATATTATATATATATATATAGATAGATAGATAGATAGATAGATAGATATTAACAGACTGTAATAGATAGATAGATAGATAGATAGATAGATAGATAGATATTAACAGACTGTAATAGATAGAGAGATAGATCGATAGTAACAGACTGTAATAGATAGATAAATAGATAGTAACAGACTATAATAGATAGATAGATAGATAGATAGATAGACAGACTATAATAGATAGATAGATAGATAGATAGATAGATAGATAGATAGATAGATAGTAACAGACTGTAATAGATAGATAGATAGATAGATAGATAGATAGATAGTAACAGACTGTAATAGATAGATAGTATAGAGATGTAATAGATAGATAGATAGATAGATAGATATAGAATAGATAGATAGATAGTAAACTAAACTCCTTTGCTGGTCATTTTTATCCGATTAGGAAGGATTACTGTTATGTCAACTCTTGCAAAAAGCTGAATTTTTATTTTTTTATATTTTTGTCCAATTTTTAAGATGAGGATTATTATTGATATAGATTTACTTATTCTATTGTTCTTCTCTTGGTTGTTACCAACACAACGTTTCGGCAGTGTACTCTACGGCCTTCTTTAAGTGTCTCTTGTTTGCATGATGATAATTCATCTCGTATTGTTTGATTATTCTCTTGACTAGCAGGACCTGTGGATATACCACAGTATGATAATCTAATTTTTACTACGTTTGATATGTTTACTTAAGAGCTTTTGCTAAATAGTTCAATATGTAAAAATTGTAATAATCTTAACTCTCTCTCTCTCCCTGTCCCCCCTCTCTCTCTCTCTCTCTCTCTCTCTCTCCTCTCTCTCTCTCTCTCTCTCTCTCTCTCACACACACACACACACACACACACACACTCATTTTTTCCTTTCCTTCTTTCATCTTTTTATTTTGTTCGATTGAAACAGATTAGCGTTATCCCTTCCGCACGCACACCACCGTTCTCTATCCTGCCCATACCTTATTTCTTTCTTTCGTTTTTCTTATAATATTTTTCTGTGTAGTATGTCCTTTTCCTTCCCTTTCCTTCTTTATAATAAAAACCGAATGGTCCATTATTTCCATGAGGTGATGACACTCGTAAGAGATTTTTTAAAAATCGGCGGATAAGCAACACCAGATAATCATGATTTACATTTTTGCGTTTCATCTTGGACGATTTGAACGGTCTCATTTTTTACCAGAGGGTGTTGCAAGATGATACCGGTCATACATTTAAGGAACACGAGTATTACTATATAGATTAAGTTAAGATTATTGACGCGTTTCATTTAAATTCCTCTCTTTTATATTTTAAAAGTCTTGATTTATTCTTCTTGATCTTCTCTGTCTCATGTCCTTTCCTCTCTTTCCCTTCAATAATGGCCGATTTTATCAGTACTCATGTTTGATGATTAAAAATCGATACATTGATAGTTAGAACAGGTATATATATATATATATATATATATATATTAAAGAAATGGATACAATAGAAACCTACTCGAGTTTCACCATAAGGATCTTCAGGGTTAAATCCACTGAATTAATCGATGTACCGATTAATTGCAGCCGAATACACGTGTGTTTATTGAATTGTATCCATTTCTTTAATAAATTTGCTCTACTTTGTATTGAGCATTTTGTATTTGTTTTATCGCTGACTTAACCCCTGGATTCTGTGCACCTCCAACGATCGTGCCCATATTCACCGGCAAGCCACCTTTATTATATATATATATATATATATATATATATATATATATGTGTGTGTGTGTGTGTGTGTGTGTGTGTGTAGAATTAAATGTCTCCTGTTTAACAATTTCATTAACGATCTTTTCTAGCTTTCTGGCAACTTTTTACATTTGGATGGAATCCGCAGATTAGTCCATCAAAGTACTTTCGACACTTCGAAGTGCCATCATCAGGGGTGATGTGTTTATGTTCCAGTTTTTTTTAGCCCTCCCCTAAAAAAAAACAAGTTCAAGTTCAAGTTAGTAGTATTAGAAGCTCTATACATCAAACAATACAATCCATCCTTAAATAAAATTAATTTTCAATGCAGTACTCACATTTTAAAATGCCTATAATACTTTTCCTACCAATTCTCCTCCTTCCAGCCCCTACACCCCTTAATATAATTTCTACGAGTTCCCCTCCTAGTTACTCTCACTACTACTAACTTGAAAAAAAACTAGATCATAAACACATCATCCCTGATGATGGCACTTCGAAGTGCCGAAAGTACTTGGGATAAGAACTTTGGTGGACTAATCTACAGATTCCATCCAAATGTGAAAAAGTTGGCCAGAAAGCTCAAAAAGATCGTTAATAAATTGTTAAACAGGAGACGTGTCTTTTGTTTAATTCTACATGTATAAATGAAAGAATGCTGCCCAAATACACATGCTGGTGTAATTCCAAAATTAAGGTCTCCAATGTACTGAAGATGCAGGGAAACTGTTCAGGTGATTATTAACAACGCTGTTGTACCTTTTGCGCCTGCACTTACCACTGTCCCTGTGCGCACCTCGCACCTATGCTCAGTTTTGGCTTGGCAGTTATTTTTAATGGGGTTACCGATTGGTGCTGTGAATTTCGCGCAGTTTTTCAACGCAAAATTGTTCATCGCTTATTAACGAAAGTGTATAGCGAATTGTGCATGGATGTCAAAAACATCCGCAACCGGTGTAGGGAGTTTTCAACAATGATGAGGTTCAACGTTTCATCAACGACAAGGTGGTGATCTGGTATGACATGGGTATACAAAAACTGGCATGACGCCAACAAAAATCGAGATTATATAGAAAAATAGATACATGTTTACACTTTGAAATGATGTAAACATCATTGACAATAAACATTTCTATGATTTCTATATATTTTTGAGGCATAACCTTTGAGATTTTATATATATATATATATATATATATATATATATATATATATATATATATAAGTCATCCACAAACACCGTGTTTCGGCGTTTCAACAACTACCTATAGCCAGGATCGAAATCCGACTGACATTTTGTCTGCCCGACTTCTTAATCTCTCGGTCATTTGACAGCTGCCGTAAAGGGGGGGTGTTTAAACTATTAAATACATACCTTTGTTTATATATTTTACGATCACCAGAGAGATCCAGTATGTGTACAGATGATCATTGCTTTATATATGCTGGCACTGAAAGTTAATATAAGTCACCCACCGAAGAGATCTACCGAGTTTACAATATTATATTACAATAAGCCGTAAAAGATAGTGCAGAACTGACGACCACTCTGTACGCATTCAAAAGATGTATCTTACAACTATATATATATATATATATATATATATATATATATATATATATATATATATATATATAAACACATTTTTGGTACAGTTAAATTTATATATAATTTTAAAAAGTATCATACTTTATTGATCAGCAAAAAAGAAAAGAGAAACTTAAGGCCCCTTTCGACCGGTGCTTTTCAAAAGTAACGACCGGTAGATCGTTTAAAAGTCACACTGTATATATATTTAGGTAAGAGAGGGGCAACATGAAAAGAAGGAAAGAAAAAAAATTGTATACACACACACACACACATATATATATGTATGTGTGGTGTGTGTGTGTGTGTAATCTATCTATCTGAACATATATATTGAGAGAGGGGAAAGGGAGAAGGAAAGAATACTGATATAGACAGATATATATATATATATATATATATATATATATATATATATATATAATGAATAGTGAATGAAAAAAATGAGAAAAGTATTGGCATGAAAAGGTGCTCAATGCTAATAAAGCAGAGCAGATTTATAATCAATGGTAATATTATGGTTTTACACTTGAGATTTTAGAAAACCAGTCCATATATCTTAGAAAACTGGTTTTCTAAAATCTCAACCATTTCACGACTGGTTTTTAAGATCTCAACCATTGAACTCATCTGATGATTGGAGTACCATGAAACTTCAAGTTATGGTGTAAAACCATAATATTACCATTGATTATATATATATATATATATATATATATATATATATATATAGAGAGAGAGAGAGAGAGAGAGAGAGAGAGAGAGAGAGAGGAGATGGAGGACAGACAGACATAAGAGAAGCAGCAAAAGAAAAAGAAAATATATATGTATTATCAGACTGAAATAGAGATATGTGAATTGTCAAGTTGATGTTATAGACTGAACAACTTACGGGCTATAATTAAGCATCATGTTCCCAACGAAGAGAAGAGATGGCCAAATCCTTACAAATACCCTATTGATTACAGTAGATTTGGCGACCCATTCAGATAATTCCTAATCTCCTTTCGTTGCCACGTGACCTATCATCCCTCTTTCCCCCCTACCTCACCCCCACCCCCACCCGCCGATTCGTAATCATTATCTCAAAATGTGTCTATGCCGTTGACTTACATAGATAGATGGCCAGTGTACAGCTATTATTGCTTACGTAAAGAAATAAATGTAACTCCGAGCAGCATGCTTTTGAGTAGTCAGATAAATAATAGATTAGCCAACAAGAATAGTGCAATAATATTTTTTAATGGCCTTTGAACCCGTCTTGGGTTATGTTATGTCGAGATGTTAGGGAAACGCGTTTATTGTATATATTTATCCAGCCCTCTGCGCGATTAGGATGTGACTCAATGTCGATATTTACGTAAAGAATAAATGTAATTCCGAGCAGCATACTTTTGGGTAATCAGATAGATAATAGATTAACCAACAAGGATGATCGGATACACCTTAATATTTTTTTAACGGGATGTAAACCCGACAAGGGTCATGTTATGCAGGAGGTTAGGGAAATGCGTTCATTGTATGTATTTACCCAACCCCTTTCTGCGCGAGCATGATGTGACACAATGTCAGTTTTTAAGCGGAGTTTAACAGGTTTTGGTATCAGAGATTTCCTTTTCCAAAATCGGTTGCCATATCAGAGTTAAAGAGCCCAATTTGCCCTACTATTTCCACAATGTGAAATACAAACAACCTCGCCCAGAACTTGAACTCTGGTTGTCGTGACCATTTCCTACAATGATAACCATTAGACAACAAGCACCTCATTGTACGTTCATATTTACATTTCTTTGTTTAGTTGCATAGCTGAGGTGCTATGGCAGCTGGTATGGAGAACCGGGCGTCCTTGGAGCGGAAGGGGAGGTGAGTTCGAATCTCATCGAAAGCTTCTTCTTTGAGTTAAATGATAACAGTGTATATTATAAAGAGGTTGTGTAGATAGTTTTAAGATGTTTAAAATGGCTGTCCCATAAGCGACATGTAAAACGAGTAAATATTGAATTTGTTATGTTTCGTACGCCTCTTAGGAGTCCAATAATCTATACATATATAAAGGGCAGTTGTGTGTATATGTATGTCCGGAGGAAACTTCGAAAATAAAACAATTAAGGACAAAGTAAATATATATACACATTAAATATCACCAGGGCTTGGTTTTTGAGCAAAAATAATAGAGATTTTATTTATATTCGTGAAAATAATTAAAAATAAAATTTAAATGATAACAGCATGATTTTTTTTTTTCATTTAATGTTGTAAATAGTAGACATTAACATTTCTTTTCAGAGAATCTGGATCAATGCTAGGTCTTTTTTTTTTTTTACATGGGGATTTAAATAGGGTACCCACGAGGATTAAACTCACTATTCAGTAATAATGGATCTGCGGGACTAACTTAAAAAATCCCCCTTTACCCAGGCAACGGCGGGTAGCCGCTGCTAGTACCTGATAAGTGGCAACATTGAAAATTTTGGTTATTTTTATAAAAATGCATATATATATCAAAATCTAATGAAGACACTGCAAAATCGGCCTGTTTTTTGCGCAAGTAAAAATCATTGTTGTAGTAAGTCTTAAAATTAATCAACTAACGTTCCAACGTTTCTAGCAATATTCCATGGTGTTGCATGATACCTGATAGTTGGTAAGTTAATTGGTTGTTCTGTTTGACGGTATATCAACCCTTTTCGGGTCATTTATGCCGAATAAAGTCCATTTGATATCAGGTTGCTTACAGTACCTGCTGTTGCTTAAATGGTCACCCATCTAAGTATTGAACAGGCTTATTGATAGTTGGTAAGTTCGAAACCTTTGGGAAAAATTTATAAAATTCATTTTCAAGATTGCACGACTTTATTTCCATGTAATTGCGCAAATAAAAAAAAAAATTGATGTTATATAGGAATGTTTGGCTGGTCAGTTGAAAGCTTGGTGTTCATTGGAGGAATTAAAATCACGTGACTAAAATCGTAAATTTAGGAGTTAGATTGTAATTGAAGGCTAATATGAGTCATAATTATTAATGATAAAAATATATAATTCTATCTTTAATAATAATCGATCGTATGACAGTTGTCACGTAACAATAAAAACGATTTTTCTGAAGGAAGGTAGAGGAAACTAAGGCCCCCCCCCTAATGCCACCTACTGATAAAACAAAATGAAGTTTATGGATATTCAATGTACACACGCACACACACCACACACACACACACACACACACACACATACACATGTGTGTGTGTGTGTGTGTGTGTGTGTGTGTGCGTCACGTAATAATAAAAAAACGATCTTTCTGAAGGAAGTTAGATGAAACTAAGCCCTCCTAATGCCATCTAATGATAAAACATAATGAACTTTAAGGATATCCAATATATATCCAATAATACCAATATATATATATATATATATATTATATATATATATATATATATATATATTATACGCAGATATGTGTGGGTGGTTGGGTGTATGGAGGAGGTGATTTCGCTGATTAAATAGATCTAATGCAGACAGATGAGCGGGATTTCCGTTTGCCTTTTAAAATCTACAAAATGGAATCTGCGTGTCCGTTCATATTAAATTTGTCAGTAAGCTGATAATAAGCGTTTCACTGATCCGATCTTCTGGCTCGATAGAGCGAATTAGAAGAACAAAATAAAATTCCTATTCCAAATCGCTTGTCACTTAAAAAGAATGAGTTATTGCTTCTTCTTTTTTTCAATAAACTGTTGAAGGCAGTTAACTCTTTAGAATCCGGGGAGAACAATGGGACAGGTGCCGCGGTTAATTAGGGTGTTGCTTCGGACACTCACAACAGGATCTTTACTAACAACAACAACAACAACAACCCCCTCCCCAAAAACTTAATGTCCAGTAGGGCAGGATGATTTTTTCCTTTTTTAAAATATCAAATTCTCTCAAACAGCGAAAGTTGTGTGTTGGTATAATGAGTACTGTTACCAAAAACTTACTTGCGCCATTTCCTTTTTTTAGGAAATAGCATGAAGATTATCTACTAAATTGCACCAAAATCTTCGTTTTCGCAACATTTGGCCGAGGAATTGGTTAGAAAATTTAGCAATTTCAGTATTTAAAACAGAAATTTATTTTACTAAGATGAAACGAATAAGATATTATAACTAGACGATATGTTGCTTTTTATCTCATTAATTAAGCTGTATCAGATTGAAAGGTAATTCATGAGGAAGTGCGTCCCGGTCTCCTGCCTCAAAAATTGCTACCCGGTGACTATCAAAATAACAACCCCAGCTCGTCGTAATTATTGTTTATTTATCGTAATTCTTGTTTAGATATGAAGATGGATATATAGTTTGGAATATAGACTGAGAAAGATAGTAAACAAACAAATAATATAGATAGAATAGGAACAAATGAGATAGATATTTTCGACAAGTAAATGTATTTGGGGGTGGGTCGCATCTTTTTTGGTCGTAATTCTTGTTTATTTAAACTAAAAACAAGACATTAAACAAACATAAATAAAAAAAAATCTTAGTATTTCAAGTAATATAGATAAATATGAACAAATTGAGATAGATAGATAGATAGATAGATAGATAGATAGATATGAAGATGGATAGTTTTGAATAGACTGAGGTGGGTCGTTATTTTAATAGTCACCGGGTAGAAATTTTTTAGGCAGGAGACCGGGACGCACTTCCTCATAAATTACCGATTGAAATCTATATTCTTAAACGGAGGTAAATTTTTGAAGAAAAATATTTTGTGTGGTAATTTTTAATGTTAATTTGCAACTTTTTTCCACATGGGAGACGTTACAATTCCAAAATCGACCTACCCTAATTTCCAGCCCGTAAAATAAGTCCATAAAGATGCATATAAAAACATTACTCTTATTATTTTAATTTTATTTAATTATTTATATATAAAATTATACATAGGATCTCTGTGGTAAAGTAAGGCGCTGATGGTAGGTGTGGCGCTCCACCTCAGACGCAGAAAAAATCTCCTTGGTCTAGCGCTAGTGATAAGGGGATAGACTCCCTCGCTGATTGGCTGATACCGAATTTAAGCCACCCCTACGACTTTACATATTGACCTATTCTGCTATAGTTCTTAAGTAAACATATCAAACGTTGTAATAATTGGACCATATTACCTTTAGGCACCCCCTTTTGATATCGATTAAGAAAGGACATGTTTTTCATTTACACCGTCAATATCCGGTTGTTTGATAGGGGTTAGGGTTAGGGTTAGGGGTTAGTTTTATAATTTTTTTAAAATCTAAAAATCTTCTGTTAAAACAACCAATATTGACGGTGTAAATGAAAAATACGTCCTTTCTTAATCGAGATCAAAAAGGGGTGCCTAAAGGTCATATGGTCCTAATAATTAAATTATCATACTGTAGTATATCCACAGGCCCTGCTAGTTGGATAACACTAGCAGTACTTACTCATAATACATACTTTATAATGGTCATTATTAAGAAATAAAGGATGAAGAGCCGCTTTAAAGTTTAGGATAATTATTCGTAAGCAGTACTTACCCCAAAGTCGGATTTACACCTTAGGGCCCCGGGGCACTTCTCGTTAAGAAGCCACTCAAGTTGCCTAAATATAGAAATTAAATTAGATACATCTATACATATATAAAGGGCAGTTGTGTGTATATGTATGTCCGGAGGAAACTTCGAAAATAAAACTATTAAAGACAAAGTAAATATATATAGACATTAAATATCACCAGGGCTTGGTTTTTGAGCAAAAATAATGAAGATTTGATTTACATAATTAAAAAAATAAGATTTGAATGATAATATGGATTTTTTTTTATTTTATTTATTTTTTTATTTTTTTGCATTTAGTATTTTAAATAGGAGACATTAATTCTTCTTTTCAGAGTGGCCGGATCAAGGCAAGGTCTTTTTAACATAGGGATTTTAATGGGGCCTTTTGCGAGGATCCAACCCGGATTCAACAATAATGGATCTGCGAGATTGCCTTTTTACCCCCCCCCCTCCTCTACCTAGGCGACTCCGGGTAGCCGCTTCTAGTAAAGAAATAAAGAAATGAAATAGAATGAATTTATTAAAAAGAAAAACAAATCTCTAAGTTAGATTCCTAAGAAACTTTGATTTGATTTTTCTCAATTTGACAGTAAGAATAACCTTTACATTTTTCAGTTTCTATTATACGACAAAGTGATATAATTCTTTCCAGCTTGCAGCGAATCAACATTTTTCTTTTCAATAAATAAAACTAATCTTATAATTACTACAGGTTTTATAAAGGAAGTTTGGGTGCCCCACTGGTAGAGGGGGCCCATGGCAATTGTCCCCTTATAAATTCTGCCTGACTTATTTATATTATGTACGATGGTCTTTATTAAAGATAAAAGACATAGAGTCGCTTTTATTAAAGTTCAGGAAAATTATTTTGTCTAAAAGGCGTTTTATTTCTTTTTAAACAAGGATCCTTCGGGATGTTCTGAACAAATCCTCGAAGCAGCGCCCCTCAAAAAAAATTTAAAATTTTTAAAAATTAAAAAAAGAAACGATGGTAAAGCCACCGTTCCTATCACACAAACCATCCATTTTCTTAGTCAATGTTGATATTTTTTTTACCCATCATCATTATCGTTTCTTTACTATAGGTTACTGCATTGTTTACACACTTGTTGTAAAAAGGACAGTTTCGATTTCGTCCAAAGATCTCAGATACCCTAAAGAAAAACCTTAAAGAAAGTAAGCAAGTAAAGTCGGCGAGTGCCAATTCTCAACCGGACAGCAAGGGAGACTATCCATTTTTACTACCGCTAGACCAGGGAGATTGGTTTTTGCGTCTGAAGAGGAGCACCACACCTACCATCAGGTCCTCATTTTATCGCAGATCCAAGATGTGCTACTCACGTAAGAAGTTGGTGAGTGTCGGTATCGTTATATTGTGGTTCATAAGCGGATGCTCTACCGACGGAGCTAAACCGAAACCTCTTAGAAATTATTAAATATTTAGGACCATATGACCTTTAGGCACCCCTTTTGCTTTGCTGATTCATAAGTACATTTTTTCATTTACACCGTCAACATCGGGTTGTGGGGTTGGGGTTAGGGCTAGGGTTAGGGTTAGAGATTAGTTTTATAATTTAAAAAAAACTCTAAAAATCGTCTGTTAACAAACAACCGGATGTTGACGGTGTAAATGAAAAAATGTACTTATGAATCAGCAAAGCAAAAGGGGTGCCTAAAGGTCATAGGGTCCAATATTTCGAATGAATATATAATTTTATTATCATTATGACTTAGAGGGGAAGTATTAATCCAAGTTTTTAAAAATGGATTTCTAAGCTTTTTTTTAATTATTTTAAGCCGGATGACTTTTGGGATTAAATGGTCCCTCTCTTATCCTGGCATTGGGAGAATCTAAATATATATAGTTAGGGGAGACAACCATCGGATTATTGTAATGATTACCAAGAAACTGGGTGAGATGGACACAGCAAATAGGAAAATGTCGATCATAATCTAACATAGCAAAGGAACAGTCCTGTCGACTGGAACTTTGGAATACACCGACTGCACCTCTGTATAGGGGTAAGAACCCCCTCCCATATGGCTACCTGTTGGCCGTGGGTGGCGACCCATGATGTTTAAGGATGGAACCCAGGTAGCTGAGCAGTCCAAGACATGCAACACTCTACTTTGGCCTACATGCTAGACGGGCGATGTGAGCGGTCCCCTCCGATCTAGATATCTAGGACCTATATGATAGAGGAAGCACGTGGTATAATGGTTAAAGTGATGGGAAATAAACTCGTCACCCTGAGTTCAAATCCTGGATGTGGTAATTGCATTTCACTTAGCGCTAATACCCTTGGGAAAGGTATGAATCTTACTCTCCATCCAGCTATGGGTAAATAGTAGGGCAGACTGTGCTTTTTAATCTTGGTTAGGCAACCGGTCTAGGAGAAGGAAAACTCTGAATTCAAACCTGTTAAACTCCGCTTAAGAAGTTGACCTTGTGTCACATCCTGCTCGTGCGGAGGAGTTGGTAAATAAATATGATTGTCTTAACCCTATTGCCCTTATGGCAAGGCCCAGTCCTTTTTATCATACATGTACTAGAAGGCGGTGACTGAGGTCTTTGTGTTCTGAGTATGACGTTAAATTCTATCTGATAGTGAAGTTTCAATTCTGGAGCTCTGGGGAATGTTGAGCACCCCTTCATCACCATTACACCCCGGGCCACTTATCCAGAGAAGTAGTAACCTGTTAGGGTCCCATCTATGGGTTCAATAGAAAAAATGAGTTTTAAAAAATTTTAAAAAAGATTGAGTTTAAAAAAGCAAAAATTGAGTACCCATCAAGAATTAATAAAACAAAACGTCTTCGGCATAAAATAACCCAACAAGGGTTGACATACCGTCACTGTCATTTCTAGCACCTATATGATTGTTGCAACTCTATCGCCAATCCTTTTTATCATGTGCTAGAAGGCGGTGGCTGAGGATCTTAGTGTCCTGGGTGTAACTGCATCTAATGGTGAAGTTTAAATTCTGGAGCTCTGGGAAATTTGGAGTACCCCTTTTTCGCCATAACTCCCAATTCCACCCTGACACGGAGTGGTAGTATTTGTTGAGTGGAGTCCCATCTATGGGTTAAATAGATTAAAAAAAATGAGAATTAAGAATATGAAAAAATTATGAAATTATAAAAAGTTATTGAAAACAAATTGAATACCCAACAAGAATAAATAAAACAAAACGTCTTCGGCATAAAATAACCCAACCAGGGTTGTTATGCCGCAAAATCCAACTAACCAATATCAGAAAATTATGGTGTTACCTAAGATGTTTAAATAAACCTTTTTATCACGTAGTCATGGTATTGAGTGTAACCGGCTTAAATCTCAAAGGTTAAATATGTTTTCAAAAACGCTTATTAGAGCACTAAGACCATTTACGTTCATGATAATGACCAACAACAATAATCGAAAGTCGATTCACTGACCTCACCGCCACGCAAAGATCTGACACAAGGTCAATTTCTAGTCGTCGCCAAAAATAGCTCAACTCCGCCAGCAAAGAGATGAATTGTTAATTTTCCTCTAAACCGCTAAAAGATACCAGAATTTTATAATTTCTACCAGAACAATATACAATCAAAACGGATATTATTAGGTATTATTTATTACTAAGTGGCCGGTTTAGCTCAGTCGGTAGAGCGTTGGACTAGTAAACCACAAGGTTCCTGGTTCAATACCGGTCCTCGCCAACTCGGCTGGGAACCTCAAGTTCGATATCGACCCGCACCAACTCAGCGTATGAGTAGCACAGGGACCTGTGCGGTAAAGTGAGGAGTTGATGGTAGGTGTGGCGCTCCACATCAGATGCCTAAAACAATCTCCTTGGTCTAGCGCGTGTGAAAAGGGGATACACTCCCTCGTTCTCTGGCTGATACCGACTTTAGGCCACTATTTATTACTAGACTCTACAACATTGAATATATAGCAGTCCAGATATAAATATAATACTTATTTATATTTATGCAATTTTAATTTTGGTTACAAAAGTGTTTTATTTCTTGATTAGCAAACCATTGTTAGTGAGTTTGATTCTCACTGGGTGCCCGAAACTCGTGGTCTTGTACCACAACCAAACTAAGCTTAGTAAATAGCTACTTCTTATATATAATATTGCAATGCAATGTTTTTTAATCAAAGAGTTTCAATTGTATAAAATTTGTAATAAATAATACCTAATAATATCCGTTCGACTGGAAATAATAAAATCCTTGTATCTTTGGTTTAAAAGAAAATTAACTTTCTAAAATTATCGTATATATATATAAGTATATTTATACTTTTACTGCTACATATTCATAGTTTTGTTTATAGAGTGTCGGCTTTGTAGAGTTTAGTAATAAATAATACTTAATAATATCCGTTTTGATTGTATAATGTTCCAGTAGAAATATAAAATTCCAGTATCTTTAGTTCATAAAGAATCTTTTTTTTCTTTTTTTTTTTCATAAAAATGTGTAGGGATGTATGTATTTAACAAACCTTCCGCATGAGCAGGATGTGACTCAAGGTCAATTTTTAAGCGGAGTTTAACAGGTTTTTCTTCTCCGAGATCGATTGAAATATCTAGGTTAAACAGCCCAGTCAGACCTTTTATTTACCCACAACTTGGGGGAGTATACTTGTATGTATTCATTTCAAAGAATGTGCTCTGTGAAATGATACCAGCCTCGTCCAGGATTTGAATATCATCGTGTCCATTTCTTACAATAATAAAATTTGATTTTTTTTTTAATTTGTAGGTGTATGTTTTATCAAAACAGGATGTGACACAAGGTCTATTTTTAAGCGGCGGCTTGAATTCAGAGTTTTCCTTCTCATAGACCGGTTGCTATAGCAAGGTTAAAGAGCCCAATCTGACCAACTATTTACTTATAACCGGAGGGGAATAGTTCCATACCTTTCCAAGAATATTAGCGCTATGGGAAATGTGACCAGCTTTGTCTAGGATTTGAACTCAGGTCACCGTGCCCATATCTAACGACGATCACTATTTCAAAACGACACCTCCAAATAGAAACGTATTTATTTATGGGCGATACTGTGAAAACCAGCCATTAGAATTGTTTGTGGCTTAAAAGAAAACTAGCAGAACCTGTGGATATACCACAGTATGATAATCCAATTATTAGAATGTTTGATATGTTTACTTAAGAGTTATTGCTAAATACATCAATATGTAAAAAGTAATAATCTTAATTTAACTCATTCGCACTCTTATTTTTTCTTTCTTTACTTCTTTTAATCTTTTTATTATGTTCGTTTGAAACAGATAAGCGTTGTCGCTTCCGCACGCTCAGCCCTCTCTCTACCTTTCCCCTACTCTCTTTCTTTTTATTCTTTCCTTTCTTTATTATTATATTTTTTCTGTGTAGTATATCATTTTTCTTCCCTTTCTCTATAATAAAAACAGAATGGTCTATTATTTAGCTGAGGGGATGACACTCATAATAAATAAGAATTCGGGGGATAAGCAACACAAGATAATCAAGATTTACATTTTTGTATTTCATCTTGGACCATTTGGACGGTCTCATTTTTAGCCCGAGGGTGTTACAAGATGATAAGGAACACGAATATTGATATATAGATATTGAAAGACAAAGATATACTGGAGGTACATAATCGAGTATATATATATATATATATATATATATATATATATATATATATAAAGTAAAGTCGTCGGGGCGGCCGAATGTCGGTATCAGCTAGTCAGCGAGGGAGTCTATCCCCTTTTCAATAGCGCTAGACCAAGGAGATTGTTTTATAGCATCTGAGGAGGAGCGCCACACCTACCGTCAGCTCCTTACTTTACCACGCAGATCCCTGTGCTACTCATACGCTGAGTTGGCGAGGACCGGTATCGAACTAGGAACCTTGTGGTTTCTAGCCGAACGCTCTACCGACTGATATATATATATATATATATATATATATAATAACTACTTTTAAAATGTTCAGGGTGTTCTCGTGTATAAGTCGATCTCGTGTATTGGTTGACTCTTGATTTATGGTTATGAAATCATTAATTTATGGAATTCATTTTGGAAGCCAACCGTTGCTCTCCTTGCCATTTCCATTAGGTGTGAATTTCAACCTTACAATATCATTGCTCGTGTCTCACAAATTGAATCACTTCTGTTCACAGTCTAGAGAATACAGCAAAATGTATGGGCCTCTGCATAAACCTGTTTGAAGACATCTCTACACTGGATTGTAAGACTCTCAAATTAGTAGACCAGTTCACATACCTAGGGCTGACTTCTGATTTAGGTCGGAAAATTAAAACATTTTTTGGTGGTACCCAATGACAGTTTAACTACAGTCTATGAATTAACATTTTACGAATTGGGTTACGGTTTTAGGGGATTAAGGTTGTTTTTAATTACGTATTGATTAAAAATAAATAAACAAAAAAAAACCAAATTACTATACATTTAATTAACCATTGAAATTAATTATTGAATCTATTATTGAGACAGTTGTTTGTGTTAGTATTGCAATGTATAATTTCAATTAAACTTAGTTTTAAAAAATATTTTCAACATTAAATGTATAGTAATTTGGGGTTTTGTTGGGGGTTCTGACCCGGTGTGGTTAGGATCATCTATGGGTTAAAGAGATTAAAAATTGAGTTTTTTTTTTAAATTGTTTTTACAAAAATTGATTTTTAAAAAGAATTTGTATACCCATCAGGCAAGAATAGAACAAAATTTCTTCGGCATAAAATTACCCAACATCAGTTGACATGCCGTAAAATCCAAAAATCCACACTCCCTCAGGCTCCAATACTTTCCATACATCGACTTTCGGGCCGGTGGGTTCAGAGTGCTTCGGACCGATAAAGTAATGTTAATCAGCGTTGATCCCAGTGGACAATATCTGTCCCCTTGATTTAAAGGAGGCAGGACTGGGTTCATTGCCCAGTGCTGAGACGTCCCCTTGAGAGGGAATGCCGACGGGATTAATGTATTTTTACACCCACCACCCATGAGCTTCGGTTCGTTGGTGGGCCCACATAAAAATGTCCTTGTGTCACACCCTCATAAGCGGGATAAGTGGTAAATACCCTCCCTTAGGCTCCAAAACCAAACCAAATCTAAAACCTTCTGAATTCGACTTGTACACGAGTACGTACGGTGGATATTTACCTTTGCTTGTTGCGCCCACCACTACGTTGACATTTATTGTGTTTACGTTAATTCCTATTAAAGAATAGTTCAGATATCATTCTTATACCCATCACGATCAACAATCACCCAATTTATAGATCATTGTAAGTGCCCCCCAAGAATCCAACAGGATTAATTGCAATCAATACATCCAATTAATTCTCTTCTCCTCCCCTTCCTCCCCTTCCTCCTTCAGTGTTTCTCACTCTCTTTTTAAACCCTTAAAAAAACCCTTGCCCACCTTTCATCTCACGACCACCGTCACCTTCAACACCACCACCACCATCGTCTCTAACTGAAAAATCATCGCCCCCCCCACGCCGCCCGCCGCCGCCGCCATCGTCGTCTTCTCCATCATCCCATGTTCCAACAATCAAATATCAACAAAGGTAACAACAACAAAAATTCTGTCGATCGACACAGAATTTGTAGCAGGGATTAAGATTAATCCAATCGAATTATCTCCGCTCCCAAAGAAGTGGGACACCGAATGCTAGGTTTAATTATAGATTTAGTCTTTCTTAATCCTTCCGAAATACAGCTCTCCCTTTTTCTGCGCTCTCCACCATCCTTACTCTCCACTCTACAACTCCTTACTCACCTTTTTTCTTTTTTTTTTTTTTACTTATTCTTTATAATTGTTTTATTTATTTATTATTTTTAGCTTTTTTTAGTTTTTCGAGGAGTATCGTTTCTTTCCTTCCCCAGCTCCCCCCCACCCTCTCTCTCTCTCACACACTCTCTCTCTCTCTCTCTCTCTCTCTCTCTCTCTCTCTCTCTCTCTCTCTCTCTCTCTCTCTCTCTCAAACACACATTCATACACATGCACACATACACATACACACACATATATAATCTTTACTCGGTTTATGACTCTTTTCTAACCTTAACATTAGACTCTTCCCCCTCTCTCTCTCTTTCCTCCTCTCTCTCTTTCCTCCTCTCTCTCTCTCTCTCTCCCCACCTCTCTCTCTCTCTCTCTCTCTCTCTCTCTCTCTCTCTTTCTCTCTCTCTCTTCGATTTTTACTCTTTTAATTTTCTTTCAATTTCTTAATCTGCCCCGTGTTATTTTTTGTTCACAGTCTCACTTTAATCCCCCCCCTCTCTCTCTCTCTCTCTCTCTCACACACACACACACACACACACACACACACACACTCTCTCTCTCTCTCTCTCTCTCTCTCTCTCTCTCTCTCTCTCTCACACACACACACACACACACACACACATATATATATACACACTTTACTCGGTTTATCAATCTTTTCGCAGCTTATTTTTTTGTTTGCCTTCCTATCTCTCTCACCTGTACAATCTCATCTCTCTCTCTCTCTCTCTCTCTCTCTCTCTCTCTCTCTCTCTCTCTCTCTATCTATCTATCTATCTATCTCTCTCTCTCTATGTATATATATTATATATATATCCTCGATTGTACTCTATTAATTTTCTTTCGATTTCTTAATCGCCTCTCTTGTTATTTTGTCACACTTTAATCCCCCCTCTCTCTCTCTCTCTCTCTCTCTCTCTCTCCTCTCTCTCTCTCTCTCTATCTATCTATCTATCTATCTCTCCTAATCTTAATATTTCATAATTTTTCTCTCTTTTCTCCTATGTCATTTTCTCTCCCTCCCTCTCTCTCTCTCTCTCTCTCTCTCTCTCTCTCTCTCTCTCTCTCTCTCTCTCTCTCTCTCTCTCCTCTTTCTCTCTCTCTTGCTCTGTCTGTCTGTCTGTCTGTCTCTCTCTCTCAAATTTTGTTAATTGATTCAGTCTCTATTTCTCTTTCCCAGTCTCTTTCTATCTCTTTTTCTGTCTCTGTCTGTCTGTCTGACTGTCTGTCTGTATCACTCGATCTTTTTATTTGATTTAGTTTCCTTCTTTCTCATTCTCTATCTCTCCTTCTTTTTTCGCTTTTCTCTGTGTCTCACTCTTTTTCTTTTTATCGTTTTCATTTTTTCTTCTTCTCTTCCCAAGATTGTTTTGTTTTTTTGTTTTTTTTCATTTCTACTCTTGTGATTTTACTCAACGTCTCACCTTAATCTTTTGCGTCTCTCTTTATCGACCGATTTTTCTCTTTCTGTCAGCTTTTCTCGTCTCTGATTTGTTTATCCCCTGTCATTTCTTAATTCTCTCTTTATATATATATATATATATATATATATATATATATATATATATATATATATATATATCATGGCTGATTGTAAAGTAACTCCCTTCCCTATTTTAAAGGTCTTATAATTTATTTCTGAATCATTATTTTCACAAAAAATGAATGAATGTGAAGAACCCACATAACATAGAGTTTTATCTAAATTCACATATGGGTACTAGCATTCGCCTCCAGCCTCTCAAGCCGCTCGGGAATGCCATCTTCTCTGGAACTCTTGTAGAATGGTAGAAATAAATTCTTGTATTCGTATTTTAGTCGTTGGTTTCGTAGAATAGACTTGTTCCTTCAATCAACCCCAAAGAAAAAATTGCAGCATGTTAAATCAGGGCTTCTGACTGGACATTCATGAAAACCACACCTACCCATCCATCTCCCAGAAAAATGGAGATTCGGCAATTCACAAACAACAATAGCAAAATGTGGACGAGTATCAACAACATCAACAACAACACAGATTTAATTGCCATACATTAAAGAACATACATTAAAGAATTGAGAAAGATGTATGTGTAGCCACACTGAGGAAACACACGGTGTCTGTGGATAACTATATATATATATATATAGTAAAGTAAAGTCGGTGGGGCGGCCTAAAGTCGGTATCAGCCAGTCAACGAGGGAGTCTATCCCCTTTTCAATAGTGCTAGACCAAGGAGATTGTTTTTAGCATCTGAGATGGAGCGCCACACCTACCATCAGCTCCTTACTTTATCGCACAGATCCCTGTGCTACTCATACGCTGAGTTGGCGGGGACCGGTATCGAACTAGGAACCTTGTGGTTTCTAGCCGAACGCTCTACCGAAAATATATGAGTGTGTGTGTCGAAAACACTATGGATGACTATATATATAGGTCGATTAATATTTATTGCATGTGTGCGAAATATTTTCACACACATAAACTGACCGAAACACATGTGTAAATGATATCGATTAATGTGATATCGATTAAATTCATTTTATCCATTTACTTTTCTTTTCTTTACTCATTTTTCCTCATATATATATATATATATATATATATATATATATATATATGAGGTTAAGTAAACAAACAAATGTGTGTATTTATTATGGCTTTAAGCCGACAATTTTTGAAGGATATGTGCTTAAATGAAGTCATACCTAATTTTGAAAATTAATTAGTTAATAATTAATTAATTTAGTATATATGTTCAAATGTAAAGTTAAACAAATCGAGAAAATGTCAATCCCTGAATGTACATTTCGACCTATTAGTCTATGTCTATAATCTTGCTGATGAGACCTAATAGGTCGAAATGTACATTCAGGGATTGACATTTTCTCGATTTTTTAGCCTTACATTTGAACATATATGCACGCCTAAATTCATTAATTATTAACTAATTAATTTTCAAAATTAGGTATGACTTCAATTAAGCACATATCCTCCAAATATATATATATATATATATATATATATATATATATATATATATATATATATATATATATATGAATGTCGAAACACTGTGGATGACTATATATATATATATATATATATATATATATATATAGTCATACACAGTGTTTTGACATTTACGTCTCATCAATGAGGCTAGACTTTACAACTACTTCTATCCGAGAGTGAAACCCGACTGAATTTTTCATCAGTCCGATTCGTTACCTCTCGTCTGTCGGTAGCTGCCAGTAACACTTTTCATATTCATCTAAGTCTTTCATATTCATGAACATTTAACTGATAAATACATACGTCCAGAGATGTATGTTACGATCACCAGAGAACTCAGTTTTGTAAACAACAGACGAGTAATGCCTTTTTGGCTAAGCGGTGAAAGTTCGTCAAAGTCCTCTCTTATATAAATAAATGAAATACAAAGAAAACGAGAAACAATTCAGTGGAATGTTTATATACTCAGGTGAATCAAAAGTTTTTCAATATTTTGTATGTGCTAGTTTGCGTTGTGTATATCACATAAATTGTAGCACGTGCTGTAATGGTTACCGTCCGGAAAATGGACACGTTGAGACGAGTTCAAATCCTAGATCAGATTGCTTACATTTCGCATATTCTTGGCAAAGATATGAATCAAACATTCTCCCTCCAGCTATGGGTAAATAGTAGAACACACTGGGCTCTTTGCCCTTCGTTAGACAACTAGTGTAGGAGAAGGAAAACTCTGAATTCAAGCCTGTTAGACTTCGCTAAAAATTGACATTATTTCACATCCTAATCGTGTGGAGTGGTATATGTATATATTATATATATATAAAAAAGGTTTGGTATGTACGTGTCGACTTATAACTCAGAAACGATATGTTATTCAGAATCGAAATCTTGCATACACCTTGACACCCTTATAGCTAAGAAACACACTAACTTTGGTTATTATTTTTACTGATTAAGGGATATAATTAATTAATTAAAACAAAAATCAAACGATTTGCGATAATCGTGGCATAGCTGCTGCTGCTAATATTTTAAAAATTTCGCTGGCTGCTGTCTATATCAACCGTTAATTCAAATGGCACCACTGCTAGTATTATATAAATAGAACACTTCAATCTGTAAAAGGTACCCGCTGTGATTGGTAGTATCGTGGTAGTTAGTGTGTTGACACGTTGTGCATTACTTCTTTCAGTGTGTGTGAGTAGAAAGTCGCACAGATGAACGTGCAATGTACTCTGATTAGTGAACCGATGCTTTACGGGTTCGAACTGAGTCATAACGGTGTAAAAGCAACTAAAAACATTTAGTGTCAGCATTTACTGTAGGCAGCAGCAGAGGAATACATAGACCGTACCTCTGTAGAGAGGTAAAATCTTTTGGCGATGCATAGCGGTCCGTGATGCTTAAGGACGGGTTCTTGGTAGGTGAGCAGTCTAGGCGGATGGTATATATATATATATATATATATATATATATATATATATATATATACCACATATATATACATATATATATAGATGAGAGGTATCCAAAACTTGGTAGTAAGGGATGATTCTATATGTGATTTCTAAGATACACTGTATTATTATTGTATGATCCAGTATGTATAAATACAGTGAATCTTTAAATCACTACAGACAGCTCAATGTATATTAAACTTTTAGATTAGATTTAGGTAATTACCTTGATCTTCCATCTGATGAAACTGAATTTTGGGGAGCTATATTAAATCAACTTAGATTTATATAGGCCCCAATTTTGGTCGAAATAAATTTATTATGGAATTACGGTGTTGAGTTTTTCCTTCCTTTCTAAGATATATATATATATATATACATATATATATATATATATATATATATATATATAATTAACATTTACCACTAATAGCCTTTTCAAATCAGTAAAACAGTGCACTATATGAATATATAAAGATATAAAATTATGTAAAGTAATACGTGGATATATAGAGAAACTGATAGATAGATAGATAGATAGATAGATAGATATAAACCAACTATAGCTAGATACATAGATAGATGGGTAGATATATAAACCAACTAGATAGATAGATAGATAGATAGATAGATAGATATAAACCAACTATAGCTAGATACATAGATAGATGGATAGATATAAAACAACTAGATAGATAGATAGATAGATAGATAGATAGATAGATATAGACCAACGATAGATACATAGATACATAGATAGATATAAACCAACTATAGCTAGATACATAGATAGATGGATAGATGTAAAACTACTAGATAGATAGATAGATAGATAGATAGATAGATAGATAGATATAGACCAACTATAGATACATAGATACATAGATATGAAAAATGAATATGAAAGACTTAGATGAATATGGAAAGTGTTAGATAGCTGGGTCACATGATATGAACACTTGGTTGGTTGGTTGGTCGGTTGGTTATTTGATGTGCATGTGTGTGGGAGGTGGTGACTGTGTTGGAGGGGTGACTGTATGGGGGTGTTAAAGATAATATGCTTATTAATGAATCAATATATATGTATGTGTGTGTGTGAGAGAGTGAGGGGGGAAGAGGGTGAGAATCTACTTATGTAAAAGTATGAGTCAACATACATTAATTAGTGCATCGTTTTTCTTTCCCCTTGTATACCCCCCCACACACACACATGTAGAGAGCGAGAGAGAGGGAGAGAGAAGGGAGAGAGAGAGGAAGGAGAGAGGGAGAAAGAGGGAGATTATGCGTGTATATAATCTCTGCAAGTATTTATTTCGTGTATGTATATATATAATATATATAATATATATATATATACGTCTATTTGCGTGTATTTATGTATATATTACGATGTAAGACGATCCGGTATATCTGCCCTCGTTCGTCCCACATCCCTCCTTCTCTCTAACCCGTCTCTCTCTCTCTCTCTCTCTCTCTCTCTCTCTCTCTCTCTCTCTCTCTCTCTCTCTCTCTCTCTCTCTCTCTAATCTATCTCCTTCTCTCTGTTAGCCCCCCCTCTCTCTTAGTTTCCTTCTACGTCTTACACAATTATATATATCGTCTCTCTCTCTCTCTCTCTCTCTCTCTCTCTCTCTCTCTCTCTCTCTCTCTCTCTCTCTCTCTCGCTCGCTCGCTCTCTCTCTCCCCCCTCTCTCTCTCTCTCTCTCTGTCCTTATGCCCCTCCTCCTCCCCTCCCCCAAACAACAACAACATCATAATATCAACACAGCTTAAAAGAAATAATGACCTTATTATCCTCCTCATTTGGCCGTGACCATAAACAACAACAAAAAAAAAACTCGAGGTTTCGTGTTTTATCCGTCATGCGTTTCACAAGCCACAAGCCTTGATACGCGCTCCCAGTTTTATTTTTAAGAGGGAAGAGCTAGTCTCTCTCTCTCTCTCTCTCTCTCTCTCTCTCTCTATTATATATATATATTATATATATATATATATATATATATTACCTTTTCTATCTCCCATCCTCTCACCGTCCCACTCAAACTCTCAGCCTGTCTCTCACATCCCTTCTCTCTATCAACCTCTATACCTCTCTTTTCTCTTCTCTCTCTCTCTCTCCCTCTCTCTCTCTCTCTCTCTCTCTCTCTCTCTCTCTCTCTCTCGCTCCCTCTTTCTATATATCTATCCATCTATGTCCCACCTCTTATCTTAGTACCTGTCTAATTTTTGTCAATTAACCAATCGATCTCACCTAATCTATAAATATCAACCCCCCATGTTGTTTACATCAGTCTGTCTCTCAGTCACTCGAATCTATCGACCCACCTGTTTACACCTGGTTGTGTATCTTGGATTAAACACAAATATATATATATATATATATATATATATATATATATATATATATATATATATATATATATATGAGTAAAATATGAAAATAAATCCGACGATATTAAAAAAAAAAGTATTCCAAAAAGATGAATTTATTCTTGATGGTGAAGTCGACATCAAATTGTCTCGGTTTTTCAATAAACCTTCATCAGGACATTAAGATGGAAAGATTGTCGTCTGAATAGCGATCAATGTTTGTTTTGTTTTTTTGGTTTTTTGTTGTGTTTTTAGGGGGTGGAGGGGTTGTTGTTTTAATTTTTTTGTTTTTTGTTTTGTTTTGTTTGTTTTTGTTTTTTGTTTTTTTTTTTTTTTTGTATATTTGTTTGTTTGTTTTTTTAAATAACAGGAGTTGGGAAATTGTATACGTAGAAAGGCTCATAAACGAATTAACCGATTTTGAACACATTATTTTGAGCAGATATTATAAACTACTCATACTTAATTTTGATGATACCAAATTCATTTTGGTAAATTAAGAATCTGATTGGTATAAGCGAAGACGCCCAAAAGTATGACGTATTTCTTACAGACACCATAGATTAAAAGACAAGAAAAGTATAAAATATCTGAATTTGGTATCATCAAAATTAAGTATGAGTAGTTTATAATGTGTTAGAACTGCTGTGTGTTGTTTAAAATACATAATCTAATTCAATGTTGGGTGGCTATTATCATTATAATCTAATATAACATTACACCTGTGTGTTTAGATCATTAAGTTGCTTTTTCTATCATTCATATATATATATATATATATATATATATATATATATATATATATATATATATATATTATTTCCATTACTATTTCTATAACTCTGACGTCGTGAAAAAAACACATAATACAACTTGTAAATAAAGAAGTATATTACAAACTGACATCTGGAGAAAAAATATATTTAAAAAAAGAAAAGACGAGAACATCGGTAGTGCGTGAAAATAATCAACCAGTTCAGCAATGAATGGCCAAAAGAAAAAGGAAACACCAAAAGAGTTACCAAAGTTAATATGTAAAAGTGCTCAATACGCTAAGTAGAGCATAACTATAAACCTAAAAAAAAAACAGAAAAATACCTACTGACTCGGTCAGAAATATCCTCAAAATCCGTTAGGTGAAACCTAGGTAAGTAGTTTCTGGCTCTTTTAGGTGTATATATATATATATATATATATATATATATATATATATAATATATATATATGAGGTTAAGTAAACAAACAAATGTGTATATTTTTATATGGCTTTAAGCCGACAATTTTTGGAGGATATGTGCTTAATTGAAGTCATACCTAATTTTGAAAATTAATTAGTTAATAATTAATGAATTTAGGTGGGCAAAAATGTGGGCGTCTTCGCTTATACCAATTGATATTTTCTCGATTTGTTTAGCCTTACATTTGAACATATATGCCCACCTAAATTCATTAATTATTAACTAATTAATTTTCAAAATTTGGTATGACTTCAATTAAGCACATATCCTCCAAATATATATATATATATATATATATATATATATATATATCAAAGCGTATGAGTAGCACAGGGATCTGTGCGATAAAGTGAGGAGCTGATAGTAGATGTGGCGCTCCATCTCAGATGCTAAAATAATCTCCTTGGTCTAACGCTAGTGAAAAGAGGATAGACTCCCTCGCTGTCTGGCTGATACCGACATTAGACCGCCCCGACGACTTTACTTACTTATATATATATATATATATATATATATATATATATATATATATATATATGCAAAAGTCTTCCAGCATTGCTATCTATCCGATAATAAGAACAAAACTCATATCAGTCAATATAAAATGCCAGGTTATTTTATTCACTTAAAATACAAGGTTACTCTCTTCACGTGAAATGCAAGTTAACTCTATTCACACAAATTGCAAAGTCACGCTATACACGTAATAGGCAAGGTCACGCCGTTCACATAAAATGCAACGTTAGCCAAGAAGCATTAGAAAAATTCTTGTCTATTACACCAACTAAAAATGAATAAAAGTTCTAGTATTCGTATTAGTTATTTACCACGTACCCCACGTGTACGGGTTAGGCACAAGGCCCTATTAATGTTGGATCACCCACGAACCAAAGCTCATGGTGTGGCGGGTGCAAAAAATGCGCTGATCCCGTCGGCATTCCCTCTCAAGGTGGCGCCTCGGGCACTGGGCAATAAACCCAGCCCTACCCCTTTAAATCGAGGGGGCAGGTGTTGCCTAGGGGGATGGCCTCTTGGGATCAACGATATTAATTTACTCTGTAGGTCCAGAGGCCGAAGCTCACTGGACCCCCGGCTTGACCGGAAACCAGAGCGTTTTTTTTACAAGTATTCGTACTAATAGCAAAAATAAACCTACAATTAATAAAATACTATTCAGACTGGGAGCCGGTATAGGAGACGTAATGTTGATGGAGTGGCCTATTGTTGGTACCAGCCAGACAGCGAGGGAGTCCATCCACTTTTTGCTAGCGCTAGACCAGGGAGATAGTTTTTGCTGAGGTGGAGCGCCACTACCCTAGCTGTGTTACTCAAGCGCTGAATTGTCGAGGGGGGTGGTATCGAACCGGGAACTTTGTGATTCCCAGGCCGGTGCTCTAGTGACTGAGCTAAACCAACACCTAGCGCTAGATCAGGGAAATAGTTTTGGCTGAGGTGGAGCGCCACACCTACTGTCAGATCCATACTCTTCCGCACAGATCAGATTACGCAATTTGTGCTACTCATGGACATATATATATATATGGCTTCCACAGACACTGTGTTTCGACGTATCACGTCTTTTCAGTGTGGATAGACATAGCAGGCTACTTCCGGTCGGGATAAAAAAAAAACGGGTGATTTTTCATCAGTCAAGGGTTTTAACCACTTGGCCATCAGCTACCTGCTGACAAGGGGTAGATTTTAACTGATAAATACATACATTAGGTATATATATGTTACAATCGCATAAGAGCTTACACCCATCTTATTGGAGATGCTTGCCGTTTTAAGCCGACAATCAAATTTTACCCCAGAAAGGAGTTGGGAGCATATATATATTATATATATATATATATATATATATATATATATGTTGAAATGAAAAATAAAGCAAATAAAATGTTGAATGGATGAAATAGTATTTATTTTATTTATTTTACTGACACGTGTTTCGGCCAGGAGTTTATCCATGCATATATGTATTCTATCTATTATTATTTTAAATACAAAATAAAATAACAATAACAATAATAGAAAAAAACTACAGAAATGTTTAGTATACACAAAGAAATAGCAACCTTCGTTAGAGTAAATCCTTATTGTTTTAAATGAAATCAGTTGAATTATATATATATATATATATATATATATATATATATATATATATATATATATATATATATATGTGTGTGTGTGTGTGTGTGTGTGTGTGTGTGTGTGTGCGTATATATATATATATATATATATATATATATAAGCGAAAAATCCTGGAATCAGCCATTTTCCCGAAAATCAGACAGTTTTTTTTATTTCTGACTAGTCCCTCATCCGTTCTGTTAAGCCTAGAATAATAATGTCTCCCACTGAAAACAAAGACAAAAACAAAAAATAATAATGTCTCCCACGATAACAAAAATATGGCATTGACAAATAATGATTTAAATAAAAATAAAAATAAAAATAACCGTAAAAGAATATCGTATTTCCCTGTTTTTATCTTCTCTTTCTTCCTGTATTACGAACTCCTAACTATCGTTTGGACATTTTGATACATGTGCGTGCTTCACGCATGCTCGCGCGCATGCGCACGCAGCTATTGATGAAACGATATAGGTCATTCGGCCACCATCTTAGATAAAACAAGAAATCACTGGAAAAGTTTATGGCTTATCGTTATGACATTATTCTCTTTATATTTTTATTGGCTTCGGGTTTTTGTCCTGTTATTGTTTTTTGTTTTTTTTTGTTTTGTTTTGTTTTTTGGTGTGTGTGTGTGTGTGTGTGTGTGTGTGTGTGTGTGTGTGTGGTGCTACAGAGAATTGACTACAGCAAACATATCCGAACAGACCTTCAGAATTTTATGTGCCGTATAAAAAAAATGATAAAAAGGTAATGATAGACAGTTAAGTCTTCGTTCTGTTGGCGAACGGCTGTAAGCGGTTTGATGGGTCAGTAAGGTCGTTTCTGTCCTGTGTTAAACGATTGCTATCTGGATACGAAGAGAAACCCGGCGAGATATTCAGTGGAGACGATAGGCTAGCTCTAATGGCATTGAAAGATGTTTGAAAGAAATGAGAGGGAAAAAAAACGGGTAAAAAGAATACTAGAGAAGACGAATATGAAAATAAGAAATAGTTACTGTCAGGAAATTGTAAACAATGAATGTAACTCCGAAGAACATTCTTGTTTGTTCAATATATGTATTTAGCAATCTGATGGAAACGCGCGTTTATGATGGTTATTGTGAATGGAATGGGTTCAGCGACCCGAGATCAAATCTTGGACCAGGCTTTTTGCATTTCACATAGCGCTAATATCCTTGGGAAAGGTATGCATTCAACTATTCTCCCTGCAGCTATAGGTAAATAGTAGGGCTGATTGGGCTTTTTAACATTGGTTAGGCAACCAGTCTAGGAGAAGGAAAACTCTGAATTAGAACCTGTTAGGTTTGCTTAATACATTTACCATCTACAAAATGTTATATATATATATAATGTATATAATATGGGTGATATATTTGTAAGTAGAGAGTGCTCAACATCATTTATATTCTAAGTTAATGTAGCGTTAACTCCTGATTACTAAAAGTTTCTCGCCTATGCGATCTTCAAATCAAAACATTTGGGGGTTGAAATCACATAGGCAAGATACTGTTGGTAACCAGGTGTTGACTCCATAGCCACACTACCTTAACGTAAATATATATATATATATATATATATATATATATATGTGTGTGTGTGTGTGTGTGTGTGTGTGTGTGTGTGTGTGTGTGTGTGTGTGTGTTACCAACCCTCTGCAGGAGCAGTACAAATATACATCTGTAGTTCTTAGTGATTCCGAGGTCACCTTTCTTCGATAATATGAGAATGCAGCCTTTCATCCATTTCTCTATTGAATTTTTATACACTGCATTGCATAATAAAAGAAGTATATCGTCAAATTTCCTTGCGTTGCATAATCTATGTGGCAGCATAGATTATTGGTAACATCCTGTAGGAGAATTCTGCAGGGGGGCAGTGTTTTCATATCACGGACGAAAAACTACTGGACAGTTGAAATCTCGCACGTCACGTGATTTTGATATAGTTAAACACAGTTGACAGCGAGACCCCGGGTGAGACACACCTTGGCTGTCAGCTCCGTGTGATGAATTGTGCCTACGATCGAACTCACTTTTCAATAGTAAAGGATCTGCAAGACTAGCATTTTACCCAAACCATTCGTCACGTATAGGATGTGACACGCGGTCGCAAGTATGAGGCACATTGAACTATAAACTTGAATTTGGTAACATCATAACAATATGGCGTCGTAGATAGGGACCATAGTATCTTTGTTGTGCGTAGATGGATACGAATTCCTATGACAGATCTGATCGATGTATGTTTTTGCTAGTCGGGCAAACTGGTGTGTCCATGTGTAGGTGTCCACAGGAAAACGTCACGTCTTGTTGAGTATCTGGCCGCCATCCTTGGTTCCAGATGTAGTAGAACTTAAAGTAAACAAGTAAGTAAATCAATAAGTCCTTGTGGGATGGTGTCCTTTAGGTCTGACATCCTAGATGATCCAAGTGTCAATGAGCTAAGGTTAAGAATCAGCTAGTATAAATACAACAGCAGCAGCAGCACTGTCAGTGATTGGACAATAGGAATCTTTCCGAGGTCACGTGCTAATAGGCGAGTCTATAAATAGAAGTGACCCATTGACGCACGCCTTATATACCCAAAACTCCAACACGTCTGATTTCGGTGATGCTTCCAGGATTTATTCGAAACAGCACGCAACATACTTGCCTAGTTACCATCTAACTTTTTCTCCAAACGTTTCGTTAGGGTCTAAGGCGGACAGCTATACACTAGTACTGATACAGCTACAATTTTATACTAGTACTGTACTGACACGGACACGTTTTATTTTATCAGAAAGATAATATTCCCTAGGCTGGTTGGTTGCATTTTACGGCATGTCAACCGTTGTTGAGTTATTTTATGCCGAAGACGTTTTGTTTTATTCATTTTTGTTGGGTATTCAACTTTTTTTATTCAAACTCAATTTCTTTTTAAACACATTCACAGTACTCATTTTAAAAAATCTATTTAACCCATAGATGGGACCTTACCAGGTACTACCACTTTGGGTCAGGATGAACCTGGGAGTAATAGCGTTGAAGCGGTACTCTACATTCCCCAGAGTTCCAAAATTAGAACTTTACCACAAGATGTAGTTTATCGTCATACCCAGGATATTAAGACCCTCAGCCATCGGCTTCTAGCACATATTTGATAAAAAGGGTTGGGGCTTGCCATAAGGGCAACAGAGTTAGGACAATTATATAGGTGCTAGGGTTTGATGTGACAAGCCTATTGATCGGGAGAACCTCTCCGACGGACTGTCTAGCCTAAGTAAGGGCCAAAGTGGAGTCTTGCATGTCATGGACTGCTCAGCTACCAAGATTCCATCCTTAAGCATCACAGGCCAACAAGTAACCCTATTGGGGGAGTCCTTATACAGAGGTGCAGTCGGTGTATTCTACAGCCGCAGCCGACAGAGCTATATTGTCTAGGAATAGAATGCCAAAACATTAGTATCTGATAATTTCCCAGAATTTTTGGATGAAGGCTGTTTCTCGGTTTTTAAAATTTGAACAGCAGACCGAATAATTTATTTGGAAACATCTTAAAAGTAATTAATCAATATTTGTATTTAGGCGTTTCATTTTATTTTATTTTATTTTTTTAAATAGCAATAATAAGTTAGAATAAGCTATAATCCGTTAAATCCTACCGGACACCGATGAAGATGAAAATAAACGACGAAATATTTACAAAATTGGCAACTCAAAAGTGTGGTCAAATCAATGACTCTAAAGCTTGTCATTATAGCTTGTTGATTTGTAGGAGAGAGGATCAGTCCGTTAGTCGGGTGAGAAATTAAAGATAATATTTTTAAGAAGAAGAAGAAGAAGAAGAAGAAGAAGAAGAAGAAGAAGAAGAAGAAGAAGAAGAAGAAGAAGAATAATATAAAAGAGAGTACGAAAAAAGAAAAGAGTACAAAAGAAGAGTACGAAAATTAAAAAAGAAAAGAGAAAAAAGAAAAAGAAAGAAAAACATTAGGTGATTTTTTTTTAATTGAAGGTGAGATTGAAAACGAAAGAAGACAAGATCAAATCAATCGGGCCAGTGAGCCATTTTGTAGTTTTCATCATCATGGCCAGTATACGCATGCGCAGTTTGCTGATGGGAGATTTCCAAGACAAAAACAACGAAACGGAACAAAGAGAATTAATGAGAAAATAATGAATATCGCAAATGGAAATTTCGCTTTTTATTCAACATATACACGACAAAAATAGACAGTCATTTATTTTATTTTTTCATTTTTATTCTTCTTTTTCTTTTTCTATTTTTCTTTCCTTTTTCTTTTTCGATTTTTTTTTCTTCTTTTTTCTTCCTTTTCCTTTTTCTATTTATCTCTTTCTCTTTCTTTTTCTTTTTTTTTTTTTCTTCTATTTTTTTCTTTTTCTTTTTCTCTTTTTTCTCTTTATTTTCTTTTTCTTTTCTATTCTTTTCTTTTCTTTCTCTTTTTCTTTTTCTTTTTCTATTTTTTTCTTTCTTTTCTTTTTCATTTTTCTTTTCTATTCTTTTCTTTTTCTTTTCTTTTTTTCTCTTTATTTTCTTTTTTTTTTTTTTTTCTTTTCTTTTTCTTTTTTTCTTTTTTCTTTTTTCTTTTTCTATTTTTTCTTTTTTTTTTTTCTTTTTTCTTTTTCTTTCTATTCTTTTCTTTTTCTTTTTCTCTTTTTTCTCTTTATTTTCTTTATTTTTTCTTTTTCTATTTCTTTTCTTTTTCTTTTTTTTTTTTATTTTATTTTTATTTTTTTTTTCTCTTTCTTTTTCTTTTTTCATTTTTCTTTTTCTATTCTTTTCTTTTTCTTTTTTCTTCTTTTTTTCTTTTTTTTCTTTTTCTTTTTTCTTTTCTTTTTTTTTTTTTTTTTTCTTTTTTTTCTTTTTATTTTTTTCTCTTTCTTTTTCTTTTCCTATTTTTTCTTTTTCTATTCTTTTCTTTTATTTTTTCTTTTTTCTTTTTCTATTATATTCTCTCTTTCTTTTTCTTTTCTTTATTTCTATTTTTTTTCAATCTGACTTTTTATAGGACAGTAGTAACTCTAACCCCTTTCCATACCGTAGTATGTATTTTTCTTTTTCTTTTTTTTTTTATACTTCCGATCAGCTAAGTCATCTTCATCATAAAGTCGTGAATACTACAGATTCCCTTGGGCTAAAGTGGAGTGTTGCATGTCACATGGACAACATGTGCACCCTTTATGGAGGTCTCACGCCTCTGCAAGGATGCAGTCGGCGTATTTTATAGTCTAAGCCGATAGGGCGGTACCGAGGTTGGGAAAGCTGCCTTCTACATTACCATATTAGGAAATTGATCCAAAGTATAGAATCAGACTTGTAGAGGTATAAAACTAAAATCTTTCCAGGATATTAATCTGCGTTTATCTTAATGCCTACATTCAAACGCAGATTAATATCTTTTAATCTGGGGGGCTTTGATTAGCTTGGAGGGTCACGTGATCTGATGAGCCTGAGAAAGTTAGATTAAGATTCTGTGAGAGTTGAGCTTTTGAACAATTGAACAAAAAAAGTGTACACAGAAAATATATCTCCGTGTTCTTTATATAAGAAGTATATAAAAGAGGGAACACATACACCATTGGATAGAGCAATCTTCAGCTATTACATTATTTTTTCATATATCATTACAAAAGGGCTATGTATTTTCATTAGCTATGAATAAAAAGTTGCACGCCGTGTGTCATTAGAACCTGCAAACTTTCTGAGTCGTGTAATGGAATCCAAATCAGTTTTACTCTGCTTAAAAATTGACCTTATGTCACATCCTGACCTTGCTGGAGGGGTTTGGTAAATACATATTTTCGGCGTGTAACGTCGACTCTTGTTTATCGCTGGTATCTTTTTTCCCTGCATAGCAGATGCAGGAGACTATGTGAAAAAAATTGTGCATCTTTTCACTCAACCCTCCACACGAGTAGGATGTGACACAAGGTCAATTTTTAAGTGGAATTTATGAGGTCTGAATTCAGAGTTTTCCTTCTCGTGGACCGATCGCCCTACTATTTATCCATACCTGGAGGGAGTATAGTTGGATTCATAACTTTCCCAAAGGTAGGTAGTTACCTGACCCCTTCGCCACCGATAGGATGTGACACAAGGTCGTAAGTATGGGGCATCAAGTAAGGATCGAACTCGCTATTCAGTAATAATGGATCTGCGAGACTAACTAGCTAGCCATTACACCAAGATGGGACGAACTACATTTCCCAAGGTTATGTGAATTGCAAACCTTGTCCAAGATTTGAACTTGGAACACCTTGTCCATTTTCTACGACAATAACCATTACACAACAGTGCCTCTTGAAATAAATAGTGTAGCTGAAAACTTGCCCTATCTATCGGTGTTATTGTGATCTGTCGATTTGGTGTGATTTATGTGGTTTTTTGGGAGCGTATTTCATACAATGATTAAGTCTGTGTTTAGGGCCGGGTCAGCTCAGTCGGTAGAGCGTTCGGCTAGAAACCACAAGTTTCCTGGTTCGATACCGGACCTCGCCAACTCAGCGTGTGAGTAGCACAGGGATCTGTGGGGTAAAGTAAGGAGCTGATGGTAGGTGTGGAGCTCCACCTCAGACGCCCAAAACAATCTCCTTGGTCTAGCGCTATTGAAAAGGGGATAGACTCACTCCCTGATTGGCTGATACCGACATTAGGCCACCCGACGACTTTATTTTTACTTTAAGAAGTCTGTGTAAGAGTATGTGTGTGTTTGAGAATGCGTGTAAGTGTATGTGAGCGCATGATGTGTGAATGTGTATGTGTAGGTGTGTGAGTGTGTGTCTGTGAGTGTATTAGTGTGTAAGTGTGTGTGCAAGAGAGAAGAGCGTGTAAGTGTGAGTGAGTTTTTGTGTGTAACTGTGTATATGAGAGTGTATATGAGTGTGTGTGTGTGTGTGTGTGTGTGTGTGTTTGCGTGTGTGAATGTGTCTGTGTGTGACTGTGAGTTTCTGTGTGTGTGTCAGAGTGAGTGAGTGTGTATGTGAGAGTGTGTGTGTGTGTCCGTGTGGCTTGTGTGTCTCTGTGTATGTTTGTATGTGAGTGTGTGTGTGCGCGCGTGTGTGTGTGAATGTGTGTGTGTGCGCGTGTGTGTGAGTGTGTGTTGCGTGTGTATATGTATAAGAAAGAGAGTGTGCGTGTGTATGTATGTCTGTCTGCGAGAGTGTGTGTCTGTGTGCGTGCGTGCGTGTGTATATGTGTGAGTGTTGTGTGAGTGCGCGCGTGTGAGTGTGTGTGAGTGTGTGTGTGTGTGTGTGTGTGTGTCTATGTGCGTCTGTGCATGTGTGTGTGTGCATATGTGTTTGTTTGTATGTGTATCTAAAGATCATGGCCGAACGAAAAGTCCTAGAGACACTATGTTTTGCATGGATATTGAGTTGACCCCCCCCCGTCCCCCCACCACTACACCCACCACAGCGCTGGGTTGGTGTCAGAGATAATTTGAGGTCACTAGAAGCAAAAATATGACATTTTTGGTAAAAAAAAAAAACGATGAGAAATAGGGGGACTTTGATATGAAATAGAAAAATATTTTTCGACTTCAAAAAAATGCCAGAACGATCAGAATCCATCTTTGTCACGTGGTTCAGCTAAATGTTTGATGTTTATAGGTACGCGGTAAAAAAAGGGGGGAAAAAAAGAAAAAAGAAAGGACTCTTTATATTCTAAAAAGAAAATGAATAAATAAAGATGGAGGAAGAAGAAATATTGTGTTCATCATCAAAGTCTTTCGGAATCTTTAAGAATTTGTCTATGTGCTTGAATTGTCTTTTATTTTGTTTTTATGTTATAATTGTCGATCCCACTTAGTACTAATGTATAGTTGCACCACTTATACTCTAAGGAAAATAAATGAATAAATAGCTAGATGTGAACTACACAATATATACGAATATATATATATATATATTTTGGAGGATATGTGCTTAATTGAAGTCATACCTAATTTTTGAAAATTAATTAGTTAACAATTAATGAATTTAGGCGGGTATATATGTTCAAATGTAAGGCTAAACAGATCGAGAAAATGTCAAGAAAATGTTTAGCCTTACATTTGAACATATATACCCGCCTAAATTCATTAATTATTAACTAATTAATTTTCAAAAATTAGGTATGACTTCAATTAAGCACATATCGCCAAAAATTGTCGGCTAAAAGCCATATCAAATAAACACAATGTTTATTTACGTACTTTCATATATATATATATATATATATATATATATATATATATATATATATAGTTAATCCTGTGTTAGTATTGGAGAAATGAGAGTAAAGTGCTCAATTACTTTTGTAAGAGCCATATTTATTTATCATAGTTATAAATGATGACGGGCAGCGGCGTAAGCATGCTGCTTAGAAACCAATGGTAGTAATTTCACCTTAAATGTATTGTACACTATATATATATATATATATATATATATATATATATATATATATATATAACCGGGGTCTCATAATGTCGGTATCAACCAGACTGCAAGGGTGTCTATCCTCTTTTCTTTGCGCTTGACCAAGGAGATTGTTTTGCATCTGATGTGGAGTGCCACACCCGCCATCAGCTCTCCACTTTACCGCTCAGATCCCTGTGCTAATCATGCGCTGAGTTTGCGAGGCCCGGTATCGAACCAGGAACCCTTGTGGTTCCTCGGCGGACGCTCTACCGACTGAGCTAAGGGGGATCATTTTTGGTCGTTTTTTGAAGTATGAAAAAATGTAAATCAAAAACAAAATGTTAAATATTGTGTTCTTAATCTTATACCAATAGTTTACCAATATTTCATGGGTCATCCCTCTTTCTCAAAGGTTTAACAGCAGATCGAACTGACTGTTACTTGTCTTGTCTGCTATTGGGGTCAGGTAGTGTTCTATCCAGCCTGATGGTTGATTGGCTGGTTGTTTTTGACGTTGTTTTTTGTCCGTGGATTCTACGCTTGTTAGAAGTGCTTGGAGTAAGGGTACGGAAAGGAGGTTTTTTACTCTGTTTTCTTTTCTTTTTTTTTCTTTTTTTTTTGGTGTGTGTGTGTGTGTGTGTGTGTGTGTGTGTGTGTGGACAGCTATTTGGTGGTATAGATTGGTTGAATAATCTATATGTGTTCAAATTATCTAGATCTGTATTTAAAACGTGTGTGTGTTGTGTGTGTGTGTGTGTGTGTGTGTGTGTGTGAATTAAAATGAATTATCCATTTGGTTTCTTTTTGTTTGCGCTTTTGAGTTGATGGAAAGTTGTGATCTATCAGGATGCACTTAAATTGTCTAATGATTTGTTGAAATACTTCGCTACAGGTACATATTGGGACCCTAGTCAAATAATTAGTTTGTGGTTGTTAAATCTAAATATGGGTCTCTCTTATGTATCCGCTGTCATTGCATTTGGTTCAAAAGATGTAATAGATGACAAGTGGGCTGATGGGGTTGGATCTTGATGTTGGTGTTGGTACTGTGAATGGAAAGTTTGTAAACAATTAAGACATCCGGGGATATATATTTACCCAACCTCTTCGCTAAAGACAGAATGTGACACAAGGTCAATTTTTAAGCGGTGTAAAACTGGCTTGAATTCAAAGTTTTCATTCTCCTAGACTGGTTGCCTAAACAAAGAATAAAAATTACTATTTTACTATTTTCTTATAGTTGGAGGAGGCGAACATCGATAAATGCCTTTCCAAAGAAAATTAGCACCAGATGAAAGGCAAACAGCTTCGCCCAGGATTTGAACTTGGTTCGCCGATTCTATTTCCAAAGTAAACCTTCTAAGCGAAACTTTTTCAAGCACATGGGAATAATGCTAATGAAGGGTTACTCCACACTTTTCAGATCTAAAGACCTGAAAACTCTCCAATGGGTGCATTTTAGGATATACCCAAAACAACCCCAGGGAGTCCATTTGTGGTGCAATCGTTTGCAGCCTAGTCTCGCAGATCCCTTACTGTTTGATAGTGAGTTCGATTTTCGCTGGATGCCCCATACTTTGGTTGGGTAAATACCTATTTGCGACCGTATCTCACATCCTACCCATGGTAAACGGGTTGGGTAAAATACTATTAGTGACCGTGTGCTACATCCTTCTTGTGGTAAACGGGTTGGGTAAATACCTATTAGCGACTGTGTGTCACATCCTTCCCCTGGTAAATGAGTTGGGGAAATACCTATTAGCGACCGTGTGTCACATCCTACTCGTGGTAAATACCTATTTGGGAACGTGAGTCACATCCTACCCATGGTAAATGGTTTGGGTAAATTACTATTTACGACTGTGCGTCACAGCTTAACCGTGGTAAACGAGTTTGGTATACCTATTTATGAGCATGAGTAAAATCCTACCCATGGTAAACGGGTTCGATAAATACCTATTTGGTACCGTGTGTCACACACCACACGAGTTAAACACGTTGGATAAATACCAACCCCCAAATTCCCTCTATTTCTGTAGTGATCTTAAACCCCCCCCCCTGCAAGAAATATAGCCAGCATATTCTAAACCCCGCCGACAAGGCGCTGTTCTAGTCGTGTCATAACACGCTTAATATGAACCTATTTTCAGGTGTCATCTTTAAATCTATTTTCTTTTCCTTTGCTGATTTTGCTGATATTCGAAAGACCCTAAAGCTAAATTCGAAATTTTCAATAATTAAATTATTAAATTTTGAATTATTAAATTTTAGATATTTCTAATCAATGATTGTTAATTTTCTTATTTTCTAATCGTTTGAGTTATCAAGTGTGATAAATAGGCCTATTACTTGCAATATATTGCTTTTAATTTCTGTGTTACACCGCCTATATATATATATATATATATATATATATATATATATATATATATATATATATATATATTCGAAGATTCCCATAAGATACCTTTTAAAAGAGTAATATATGTGTGTGGGTGTGAGTGCGTATATGCATGTGTGTGTGTATATTTGGCTGGTTGAGTGAATGTACGTATGTTTGGATCAAGCTCTCCTTGCACACACACAAACACACACACGCACACACACACACATATATATATATATATATATACATATATATGTGTGTGTGTGTGTGTGCGTGTGTGTGTGTGTGTGTGTGTGTGTGTGTTGTGGGGTCCATGTATGCTTCTTTGTTGGCATATCTGATGAGTCTAATTTCTGTGTATATATTATATTTATCTATCTATCAATCTCTCTCTCTCTCTCTCTCTCTCTATATATATATATATATATATATATATATATATATATATATATATTATATATATGGACAAACAATGTGTTTGAGATGGCAAACGAATTAGGTATGACTTAAATTAAGCACATAATCTCCCAAAATTGTCGGCTATTTGCCATTTTCAAACACATTGTTTGTCCACTTCATACTGTCGTGGCCCAAAAAATGCGATCTACACATCAGTTTAAAATAAACCAGAAATTCTGGGGAAGCCAGCTAGTGTAATGGTTAGAATATCCGCTTGTCAGTCTGACAGGTAGGGTTCGAATCGCGCACAAAGCACTGCCCTGTCTATAGCTCTGCTGATGAGGCCTAATAGGCTGAAATGTACATACAGAGATCGACTTTTTCTCGATTTGTTTACGCTTTACATTTAAACCGATATGCACGCCTAATTCATTTAATTATAATTAATTAATTAACGAATTAGGTATGACTTTAATTAAGCACATAATCTCCCAATATATATATATATATATATATATATATATATATATAATGTATTACTGCGAAAAAAAATTTTGGTTTTCGCATTACGAAATACATAAATATATAATATAGACATATATATAGAACACGCACACGCACGCACACACACACACACACATACACACACACACGCATGTCTGTAAGTGTTTGTCTGGTTGTGTGAATGTACGCGTGGTTGGATCAAGCTCACTTGGTGTAGATATAAATTTATTTCGGCATGTCTTTGCCTCGTCAGTCTGATCTTTACTAATAACGGAGAAGGAGGAATTGAAAAAAAGTGAAAAAAGAGACCGCGTATTATGTTTTTTTAATTAGTATAGATCAAAATGACGAGGCAATGTCATCAATTCGTAAATACTCCATATATGTAAAAAATATATATATATACGCAAATCTTTATATGTACGTTTAAGTTCTCAATTTTGCTTGAATCCTATCAAGAAAATATTTGATATCATCCACCAATGATCGTCTATTGTTTACATCCTTGATCTCTCTGGTGATCGTAAAATGTAGAAACAAATGTATGCATTTAGTAGTTAAAACACTGCTCCTTAATGGCAAGCTGTCAATGGCCGAGAGTTTAACGAATCGGGCTGATGAAAAGTCAGTCGGGTTTCGATCCTGATTGGAGTTTGTTGCTATGTCTAACTACACTGATGAGACGTGAAACATCGAAACAAGGTGTCTGTGGATGACGTTTATATATATATATATATATATATATATATATATATATATATATATATATATATATATACATTCGAACAGAATATGGTTAATTAACGCCTGAAAAAAATATCAGAAAATATGAAACACGTGTCGCAAATGCAAAACAATAATAAACATTTTTGCGGACCTTCTTTTTTTTTTAAAATATTTAATTTACTCATTGAACTCATAACAACACTATATATATATATATATATATATATATATATATATATATATATATATATATATATATAATCTTTATATATATATATATATATATATATATATATAATCTTTGTTCTTGTAAACGTTGTTTTTAGTTGGATTTTTTTTGTATTATGAAGCATGGAAAAAAGAGAACAAAAAAATAAAATAAAAAAAGAACATTTTAATATTCAGCTGTTGTTCTGTCCCTGGTTCGATTAACTCCGATATTTCGGGTGAACGTTCACCCTTTGTCAACGTATAGAGAATAGAGACTCTATCTCTATCTCTCTCTCTCTCTCTCTCTCTCTCTCTCTCTCTCTCTCTCTCTGTCTCTCTCTCTCTCTCTCTCTCTATATATATATATATATATATATATATATATATATATGAGTGGGTTGGTGGGTAGGTGTTTCTGTGAATGTACGCGTGTTTGGATCAAGCTCTCTTTGCGCATGCGTGCTTCCACGCGTGCGAGTGCTCAGAGCGCATTATCAGTGACTCGATATCAAAATCAATTGAAGAAATTTAAAACCACAGACGTCTTTGTTTCCTTTCCTTGCTATATGAGTGCATAATATTGAATTATTATTATTGCTCTGAATATTGGAATATCGGCTCGCATTGAATAAAGCCTCTATTGCTTCTTGGGCTGTTTATAGATACTTGCATGCGCGCATATATATATATATATATATATATATATATATATATATATATATATATATATATAGTGGAATCTAGAAACACGTAATTTATTTTGGATTGGTAATATTTCAGTAGATAGAAAAATACGATCAGACTGATATAGATAGAGGTAGACCTTCCTGAACACAGGTATATTACCATACAAAGAAACATATATAATATATATATATATATATATATATATATATTGTGTGTGTGTGGTGTGGTGTGTGTGGGTGTGTGTGTGTGTATGTTGATAGACAGATAGACAGATAGATGAAGAGGAGAGAGAGAGAGAGAGTAAGAGACACATAATGACGAATTGGTATATTCATGTGCAGATTAAGAAAACAATAGATAGATAGATAGATAGATAGATAGATAGATAGATAGATAGATAGATAGATGGTAACATACTGGCAAAGATATGAACAGAATTAGATTAGATAGATAGATAGATAGATAGATAAAGACGGATATGTATATTCATAAGCATATTCATAAGCAGACAAAGGAAATGATAGATATGAAGATAGATAGATAGATAGATAGATAGATAGATAGATAGATAAACAGATAGAGATAGAGAGATAGATTACAATAATACCTTTCCCTATGATAACAGCACTGTGTGAAAAATCCTCGTCCAGGATTTGAACTCGGGTCTCCGTGTTTATTTCCTAAGACGGTAACCATTACACCACGAACGCCTCTCATTATCTGATTCTAGGGAATCTGAAATCCTCCTTCATTGCCATCTGTCTCAGGTTCACTCCGATTTCTGGCTATGGATCTTTGGTTCTCAAACTTCTTTACTGCTACCATCTTTATGGAATCCAACTCAAAGTAGACATTTGCTCTCATGAACTATCTCAGTCAGTTCATATCTATCTATCTATCTATCTATCTATCTATCGGTCGGTCGGTCTGTCTATCTCAGTCTATTCATATCTATCTATTTATCTATCTATCTCTATTCCTATCTATCAATCTATCTATCTATCTATGTTCATAAATATTTATCTACCTATCTATCTATCTTCTATACAATCTATCTCTATTCATATCTATCAATATATCTCTTTCTCTATCTCCCTATCTTTCTCAGTCTGCTACATCTATCTATCTATCTATCTATCTATCTATGTCTATCTGACCTATATGCATAAAATAACCCTAGACTAGTTGACATGCAATTAAAATCAACCAAGCCAGATTGTTGCAAGAATTACAATGAATTCCCATTTTATTTTATTTTTTAAATTTCTTATTTCAAACATTATCATGTTAAGAATATCAAATCCAGGTCGATTTTATAGATCTTCTTTCTTTTTGGTGGGGTCTTTTGGGGGGTGGGGGTGTCTTTTGGTGGGTGGGGGTGTCTTTTGGTGGGGATCTTTTGGTGGGGGGGTGTCTTTTTGGCGGGTTTTGTGCTAATTTTTTGTATGAATGGGAAGGTTCTTTTGTTTTGCTTTTTGTTTGTTTTTGTTTTTGACAAGGTTTTTATTTATCATGCAAAACGACTCTTCTAATGCAGGAGAGTTCCCCATGGCGTGGGCCTCAAAATTCCAACTCAAATATTCAAAAACTCTATTCCAAATGAACATTTGCTTTCATATCTTCCTTCTTTGTTTCTCAAGTTTTTTCTTTTTCTTTTTCTTTCTTTTTTTTGGGGGTGGAGGTTGTTGTTTTTTTGCGGTGGGGGGGGTATGTTGTTTGTTGAATTTTGTTTTTTATTTTTTTTTTTTTTTTTTTTTTTTTGTTTTTATTTTGTTTTTTGTTGATTTTTTTGTTTTGTTTTTGTTTTGTTTTATGCTGTTGTTATTTTGGCTTTTTTTAAGTTGTTGAATTTTGTTTTATGTGTTGTTGATTTTTTTTTTTTTTGGGGGTTTTTGATCTGTTTTTTTATGCGGATGGGTGGGTGATGGTCCTTTTGTTTTTCTTACAAGGTTTTCATTTATGATGTAAATGTTCCTTTCTCATGCCAGTCTCATACTCTATTCTCTACTAAATAAGTGTGTTCTATTGTTTATTTTCTACACGTTAAAGCTGAATTTCCTGTTTGGTACAAATAAGAAATGTAAAGTTGGCGGAGTGGTCTATTGTTGGTATCAGATGGACAGCGAGGGAGTCTATCCCCTTATCACTAGCGCTAGACCAGAGTGATTGTTTTTTGTTGTTTTTTGGGGGGTGATTGATGCGTTGGAACGCCACACCTACAGTCAGCTCCCCACTTTACTGCACAGATCAGGGTGCTACTCGTGTGCTGAGTTTGGCGGGGACAAATATCGAATCTGGAACCTTGCGATTCTGAGGCCGGTGATCTACCGACTGTTTGGTACAAATAAGTTCTCAGAAATAAAAGTAGAATCCTCCTTACTTCACTGTTTCGCTGTTTAACGCTATTGTTGACTTATTCCCATCTCTAGATAACATTGCAGGACCCTCCAATGCCCGAGCCCCTTTCTATCCCCCTTTGAGAACAATGGTTCTAAGTCAGTCTCTTCTTGGTCTGACCGAGAACCTTTCAGCATTACCGCATGTACTGATTCCTCAAGATCAAATTGCTTTTTAAAATTGCTTCACTATTTCGCTGTTTAACGATCTTGTTGATTTATTCCCATCCCTAGATAGCATTGCACGACCCTCCTAGACACCTGCACCTTCCCATCTTTGAAAACAGTCAGTCTAGGTCAGTCTCTTCTTGGTCTGGCTAAGAACCTTTCACCATTCCACTCTATGTACTGATTCTCAAAGATAAAATTGAAAGATAAAATTGCTTCACTGTTTCGCTGTTTAACACTCTTGTTGACTTACTCCCATCTCTAGATAGTATTCCAGGGCCCTCTAAGCCGAGCCCCTTCCCCTCCCCCTTTGAGAACAATGGTTCTAAGTCAGTCTCTTCTTGGTCTGGTCGAGAATCTTTCAGGTACTGATTCCAAGATCAAATTGCTTTTAAAATTGCTTCAAACGAGCTCCAAGGTCCGAGTGTGTCAGTCTCTTCTTGGTCTGGCTGAGAACGTACTGATTCTCTAAGATCAAATTGCTTTTAAAATTGCTTCAGTTTCGCTGTTTAACGCTTCTTTGTATTCTTTTCAGAACAGTGAATCTACGTCTCTTCTTGGTCTGGCTGAGAACTTTTCAGCATCCCCCCATGTACTGATTCTTCAAGATCAAATTGCTTTTAAAATTTTAACTCAGACTAACACTCCTAATTGAATTTCTCGTAGGCAAGAAAAAGAAAATGCAGCTTAAATTATTAACGTTAGCTTTTAGTAGGAACTAACAAGAAAAAAAAACTCTAAGAGTCACTCTTTTAGCTAGATTTCTTTTTTTTCTTTCTCTTTCTTTTTTTTTTCTTTCTTTCTTTTTTTTTTCCGAAAGTACTGCTTATCCGTGGATCAGTGGTTAGAGAGTTGGCCTTTTAGACTCTTACTACCTTACTACGGGCCGGTTTAGCTCACTCGGTACAGCTGAGTTTTTCAACCGAGATGTCGCGGCACACTAGTGTACCGTCGTAAAGCTTTCGTGGGTGTGTCGAGAGTATTGAGGACGGTTGATCATCCTCTTATATTTTCTTTCTATTATTTTAATATCTTTTGTTTTAATTTAATATTTTTAAATTTAGATGATAAAATGATTATATGTTTATATACTAATGGTGTACCTCGATCAATTTATAGCCTAGCTCACTGTGCCGTGAGATGAAAAAGGTCGAAAAACTCTGCGATAGAGTGTTCGGCTGGGAACCGCAAGGTTCGATATCGGCATCACCGATATCGGTATCAGCGTATGAGTAGCACAGGGATCTATGCGGTAAATTGAGAAGCTGATGGTAGGCGTGGCGCTCGCCTCAGACGCTAAAAATCAATCTCCTTGGTCTAGCGCTAGTGAAAATAGGTTAGACTCCCTCGCTGTCTGGCTGATACCGATTTTAGGCCACCACGACTTTACTTTACTTACTAACCTATAGATTGTTGGACGGTCGGTTGGTTGGTTGGTTGGTTTTGGTTGGTTGATTGACTTTGGTTTGATTCGGTTCGTTCGATTTTACGGCATGTCAACTCTTGTTGGGTTATTTTATGCCGACGACATTCATTTTCTCTTCATGCTTGATGGCTATTTAATTTTTTAACTCAATTTTTAAACAGTTTTTAAAACTATATTTTTTGTCAATTGAACCCATAGATGGGATCCTAAAAATGTACTACCACTCTGGCTTAGAGTGAACCTTTGAGTAATGGCGATGAAGGGACACTCCACACTCCCCAGAATTCCAAAATTAGATGCATTGGTTGATTTCACGACATGTCAATGCTCGTTGGGTTATTTTTATATCGATATCATTTTAACAATTTCCAATTATATACGGTGCAAAATCATATCTTCACAATCATTTTAAACAAGCAAACAGTTCATACTTAAGCGCAATTTCAATAATTTAAGAGGATTTGGTTTGTTTTGTTTTACGGCATATCAACCTCAGTGGGTCATTTAATGCCGATTAAGTTTTGAAATGAATTAATTCTAAATGGATTCACAATTTTTTTATAAATATATTTTTCTATTTAACCCATAGATGGGACCTAACAGCTACTACCATTCCGGGTCAGAATGGACCAGGGACCAATGGTGATGAAGGGGTGCTCTACATTCCACAAACCTCTAGAACTGGAACCTCACCATCAGATAGAGTTTAACGTCATTTCCAGGACATGTAGACCCTCAGCCACTGCCTTCTAGCACCCATATGATAAAAAGGGTTGGGGCTTGCCATAAGGGCAATAGGGTTAGCGCAATCATATAGGTGCTAGGGGTTGACGGAGGGGGCCTCTCCGACCGCCCGTCTAGCCTAAGTAAGGGTCTCTAAGTGGAGTATTGTAAGTCAGGGACTGCTCATCCACTAAGACTCCGTCCTTAAGCATCACGGGTCGCCACCCACGGCCAACAGGTGGCCCCATTTGTGGAGTATTACCCCTCTACAGAGGTGCAGTCGGTGCATTCTAACATCCCATCGACAGGGCGATAATTTAAGAGGGAATGTATTAATGAAGTCCACAATCATTTTAAACAGGTAAAACACTTCACACTTAATTGCGATATCAATATTTTAAGAACCTATGTATTACTTCAGTTCACAATCATTTTAAACAGGTAAACACTTCACACTTAATTGCGATATCAATATTTTTAAGAACCTATGTATTACTTCAGTTCACAATCATTTTAAACAGGTAAACACTTCATACTTAATTGCAATTTTAATATTTTAAAGGCCAATATATTAATGTAGTTCATAATCATCGTAAATGGTTTAATACTTTGTACTTACATGCATTATTAATACTAGTACAAAATATGTAAAAATAGATTTTTGAAACATATTGCCTGAGGGGTGGAGTAAAAAATTCAATGTCAGGAAGTTTGTACCCTAAGTAAGTGAAATCATCAAATTCATTAAAGGATTAAAAAATAAAACAATTTGAAATGTAAACTTTAAATATATATTAAAATAAAACAAACTATATATAGATATATAATACCAGTCATGTATTTATTAAAACTTGTTTTAATGAGGACTGTCTAATGTTGCATGCTCAAATTTTGAGTGTATTTATTCTATGTTATGACTATTTGGGGTAATGTGACGTAAGCAGTGACGTAATTTTTGTTACAGACAAAAACCGGAAGCGAATCTCCATTATTAATAGATTTAGAGTCAATGCATTCATTATTATTCTGTGGTTGCTGGTTCGATCTCAAGTGACGGAGATCGAGGTGTACACTGCTGAGGAGACCGAATAAGTTAGAAACAGCTGTCCAGCTGTGTTCCGCATGTCGTACACGGTGTTTGCCGATTTTCTGATTGTATAATATAATTAATTAAAATGACTTTCGATTTTGCAAAGAGAAATGAAATGAAATCCTCAGAAAGACCAGAAAACCATTGGTAATCAAATTCAGCGACAGGAACTTAATCAAATTAATGAATATCTCTATATTAATACTCTTGTTCCTGTTTCGTACGACCGTTATCATCTTGCAGCACCCCTGGTTAAAAATGAGACCACCGTCCAAGATGAAATGCAAAAATGTAAATCCTGATTATCAAGTGCTGCTTATCCGCCGATTCTTTGGGTGTCGTCACCTCAGCTAAATAATGGCCTATTCAATTTTATGATAAAGAAGAAAGAAAAGAAAAAGAAAAAGAAAGAGAGTAGAGGAAAGATATAGAGAGGCGGTGAGCGCGCGGAACGATAACGCTAATCTGTTTCAATCGAATAAAGAAATTCTTTTTTGCACGCCTATTAATCGAAATGTCTCAATGACGTCATCTTTTGAATGAGATCTTTAAAGATTCTTCGACGCTTGTTTGTCAAACTATCAAAAATGATTTCCCAGGTTGTATCATCACTATATTCGTATAATAGGAAACACCCGAGGAAGCCTGGAGGATAAAGCGGCCGAAACGTTGTGCTAATAAGTACCACAATAAAGATGAGGACAGTAGTCCGAAAAATCAAAATTATTCACATCAAGCCTCATCTCAAAATTCTGTCTGTCTGTAACCGAAACTACGTCACCACTTACGTCACAATACCATCATAGAATATTTTGCTGATATATATATTTACCAACCCCTCCGCACGAGCTGAATGCGGCACAAGGTCAATTTCTTAAGCGGAGTTCAACAGGTTTGAATTCAGAGTTTTCATTCTCCTAGACCGGTTGCCTAACCAAGGTTAAAGAGACCAGTCTGCCCTACTATTTACCCATAGCTGGAGGGAGAGTTGGATCCATACCTTTCCCAAGGGTATTAGCGCCAAGTGAAATGCAATTACCACGTCCAGGATTTGAACTCGGGGCGACGAGTCCATTTTCCATGACTTTAACCATTACACCACGCGCTATTTTGGTGATATAAGGTGTGCTAGAATTCCCCACCTGGATTTATAGACTAGCCGAGATCACGTGGTTTATTCCTTCACCAATCACTAGTCATACTGCGTGGCAGATACACTACTTAAACACTGATACTGGCCATAGTTCTACTAGCACTCATTGAGGAGGAACATACAATACTCAGGACTCTTTACCAGAAGAACAAAAGATTCTTTATCAGAGTATTAACAAGGATCCAATTCCACTGGACAAGTGCTCTTGCTTAAAGCCTACAGGATGGACAATAAGATTGTAACACTTACGTCACAATACCATCAGAAATTGTGTTAGCTTATTAATGAGTGTTTAATTTATATTCAAAATCATTAATGCATAGAATAAATCTTAATCATTAACGATGTTTCTGCGAAAAAAATACTGGATAAACGGAAAAACTGTAGCAATTTATCCAAATCTTTGTGAAATTCTGCAAGATTATTTGTACATTATTATTATTATTATTATTATTATTATTATTATTATTATGCAGACAGCGTTTACGAAACAATTGTGAAAAAACCCTCTCTTAAACCGGGACGGGTAAAAAAAAAACGCGGCCATTATTTTCCTGGTAATGAGATTGGTACCAAACTCAAGCTGAATATTCGAAGACTCCTATAAAAATAGCGGGAATACAGAACTCTAATGCCATTGGCTGGAGGGGGGGGTCACATGACCGAGAGTATAAAACTACCTAAAACGGTCAGCTGTACTGAATCTCACAATGGAGGTGAGTGTAGTGAAAGCCTGTTGCTGGGGAGGGGGAGAATCGGGGATCAGCCTCGGGGCCGCTTGGGACAGAAAATTTGAAAGACGTGAAATTTTTAATGATCCCAGGAATATGACATCACTGACGACCCCCACCCCCACCGCTCCTTTTCATCTGAAAGATGTATTTGTGTGCAAGTTACATAAGATGGTTTGGTTTGGTTTGTTTAATGACATAACCCTGTGTTATTTAATAAAAAGGGCCGGTTTAGCTCAGTCGGTAGAGTGTTCGGCTAGGAATCACAAGCAGGTGTGGCGCTCCACCTCAGATGCTAAAATAATCTCCTTGGTCTAGCGCTATTGAAAAGGGGATAGACTTCCTCGCTGTCTGGTTGATACCGACATTAGGCCGCCCCGACGACTTTACTTACTTATTTAATACCAAAACTGATAGAGTGTGAGACAAAAGTTGCTACTCCAGTTTCCTTTACTGGTGTATTTTGATTGATGTATTTTATATCTGATTCATAATTTTCGATATAATTTTATTTCTTCAAAAAGGATAAAATGTCATCTATGTTAGTATTCTCAAACAGATCCCTCATATTATTTGCATTGAAATATTTCTTTCTGATTGGAGCGAAAGCACCAAAATTCCATGAGGAAATGTTTGACAGTGCAGGATGTATTACATAAGAATATTCGATACCATATATATATATATATATATACCAACCCATCCACCAGAGTAGGATGTGACACAAGGTCAATTTCTTAAACGGAGTTTAACAGTCTTTCTTTTCCTAGACAAGTTATCTAACTAAGGTTAAAGATCCCAGTCTTACCCATAGCTGGAGGAAGAAAAGTTGGATTAGTACCTTTCCCAAGAGTATTAGCGCTATGTGAAATATAACCAGCCTCGTCCGGGATTTGAACTCGTCTCGTCGTGTCCATTTCGTACGACCGTAACCATTACACCATGCGCCTCCATACCCGATACCATTTAACAGTGTGCACACATATGGTTATTATTAAATAGGAATCGTTACTTGAAACCATATAAATGTATATTAGTCATTAGTATTAGATATGAACACTTGGTAGGTATTAGACAGGGACAATTGAAACCATACAACTTTGTGCAAATTATTTGTATAAGATAGGAACACTTGAAACCATACAAATGATTATGGACAAATAAAAAAGTGCAATATATTGAAATGTAACGAAAAATTGAAAATTTATTTGAATTTTTTACACGAGGCTTGATAATTTGTATCATTTAGATTTTTCAGACAGTTAATCGTCCTCATCTTTATTGTTATATACACAACGTTTCAGCTCATATGCCCTCTGGCCTTCTTCAGGTGTTTCTTGTAGAACTCGGCAGCCTCCAAGTCATTACCGGAAGTCTTCTTGGTGGAGTAGTTCTTAGGTCTATATCAGCTGGCAAGAAAGTTGTTTTAACTCTGTCGATCACTGGCTTCACTGATGTGAGTCTGGCTATTCCTATCTGCTGCTACGGGGACAACATCTCACTCCAAAGACTGGTCTCAAACTAACTCAAGGGCTGGAGCTTGAGTAAATATATGTAAATTCCACCCCTATACCTTCCCATGGATTCGACCATCCAGATGCTCGGTACTTAATTTAAATCTCAGACTTTTTATCTGCGATTTCCCTTAAAATTGAAAGCATTTACTTTTTTCCCAGTCTGAACTTCTCCACTATTCAGACCATTAATTTCCTCAAAAGAGATTTTCTCATAAAAACAGCTTTTTTTCTCTCTCTTAACACATACCTAAAGATATTATCTCTAACTGGCTTAACTTCATGGTGGCCATTCAATTCTCTTAAACTTTACAGCCCAATCCTTTGTGTCCTTAAAGGTCAACCACCCAACTATTTACATATGCCCGGGCTTAACACATTCTATTTTTTCTGACCATGTTCTCGCTTAACCTTAGAGTCACAATGGAACTTCGAACCGAACCCTTTATTTAATCCAGTGGGGTAGCTTAAGACTTGTACTCGGTTCATGGTTAATGGAATGAGAACAATCTATCCAAAATGGATTAAATAAAGGTTTCAATTCGAAGTTCCGTGAAGGCTCCCGATTATGACATGAAAGTTCCCGACTTCGATAAGAAACACCTGAAAAAGGCCAGAGAGTACATCGGCCGAAATGT